>MEJB01000008.1:4693059-4714765 GCA_001752375.1 Rhazya stricta
TAGCAAAATGGATTTAGCTGACAAATAAATAGTTGCAGACTAAGGTGGGCTAGAACCAAAACAAAGACAGAAAACTTACACACAACACGAAGATGATGCGAAATTGACATAAAGCGAGAACATGTGCAAATAGCGGCGCAACTGAGCAATAAATAGAAGATTCTGCTCCGTGGGTGTGAGAAAATGGTGGTGGTTTTGGTTTGCAATGAAAGCTCAGAAAGTATCAAAGAGATAGAAAGAATTATCATTGCAGATAAGTAGGCAAATTCAGGGGGTGGCTGATTGGATTATATTGATGCAACAGGAATTACTTAAATCGACACGGCTTATCATTCAATATTTCCATTCGATGAAAGTAATAATACTAGCTTTTAACTTAATTATAAAACACATCAGAAGTGTGCTAGTGATTTTTAAGACATGCCATAAGCATGATAGTCATTCGAAAGCACGCCAGAAACAAGGCATACATCTTACACGTKAYAAGCATGACCAARCTCTTGGTTCYAAAGATAAAAATCCTCCCAAAAAAGGGYATTATATGATCAAAATGGACATATTAAGAAATTAAAGATAGYCAAGAGATATRGATWAAYAGATTCAAATTTCTCAGAATAACATAGAGAGCTTTTGAWATCATTTATATGAATAGTGCWCATTCYTCCGTATACTTTATGGTCGTTAGATCACTTGAAATTGATAACGATCATTTTCGCCCACTTGAAGATGGGGAAAAGATTTTTAATCRTGAAGTACCGTACCTTAGTATAATTGGTAATTTTCMGTAAATRTCCTTGCAAYTTATAATTATCTAGGGAACATTATATCCTCGAGAATTGTTAAGCAAATTATAAGAGTTAGATGCTCAAATCATTCAAAAATTATTGCAAGTCATGAGCTTATATTGCACAACCCAATAAAGCTTACATCAAAGGAGATAGAAAAAAATATATTTCTCTAAAATTCTTCTACACACACGAGCTTCAGAAAAAGTGGCGATATCGATATTCAACATGTTCAATCGAGTGATAATGTGGAGAAAATTGATTCATCAGATCGGAATGCATCGAATCAAAGACATTCAGTAATCATCTATATGAGGGGGAGTAGTTGTTCTCTTTTTGCTTCGTTCATGTTTCGTCCCACTGAATTTTCTTGATAAGGTTTTAACTAAACAAACATCAATTGTACTCTTTTTTTCTTAGTTCGATTTAATTTTTTTCCACTGAGTTTGTTACGCCCCAAAGCTAGGTCTAAAATCAAGTCCGGGATGTGACACGACCATATTTTCTAAGGTTTTCCTTAAATAATACGAGACCTTCACACAGATCAAAGCTTTTAAAAAAAATATCAAATCATAAATAAAAATATAGAAGCTCTTTTATTCCATATTCTTATACAATCACAATTAATAATTACTCAAAATTTCTTCAATGTATGATCATAATAAGAATGGCAWACGAACTTAAATTACCATATGCTAATCTTCAATTCAAGATTCCCCATCTCTTACTCCCAAATATTTTTGTCGGACTCAAATTCCAACGTTTCTTGTTCTGAAAGGGAGAAGGGATTGAGTGAGTACACATACCCAGTAAGTAGAGCAATTCCTTTTACTGAGATTYAATAAAATTTTATTAATACAATTATAATAGAATTTGAAATTCCCTAAAAACATTTTCAGATATCGTAAATCTTTAGTTTATATAAATTTCTTGTACCAAGGAGGTGCATGCAAATGAAAAGAGACAAAAACTAATGTAAGTATGTCAAAYTAACAATAAAAGAGAATTAAATGACATAGGAAGCAAAGCACGAAGTGTGGTTATGAGGAAGGTGAAGGAACATGAATAGAAGAGATAATATCAATCTATTTGTAATGAGGAAAGCAAAATAAATACCACGTAAAAGTGATGAGTAAAAGAGAAAGAGGAAGTAGAATGTTAAAGAGGAAGAAAACAAATAAACCAAACAAAGAAGTCACGAAGAAGATGAACCAACGAAAAGTGAGGATGAAGGCAAATTAAGTTAACCAAAAATTGGAAACACGTCTAAAATGCARAGTATATTATAGYCAAACAACAAAAGAAACATCAGATAAAGTTTATATAAATGAAAAGAGCATTCGTCACGATAAAAGAAAGAAAATAAGAAAAAATAAATAGTCACCATAGTCATAAAGGAACAAAGAAACAAAAGAGGAAGGCATGCCCCGTCGACTACAAAGTCCAGAAAGATTGAAACGGGAGATAGAAGCAAGGAAAATTATTTTAAACAAAACCAACAAGCCTCTATCTTTCGTCCAGTTTCTACTCAGGAATATTGTCCATTGTTGCATTTACTATCACTCTATAATTGACTTGATTTACAGAACACCAAACAAACATCACGCTTCCTATATTTTTTTCCTTCGGCCACGAAGATCCTGATTATTTTATAATCATCTGCTTTTCGTATCCCATTCAACTGCAGGCCAAATGTCATGGAAATGAACCAACCCTTCGTGCAAATCACTCCAACTTCCACATCAATATCCCCATTGGATGTCTTCCCAACCTCCTCAAAGAGAACAAGAAACCCACTATCTGGGAATCAACATGGAAAATGTCCATTTCTTTCCATGGTTAATTTCTTCTCTTTCATTACAAACTTAAAAAGAGTTTCCAATATAGTCAAATTTCAAGTGAATCCTCGGACCTTTTGACTGCTGACTTGAACATTTTCATGGAAAGCAAGTGATGATTATTATAACATATGTCACGTGCATAATTATGAGGATGAACATCATTGTTTCTGCTCCTACTAATGTTCTGTGTCCCAGATCAATGTTCGTCATCTACCTACATCTTCCAAGATATGTTTGGATTGACTGGAATTAGAGAAGTTAGAAGGATAGGAAAACAGAGGAGGACCTTTGGCTGCATATTCTATCCATCTGGTATGCCTTCCAAACCCACCAGCAATCCAGTCAAGCATCATATCCACCTCTTGTTCAACTCTATTTGTCTTCTCTATTCTCCCCAAGACTCCACCACCTCCGGGTTTTGCTTGGCTGTTTTGTCCTCTCGGCTTCTACTTCTCATCCTAATGCTCTTGCTGATCAGTATTTGGAACTCTTCTCCAGAGCCATTTGTAAAGAACGTAAATTAGTATGTTGATTAGTCATGGAACATGTGTGTTCTCTAATTGGTTAAATAATGGGGTATTTTTCTTGTTGCTTTACACCTGGCATCACCAGATGCTACAGGCCTTGTAATCTCACCATGTAAATGTCGTCCATATATGTACTAATATACCTGCGCAACCATTATCAAGTTGAGGAAATTCTTCCTAAGAAACCTAAGAAATCTTAATTGGTATCAGAGCCTCTCAGGCAAACGCCATGTCTGTGGAATCGAACAGTCAAACTGAAGAACCCACCAACACCAGCCAAAGCCAAGAAAGCCTCAGCAATGGTGGAACTCTATTCGGACCCTCAAATGGGCCGGTCCTTTGCTATTAAGCTGGACAAACACAACTATACCTTGTGGAAGACAATGATCTCCACTGTGATTAGGGGTCAGAGACTCGACGGACATGTTTTTGGTACTCTCCCATGCCCACCTGAGATCATGTCAACACCCATCGTTACCGGGTCAAGAACAACTGACACAAACAACTCACAAATCCAACCGTGAAAAATGGATTCTTAGAGACCAACTCTTAATGGGTTGGTTGTATGCCTCAATGACTGAAGCTGTTGGAACACAGGTCATCGGGTGCTCAACATCTGCAGGTCTGTGGAAAGCTTTGGAGAGCTTGTATAGAGCACAGTCAAAATCGATGACGAACGCTGTGAGAACCAGCATCCACACAACAAGGAAATGAACCATGACCGTGGAAGATTACTTGAAGCAGATGAAGACATGTATTGATATCGTAGCTATAGCAGGTAATACGTATCTTAAAAATCAACTGATTGCAAATGTCCTTTTTGAACTGGATGGAGAATATAGGTCGATTGTAGTGTTGATTGAATCTCATGAGGAGATAACCTGGCAAGAACTTCAGGATACGTTGCTTAGCTATGATGGCAAACTGGAGCACATAAATAGTGCTACTGATTAACCAAAATTGCAGGAAATCCTTCTGCAAATCTTGCTCCAATCAGGGGAGGACACTCTTAACTCAGACTACAGAAACAAAACCTCTCTTCAAATCAGTTTGGTCAGCTTGGTGGAAGAGGACAGGAAGCATCTCGTAACAGAGGTGGAGGCAGGTCAAGAGGCAGGGGAGATCGAAATGGAGGCCCCACTCTGCTGCCCATTGCTACAACTGGTGTGATGGTAACTARATTGAACTGCTGTTGGCAATGGATCTCTTGGCAATGGACCTCAGAACATGACCAACAACCCCTCTTTCTATGTTGCTACATCTGAATCAATCACTAATGACGGGTGGTGTACAGATTCTGGAGCAAGCTATCATGTGATTGGTGACACAAGCAAACTCRCTGAAAAGGTTGAGTATAATGGTAAGGAATCCTTGGTTGTTGGTAATGGAAATCATCTAGGCATATCTCATGTTGGATCTAGTTCAATAATTCCAAAAATCATTCACCATTATATTGAAACAAGTATTGCATGTGCCTTCAATTACAAAGAATCTTATTAGTGTTTCTAAGTTTAGCACTTGATAATAATGTGTTTATGGAATTCCACTCTAATTTTTGTCTTGTGAAGGACAAGCTAACAGGGAAGGTSGTGCTGCAGGGACTTCTTAAGAATGGACTTTATCAAATAGATTGCTCAAGATTTCGACCTAGCCAAAAAAAAGTCAAGCCAAGATTTCCTTTTCAATCAAATACACTACCAAGTGTTTTTCAATCTAAGTTTAGTTTCTGATGTAGCTAAATCTAATGTGAAAAATTTTGTGAGCACTAGGGATTTATGGCACAGAAAGTTAGATCATCCTTCTCTTCAAGTTGTAAATCAAGTATTGAGTATATGCAATGAAATCGTTGAAGATGATTAAAATGTGTCTTTTTGTGATGCTTGTCAATTTGGGAAGTCACATTCTTTGCCTTTCAAAAATTCAGAAAATCATGCCAAACATGCTCCTTAACTTGTTCGTACTGATTTATGGGGACCTTCACCCATTCAATCAGTTTTTTACTATAAGTTTTACATTCATTTCATTGATGACTGCTAAAGGTACACTTGGTTATATCCCTTGAAAACCAAATCAGATGCCTTTTACTGCCTTTCTACAATTTAAAGGTTTAGTGGAAAAAAAGTTTGAGAGGAAAATTAAGGCTCTTTAATCTAATTGGGGTGGTGAGTATCAAGTCTTCGATGAATGGCAAAAAGAATGGGATTGAGTTTAGACATTCATGTCCACACACTTGAGGACAACATGGGAGAGCCGAGAGAAAACATAGGTATATAGTGGATATGGGCTTAACCTTGTTCAATATAAATTACCTTACAAGTATTGGTGTGATGCTTTTGTCACTGCTGTATACGTAARTAATAGACTTCCGATACCTATTCTAAAAGGTTCCTCACCCTACCAGCAATTGCTCAGCAAAACACCATATTACACTTTCTTGAAAGTATTTGCTTCAGCCTGTTTTCCTTGCCTAAGACCTTATCAAAGCCACAAGTTTCAATTTCATAATGAGAAATGTGTGAATCTTGGGTATAGTGAGCATCCTAAATGCTATTAATGTTTGAATTCAAATGGAAGAATTTTCATTCCCAGGAATCTAGTATTAATGCAATGGAATTTCCATGCATCTGGGGTTTTCTAAATAAATCTCAGCCTTCCACTGTGTTGTCTGAACCTGTTTCTTCTTCACGGTTTGTCTTCCCAAATCTCGTCTTAAATACTTTCTCAAGTAATCAATATTCTGAGCATCAACGTATTTCTCCTCCACCTTGTCCAAACTGTCCATCAAATGAACAAACTGCAACATYCCAGTCTCAGGCAGCTCTAAGATCACAGGACATTCATGAAGATGAAGCTTTTCATTCACCTATTTCAAGTGCAGCTGGAAACACTCAATAGGAACAACCAGTTGACACTGAACCTCAGCCTAAATACATTTCACAAAAGTGGTGCATCAGAACAAACAACAAACAGATCAACTCATCCTATGGTAACAAGATCGAAACTTGGAAATTTTAAACCAAAGGTATATGCAGGGCAAATTACCTCTAGTTCAGATTTGAATTCTCCGAGCTTTGTGGAAGCAACAAGTGTTGATGAGGCTTTAAAACATGAAGGGCGGGGAGCAGCCATGCATGATGAACTGTTTGCACTAGAAAGAACTAAAAGACTTGGACCCTTGTTCCTTACACTCCTGGTCAAAATATAGTAGGTAATAAGTGCGTTTTTAAACCCAAATATAATGCAAATGCAACACTTCGAGTATGCAAGCTAGATTAGTGGCAAAGGAGCTTCATCAATATGCAGGAATTGATTACAATAGGACCTTTAGTCTTGTTGTAAAAGCTTCAACTATTAGAGTTATCTTGACTATTGTTTTGTCAAACAATTGGAGATTCGGCAGCTTGATATCATAATGCTTTCTTAAATGGAAGCTTGAAAGATCTGATTTTAGTGAACTAACCAGACGGTTTTGTTAATAGGACAAATCAACACATGTCTGCAAGTTGAACAAAGCTCTCTATAGGTTGAAACAGGCACCTAGGGCATGGTATGATGAGGTCCACTTTGTTAACTTGAAGGTTCAAAACTCCAGAGAAGATAATTCTTTGTTTTACTTTCAAATCTGAAAATATGACTCTCATGGTTCTAATCTATGTAGATGACATAATAATTACAGGAAACTATGAGAAAGAAGATGCCACAGTTAATTGACAAGTTAAACATGTTTAACTTGGGACCTCTTCATTTCTTTTTGGGACTTGAAGTTTACAGGGATCACACAAGTCTCTATCTCACTCAAACAAAGTACATGGCAGACTTGTTAACAAGATTAAACATGGAGAATCTAAAATCATGTCCTACCCCGATGGTTACAAGAAGGTATTTGTCAAAATCAGATGGTGAACCTATGCTCTATAAAAGTTTACTTGGTGCATTGCAATATTTGACAAACACCAGTCCGGATATCTCATTTGCTATCAATAAGCTTATTCAATTTATTCAAGGTCCTACAAGAGCACATGGAATGGAGTCAAGAGAGAGTTTTGCTACCTTAAAGGAACAACTGATTTTGGTTTACACATCCAACACAATTACAAGCTTCACTTACGGGGATTCTCGGATGCAGAATGCGGCATGTTGCCCTGATGATCGCAAGTCAATAGGAGGGTAATGTGTTTTTCCTGGCAATTCTTTGGTATATTGGTCATCAAAGAAGCAGAGTGRTGCATCAAGATCAACTGAATATAGAGCAATGGCACAAGTAACTGCAGAACTCAGCTGGATTCAGACTCTTCTCAGAGATATTATCCGAAATTCTCTACTCCTATAACCTGGTCGGACAATCCAAGCACTAGTGGCTTAGCTTCAAATCCAGTCTACCATGCAAGGACCAAACACAGAGAACTTGATCTACATTTCGTTCGAGATAAGGTACTTAACAATGAACTTGACATCAGATATTTTCCCTCCTCAGATCAAAAGGCAGACTGCCTCACAAAGCCACTGTCTCATACACMGTTTCCGTTGTTTAAAGACAAACTCAGTGTATTTCTATCACCTTTTCGTTTAAGAGAAGGTGTAAAGAACTTCAATTAGCATGTTAATTAGTCATAGCACATGTCTGCTTCTCTCATTGGTTAAGCATTAGGGTTTTTTTTCCTTGTTATTTTAAACCTGGCATCACCAGATTGCGACAAACGTTGTAATCTCATCATGTAAATATTGTCCATATATATACACATAATCCTGCCCCGCCTATCAAGATTGAGGAAATTCTTCCACGGAAACCTAAGAAATCTTACTCCTTTAACACTGGCCCAGCTCCACTTGTTGTAGCTGAATTTGACACCGGTCGGAATTAGGAGCTCAATGAGCCATATGGTAACCATGTTGGAATTGATCTACATAGCATTCAACTGATGGCAACTCAAGCTGCACCATGATTATTCCAGAATAATGTCAAATCAGAAAAATGGAAAAACTATGTAAAAATGGGATCTTTTAAATGCACTTTTCAGATACGAATACACATATAAAAAGGGTAAAGGAAAACTACAGAGAAAGATTGGAGAAGACAAATGCCTAAAAAGTTATAGACGCCATAGCTTGAATCTTCACAATAGAAAAACCAAATCCATGGCTGATGAAATAACAGAAAGTACTTCCCCGTGGACATCTTTCCCAATGCATAACTTCGTTTAACTGGCCCATTGAACTGAAAAATAGCCCAGCAGATCTTGTCATTAAAAATAATGGCCCGCCCAGTAGCGGAAAAATCAAGGTTCATAATTTGGGCCCAAAGCGTCTTGTTAAAGTAAACCCAAATTAAAAAACTCAATCCAAACAAGTGCCTTTCGGCCCAAATCTTTAAGGTTCTAAAAATTTTGAGAGATGGTACTGTCACTTATATTTGTTTATTTATTTCCTAATGTGAGCTTAAAAAAATTAATTTCCTAATGATGTTTCAAAATTCAAAATTTGATTGTTGAAAACTGGCACATATGTCATCCATAACTATAAAAAAATTTGTTTATATATATAATTGGGATAAAGATATAAGAAGTATTTGATCGTACATATGTATCATTTTAGCCTTATTAATTGATATATATATTAAAAGGTTTGATGTGAAAGTTTAAATAAAAATATATTTTATTTTAAGATAATAGATATTTTTATCTCGAAATATTTTAAAATAGAAACATGCACGATTACTTCTATTTTGGTGACGTAGTTTTTTAGTTGTTCTAAGAAGGAATATAAATCTCTAAATTTTGTCAGAATTAAATGTTTAACTTATATCATAAGAAAGTAAAGGCGAGACATTAGCACAAAAGCCTAGCTTCTGTTCAGTATGAAAAAAAAAATAAAAAAAAAGTCTAATTAAAAAAGGTAAACCATTAACTTGCAAGAAATAATTTACTTCCGTACTGATGCAACCTTTTTCAAACATGAGTTGCTACCTGGAATGTACTACGGTCCCTGATGTATGGTTCCAGCATCAGTTTGTACATTTGACAATGATCATCGGCCAAGCCTAATCAAAGTTATATGATCAACACCACTATACGTGCATTTCTGATCATTTCCCATAGTTTTCCTTCTTTTCACTGTAACAGAAATGGCAAAAGCTATACTTGCTTCTGCTCTTCTGTTCCTACTAGCAGTCAGAATTGAAGGTAGGCCATTAGGATACAAATATGTTGAATTGGTTTCAGATGGTGTTGATGATTTTGAGAAGAAAGAATCATCTTTCTTAGCTCTCAAGGGAATGGATTCTTCATCAGAGGGATGTGAGCAAATTTATGGATTTTTGCCATGTTCAGTTAGTCCTGCAGGCCATCTCTTCCTTATTGTTGTCTATGAGTACCTATTAGTTCAAGGAGAATCATTGGTTGCCTCTGGAGGCCAACAGATTTTCAAGATTCTTGGTCCTGGTGTTTTTGGTGCTAGTGCATTTCATGTTCTTGGATTTCTTCCAGAGGCCCTGATCCTTCTCGGTTAAATACTTTACCTAATATCTTCTTGTTTCTGATTTATTCATTAATGCTTTGTTCTCTTGTATGAGATTTTTCATTATTTTTCTCTGGATTGGTTCCATATCCACATGTTTCACAAGGATCATAGCTTGATTTATAGATCATTTGAAAATCTTTGTAATACTTTGATCAGTTTTGGAAAAACTGAGAAACAGCAGCTCGGATTGTGATACCAGAACATACATTTTTCTATTGTTTGCCTTCTCCAGAAGACATAGACTTTCCTTATGTCATAAAATTAGCTCATAAAACAGTGAATGAATAAGAAACATTCTTAACCTGAATAAGAAACCTAATATAGAATRACATATGCACTCTGACATACAAGTCTGGCTAATTGGTTAACCCCATCTGAGAAAACAAATGGCATTTCACGACCTATAATGATTTTGTACAAGTTTTTGTTTGGAATAGTTACTGTTTCCTTTGTTTGTTTCGCGGTGATCCAGTTCATGAGCTCAATTCAAGCATTTTTTGTTCCATATTTTGTCTATAACTGTTTCTTTGACCTTGCTTGTTTCATTATTATCATTATCAGCATCCGGACTCTTGAATAGCAGAGAAGTTGCTCAAGAGTATGTCTCCACTGGAGTGGGATTATTGGCTGGATCAACAATCTTGCTTCTTACAGTGGTTTGGGGAACTTGTGTCATTGTTGGAAGTCACGATTGTTCCAATGACAGAAGACAACATCCTTCAGACGGTTCAGTTAGCAGAAGAAACTACTTTGAGAAAATATTGTCACGTTATAAAGGTCTACTTTAGCTGTCTTATCATATTGATTAATGTGAACTTTTGAAATTGTTTCCTTCAGCTTTGACATATTTCGTTCAGTTCCTACAGGTTGTGCCTTGGTTACTGATACAGAGACAACTTATACTGCAAGAATTATGCTTGTGTCTGTGATTCCTTTTTTAGTCATCCAAGTTCCAAAGGCCTTCCATCAATCCTCTTCTGTGGAACTAATTTTCATCATCATCTCTCTTATTGTTTCTGCTGTATTCCTGCTCACTTATTTCTTCTATCAGGTAGCAAATTCTAGAATAAGCAGTCTCAGTAATCCGTATAGTTTTGCTCATTTTGGTTCATGATAATATTTGAACAACCTGTCAAATGGTCCATACATTTAACACTAACTCAATATTGTGTCTTTGATGTTGAGTGACACATTATGCAGATGTTCCAGCCTTGGATTCAGAAGAGGCGATTAGAATATGTAAAACACGAGCACTTGGTTGTTGATATACTGCAACATTTGCAGAATCATACGGTAGGAAGACTACTTACTAATGATGGTGCACCAAATCTACCAGCTATGAGAAGGTAAGAATGTTGGAGTTCTCGATTAGTTTTACTACAGTCTCAGAATTATTCTACTTCTTCTTGTCTCTGTTGAAACATCATGATGGAATTGTCTCATCTATCACAGGCTTTTCGATGAAACAGATCGCAATCAAGACAACTTTATATCAATATCTGAACTAAAAGAAATTATACACAAAATCCAATTTGAGAGAGTTCATTCAGACAGGGATGAAGCAACAGCAAAGATGATTAATGAATTTGATATGGACAGTGATAAGAAGATAACTGTTGATGAATTTGTCAATGGTGTAATGAAATGGCTGGATGAGACAAAGAACTCATTAGATAAACAATATCACTCGATAAAATCAATGAAACAGTTATACGAGGTAATGCATTTTGCTGATGTTTTTGAATGTTCTTCCTACTGCTTTCAACTCATCAATTAATTATCTCCTTTATGGTTAAAACTTTCTGGCACTGAATATAACAGGTACTCCAGCCATGGGTTCAAAGGAAAAGAGAAGAGCGTGAAACGATGAAGCATATAATATCAGAAATTTTGGAACATGTTCAGAGCTCTGCAGTAGGAAATCTCACGAGGGAAGACGGAACACCAGATAGAGCTGCTATAAGAAGGTGAACTAGAACTAATCAAGCAATCATTTTACAGCTTATTCTGTCTTCAGCCGGTTGCTTATGTATCATATTCATATTACGCAAAACTGAACAAAATGGTGAAGAAGGACCATGTCTTTGATTGAATGAGTATTCTGTGCATTACACTTCTATATGTTGGCAGAGCAATTACAATCACGTGAACTATTCTAGGAACGTAGTTATGTACAAGATATGATCCTTCTATCACTCGAAATTTGTTTATTCTAGATCCGCAATCTAAGCTACTGTAATGTAATCATACTTCAGTAAATCAATCGCACATTAAGACATATCTTTCCTTTAACAAAAAGAATCTAATGTCGCATACTTTTGGCAATGCAGGTTGTTTGAAGAAGCTGATCACGACAAGGATAATCTCATAACATTTTCTGAAATGAAAGAACTGCTCACCAATATCAAGTTTGGTCCAACGCCTGTTCAAGTAGATGATGCAGTGGCGAGGATACTGGAAGAACTCGATTTAAGCGGCGATGGAATGCTAAATGTGGAGGAATTTGTGACAGGATTGTCAAGATGGCTTCATAAAACTAGTATACAATCAAACAACTCAGACGAAGACGAAGACGATCTCTACCAAGTAAGTAAAAGCCATAATGTTACTGCGTCTGTTCTCTTTCTTGTATTCTCGAACAACTGAATATGAAATTCTCTGAGGGATTCTGCAGAAAACATGGGAACAGACAGACAAATTGTTGGAGGATAATTGTACTGACAGGTCTCCACTTGGCTGGACAAAGGCCATTTTGCATTTGTTGCTTGGTATTGTTATTCTGGGACTGCTAGCTGAGCCTCTTATAGATAGTGTGCAGCATTTCTCCAAATATGCAAGTGTGCCCTCYTTTTTTATCTCCTTTATATTGGTCCCTCTTGCTGCAAATGCAAGAATAGCAATATCAGCAATTAACGAGGCAAGGAAGAAGAAACCAAGAACTACTTCTTTGACATTTTCAGAGGTTTGTGATCCTTCTCCTCCTCCTCAAGMTCTCATACTCGATGTAAACAAATATATAACATTGTTTAGAATATAAGATTGACACGTTTTCGGTTAAAATGATGCAGATATATGGTGGGGTTTTCATGAATAACATGCTAGGTTTCTCTGTTCTCCTTTCTCTAATCTATTTCCGAGAATTGGCATGGGATTTCTCTGCTGAGGTGTTGATTGTTCTTATCGCCTGTGCTATAATGGGATGCATTACAAGCTTCAGCTCCATCATCCCCATTTGGGCATCCCTAGTGGCTTATCTCTTGTATCCTTTTTCCCTGGTCCTGGTTTATCTTATTGATGACTTACGCTGGTTGGCCTAAAATTAAAATATCAATTTTGTCTTCGTAATTCCCTAGAACTTTACTCTATCTCCTCCAAAAAATCAGCATGATATGGTCTATAATTAGGGCTTTGCATCCTCCGGCACGCTTTCTTTACCAATTAGGTATTTGAATTTAAATAATATATTCATTTTGTATCGAGTAAATAAATATCTTTTTTTTTAGTATATACATCTGGTTGTCTTTATATATATCAATTGGTACAATCTTATTACCAATTCATATATAATAATTAATAAGAACCATTGAGAMCTACCCCACAAACCATGAATTGGGCCCTTATCRAACCACTAGGACACTGAAATTTCATTGTCAATTAGTTTGGAAGGATGGGGAAGTGCAAAGTTGAATTGAAGAAGTGGACCCCAGGTGATCCTAGTTTTGGATTTTCACCTTTTTAATATTCCTTAATGCCAATCCTATCCCTATGCATGTCATTGTCACCGTCAAAATGACATAAATGTATGGGATATTAAGTGTGGAATAGCTACGATCGGCAAGTGAAGAAATGGGCTTGCTTGCATACCTTTTTGAGTTTTAAATTCATTTTAAAAATGTCTAAACTCCACAAGTTTTACTTTTATTAATTTTTTTAATATATAAATAAAATATATCACTTGGAAACATCTTACATACCCATCTCATAAGTTAATGAGAATAATGTGATAAGTTTAATATGAAAAATGCTCTTCTAAATTTTTAAACTAAATTAACTATGATATTAAATTCCAAAACAAAGGACTAAAAGGTGAATGGGACATACTCTTTAAATACATGTCAAGGTGGTCCAATTTAAGGAGAAAAAATATATTAAAAAATATATATATGTCCAACTCCCACATTCATGATTGGAGGTTTTGTAAAAGATTTATGGGATTGAAGATTTAATTTTTTTTAAAAAGTTACTTTTTCTTTTTATACACACAAATCTCGTGTTAATCGTGAATGTGATAATCGTGAAATAAATATGAAAAAACTCAAAATATAAGGAAACTATAACGTTCTTTATCAGTTTCTTTTTTTTTTTTGATAAAATAAAGATTTTAGTGACAGAAGTAAAGAGGTAAGTACTCATTTGATTTATTATAAGTTGAAAGAGTTCACATGTAAATTTATGAAATCATAAGTAGCGGTCCATTATTGGATGAATTAATAAAATCGAGTTAGTTTATATATTTTAATAATTTATGTAGATGAGTCGTGACTTCAAATTTCTCTTATCTAAAAATTATTTATAAAATTAATATTAAAAAAGACTAAGGACAACATATTATAGGGTGAGAAATTTTGATTAATAAAAATAAATAAATAATTTAATTTTTGTGAATCATGTGTATAAAAATAATTAATTATTATAAAGAACTGTTCCAATTCGATTAGCACCATAACGTTAACGGTGTGGTCGGAGCGTTAATTTGTCTAGTGCGCTATCGTACATATGTAATGGGCCATCGGGTCCACGGACAACCCCCAACGGAAAGAAGTTCAAGGTGCCTGAATCCATACGACGCTTTTTTTCACTTTTGTAACGTACCAACACCGCGTGGACGTTAACACGTCCCACCCAACTAACCCGACCCATCTTCACTCGTGGTGAACTGGTCCACCTCAAATCCTAGTAGTAAAAAAAGATCCTTTCCGGACTTCAATGATGTTAAAAAGGAATTTGTTTGTTCAAACGTGGCAAGTCGTATTTGGCGTCATTTTCAGCCGACTCGGCTCCGTCCATCGCGTCGACATTAACTGACCAATGTTAGCAAAATAGAAGAGACGGAGAAAGAGAAACTTCGAGATATAGATGGCATCACCTCCTCCAAATGTTCATTTGACACAAATGGAAAGAGAAAAAAAAAAAAAGAATATTGAAATATTTTCTTCAATCAATTATAATCGAAAGGTTAATGAGTCACTATTAAATAGGACACTTATCATATGAACTAAACTTAGTAATATTATTCTCGTTAAAAATAGAGTTAAAGYGCGAGGYATAATAATAYTAAAATTTTACGTAAAATRATTTTTTAACAAATTTATATAATTATTTCACTCATCAATATCTCGATTATTAARTCTCACRAAGRAAATGAGCTCTTAATTTAAAACTTACTCTTAGCAMAGATTTAAGTATCATCCAAATAYAATCAAAACACTTAGCAAGCGTTGAATGATTAACCTTCTTATTCGAAGCCTTAACACTCATATCTCTTGGGATCTATTTCAAAATTTATTGATATCCCGTAAATAGAATAATTCAGCATTTCTTTAATTTAATTATGAATGTATTATATTTAAATATCTTTTAGTACACTATTTAGTAATATTTCATTCTATTAATCAAACAGCATTATTATTATTATTTTTTGTTATATATATGTGGTACTTAATCCATTTCATGAATGATATATATATTTTAATACTTGGGGAAAGATGGAGAAAGGCAGGAAAAAATTAATAGTTAAGAATTTGAATTAAAAAATTACTTTAAATTCAAGGCTCCTCTTCTATATTAAGGTAATATTATTTTACTATACTAAATGCAGAAATTCGGATCGGCTTGTCCATAAATCACTCCACGTACACACTATCAAGTGTCAAACTTTCACCATCAACACGGATCACACGCACACTTCACACRCTGAGTTCAATCAAATGTATACGAACATAGAGATATYATCCACACCACTTTGAAAATCCTTCTACAGCGATAACACTTCTTTCTGAGCCATGGCTTACCGGCGGAAGCCTTCAATCTRCCTCACATTCGRCATCATCTTCCTCTTCTGCGGCTTCACCTATGGCCGTTTCATCACTGACCGTTCAGATCTCGTCTCCGACGGAGTTTACAATCAACAGCGGGCGGCGCCGTTTCTCCGGCTGTTTGGGGCGGAAGAGTGCGAGCAGACATATGGATTCATGCCTTGCACCACCACTGTGTTGGGGAATTTGTTTTTGATTATTGTTTACGGTTACCTTATGTTTCTTGCTGCTACGTATTTGTCTAACGGAAGTGAGCTTTTGCTTGAAATTCTCGGCCCTGGACTTATTGGTGGACTCTTCCTTCCTATACTTGGCGCTCTTCCGGATGCTATGCTTATTCTCGGTAACAATTACCACTACGTTTACTGTATTTCCTGTTGAAATTCTACTTCAAGTAACGACTTTACGCTTCAAGAATAAGCTTTTGTTGGAAGTTTTTTTCTTTTCAAAATTTCGAGCACTACAGGTGTTTGTGGACTGGCTTCGATAATTCAGAAAGTTGCATTCAATTAATTTTAGAGCTTTGCGCATTTTACCTTGGTTTACTCTAATTTAAGAGGAAGTTGGTTAATTTATCCTGCCGAACTCTCTATAGCTAGGATACAAGGAAGACTTCCACTTAAGCTGAAGATGGCATTCGTTATTAGGCAGGCAGCAATTTTCTTTTCTTGCTTCTTTTTTTCTTTTTAATATATATAATCTTCTTCAACCTTGTCTATGGAGGAAGTTGGGGGCTCAGATTGAGACCTCAATTTGTGTTGACAGTTTGTGGACCTCTTAATTATCCCAGATTTGTAATTCGAGGAATGAGGSCACTCAGTGATGTCAGGATCTGTTAGTAGATCCTGCAAATACATTAGCTTATGCAGATTTACCTGCTCTGATCTCTTCTAGATTAGGCAATCCGTGTTTTCTTGTCCCTTGCCATGTTATTTTTATTAAAATCCATGGCGCCTCTTTTCTTATTTTCAGCTGTCAGGCTGTAAATCGGGCTGTACTATATGACTATTTCATACTTCTTTGCTTCTTATAGTTGGGCTTATTTTTATGTTTTTATTTCTATATTCATATATGCTTTCTGGTACCTACTGAGCCAAATATGTCTTGCATAGAAATTTTTAATTTGGGATCAGTTCTGATTTCTGATCTCTTCTTTGTGCTTATCAGTGTCTGGACTGTCTGGAACCCCAGAAACTGCGCAAAGACAGGTATCTGTTGGAATTGGCTTGCTAGCTGGATCAACAGTCATGCTTCTTACTGTTATATGGGGCTCCTGCGTCATTGTTGGAAAGTGTGACATAGAGAATTCTGTTGCCATAGACAAAAAGAACACAAAGGGCTTGAGCTTAACTGGTTTGTCTGTTGCTATCCTTCCCTTTCTAATTCCGAATCTATTTTTAGAAAACTCTCCATCTCATATTGCAATCTCAAGAATGAATTGGACATGTTGCTGCTCCTCCTCCCTTTTTAACGTACCTTTAGGTTTTTGATTAAAGCAGTAAATTTTACTTTAAGCACCGAAAATTGAACTCATAGATATCTGATGATTTAATCATCAAAAGGCAAGGCGAGGAATTGAACAAGTGTAAGAATGTAGATTTTGTTCCTGAGTCATTGTTGGTAATAAATTTTAACACATTTTTACCCCTTGTCACCTTTTGGATTCGGCATTGTTCTCTTTGAATCTTATTCTGCATAATGGATTTGTCCATTTGAACAGTTTAAAACTTGAGATGAAAGAGATCCGTCTGTTCTTCATATGATTATTCTTGAACAACCCTCAAAATCTGAGTGGAGGTATATAAAATAGAATAGAACAATTTATGCTGAGAACTAAGAAGAACCGTTGTTCTCCTTCCAGTAGCGTGTTCATCGGTGTTTATATATTGGGAATCTCCAACTATKAGAGGTGTAAAACAATGAAAATTGGATAATAGCTCCTTCACGCCGGGAGACAGTATGGAACAACTRTATAAAGATTACTGGGTGAATTTTTTCCCTTTCTTTGTGGTTCGACATTATGCTATGTCTGCATGGCATTAGTATTCAGCTTTTTAATTGGTGTTGATCTTAGGGGGACTGACCGTATAGGAATATTAATTGTTTTTTTGGGATTAATTACTTACTGCAGGCTCTGGCGTAAGTACTGATGTCTGGACATGCTATGCTGCATTGATCATGGCTGCTTCCGTCATCCCATTTTTAGTTGTCCAATTACCACAACTTCTTCATTCAACGTCGGGGAGGCACTTGGCTGTCTTGATTGCTCTGATTGTCTCTGTTTCACTTCTGATTTCCTATTGCGTTTATCAGGTAATTTTCACACTGATAAGCTTTTCTTGGGATAAYTTATTTTTTTATTTATCTTAAAGTTTGTAGTTGCTTTTTTACTCACTGACTTCAATGATGTCTTAAAGTATGATCTCTTATATTGTTTCCAGTGCTTAACATAAAAATTGGAACTTCTTTTTACTTTTATGACTAAATGGTGCTATGAAGGCTAAACTTTTTAGGCACCTTTGCTTACTAGCACGTGGATGCCTTTTGGACTTATCTTGCAATTATAAGCTCTAGAATATGAAGTGTCTACAACCCTATATGTTGTGTTTGRACCTCGCTTTTATGCTGTTCTTTATGTCATTACTGAATTATAACACTCTTAAAGTAACTCGTACTCATAATCTTTTGTCTCTTGTTATTCCTCGTATGTAATTATCTTCCTGAATGGCTTCCTTCGGAAAATCTCGTGTTATTTGTTCTCTCATCTATAATGTAAACCATATTGGAGACCCCATTGTTGCCCTGTAAATCACAAAAAGTGCCGCAACCTTAACTTACTGAATAATGCTTACGAGCCTCCTTTTCTGTTAGTGGCCTCTGCAATTGGCATTGCCTAGCCACTTATCAATTGGTAATATGATATTCAAGCTATTTTTATTTCTAATTTATTTAGTAAATCTTCTGCAATTTTTACTTCTTCTGATATCAACTTGTAGTTGACTTTCTGGATGGTGGGAACTTGTGATCTGGTGTCCAGTTGTTTTTCAGGGAGTTGAAATTATTATTTGGGTTTGAAATACTACTTTTGCAGGGATGGCACTTCACCGTTTCAGTATGGGCTTGACGGATAATGTAAAGTTGTCTTGTTAAGTCAACCTATATATGGAAAARGTGATTAATATTCTTAACAATTTGCTGCTTATTGCAGCTTCTGGACGATAAACACATACTCTCTCTCTCTGTGTATGAATTCAAGTCTCATTTTTTAATTTCTGATTTTGCTTTCAAATTTGCAGGTTTTTCAACCATGGATACAGAGGAGACGCCTRGCTTATGCAAAGCATAAGCATGTGATTTCAGGAGTCCTCAAGAATTTGAGAATGCGTGCTTTAGGAAGGCTTTGTGATGAGGATGGGACACCTAATGAAGAGGTGCTAAGAAAGTAAGTTAAATGTACCTTTGTTGCTGATTTAGGAAGAAATTCCGCTATGCCTTTCCATTACTTTTACTTTCTGAATTCATTGAACAATTTTTCTTACTTATGATTATGTGACAGGCTGTTTGAAACAATTGATGATAATGGGGATGGGCATCTATCACATTCTGAATTAAGAGCACTGGTCATTGGAATTCGCTTTGAGGAGATAAATCTGGAAGAGCAAGATGCTGTAGCAAAAGTGATGAAGGATTTTGACACCTCTCTTGATTCTAGAGTTAGCTTCCTAGAGTTCCATAATGGTATCACAAGATGGCTCGAGGAAGCTAGAGGTTCTAAAGCTCCTTCWCGTGAGGCTGGTCCTGATACAATAAAGTATTTAACTGATTATCAGGAGGTATGTTTTATCCGCAGATTAGTTTTGGGAGCTTTATCTCTATTAGGATCATGATGCTATTGCTATGTATATGCAGCAAACAAGGAGAGAGCACTACTTTTTGGGGGATCAAACTGAGCAAAGTGATGAGGTCGTTGAGGGTGTTGAGAATCCTAGATGGACCACAATCAAGGCCGTACTGTTATTGTTGCTTGGAACTGCAATAGCTGCTTCATTTGCTGATCCTTTGGTTGATGCTGTTAATAATTTCTCGAGTGCGACAAGCATTCCTTCTTTCTTCATCTCATTTATTGCACTTCCACTGGCAACCAACTCTAGTGAGGCAGTGTCAGCAATTATATTTGCTACCCGGAAGAAGTTAAGATCTGCCTCTTTAACCTTCTCAGAGGTCTGTTTCCTTCCGAAGTATTTCCTTAACGTTAATATCATATACTAAATATGGTCTTTAAATATTACAGTAAGTTTCCAAGTAGTTTTTCCCTCACTAGTTTGTTCACATGCATCAAGGAAATTTAGGAGAGAATAAAATCAGAAACTTAGTAATGGTGTCCATCCTCGTTTTTCCTTAATGATCGACAATTTTTTTTAAGTATGGGAGGTTTTTGGCATTTTTGAGTTGGGCCAATGGAAGTGGGCTTCTTTCCTGCTTGCCTATCNTGTCAGCAATTATATTTGCTACCCGGAAGAAGTTAAGATCTGCCTCTTTAACCTTCTCAGAGGTCTGTTTCCTTCCGAAGTATTTCCTTAACGTTGATCTCATATACTAAATATGGTCTTTAAATATTACTGTAAGTTTCCAAGTAGTTTTTCCCTCACTAGTTTTGTTCACATGCATCAAGGAAATTTAGGAGAGAATAAAATCAGAAACTTAGTAATGGTGTCCATCCTCCTTTTTCCTTAATGATCGACAATTTTTTTTAAGTATGGGAGGTTTTTGGCATTTTTGAGTTGGGACAATGGAAGTGGGCTTCTTTCCTGCTTGCCTATCAAATTTGCCGTTCAACCTTTCAAGTTTACCTGCAAGAGAAACTGTTGGTCGAAGTAGGGGAGAAAGATATTAGGAACTTCACCTACTCTATAGTTGTTTTTGAGAAAAGGAGACCTTTTATTGAAGGATATCAACTGAGCACCYAAGACAATATGCTTACACCTGAGTTGTTATGTCTTTTTTATTTTTCCTCTGGTTCTGGAACTCTGTGTGGCTCCAGAGACCTCCAAGTATCTCATCGTGCTGCTGAGATTTCATTTGGTGTTGGTTTACAGTATATTAATTCATGCTGCACTTCTTACTACTAAATTATGCTTTGGGGATACTTCTGACTTCTGTGTCTTATTGGTTTATTTTCAGATATATGGAGCAGTGACCATGAACAATGTCTTGTGTCTTTCGGTTTTCTTAGCCCTTGTTTATGCAAGAGGGCTGATATGGGACTTCTCATCTGAAGTGTTGGTTATTCTGATCGTCTGCATTGTGATGGGAATTGTTGGCAGTGTTCGTACTACATTCCCTCTCTGGACATCTCTGATAGCCTTCCTGCTTTATCCATTCTCTCTTGCTTTGGTTTATGTTCTTGACTATGTTTTTGGTTGGTCATAGACTCATTAAGCGGGTACTAATGCTTTGTTGTAATTTATGAGTACTCTGGTCGAATGTGTACATTATGAGCAACTTTTTTGGCACTCAATCGCATTACTGGTTTTGAACAAGCTTGGAATAATGTCTTAATGGCTAATATTGTTCTTATGCGTCTCTGGTATCACTCATTGAGGTACACTAATGGTATGGTAGATTCCTCCAAATTGTTTCTTTGATTGGTTTTGACTGTGCTGGGATACCTCCATAAGAATGGAATTTTACATGTTTATATTTCTTGATGAAAGTTTCTTCTTATAGCTTGAAACAGGAAATGACATGTTTATATTTCTTGATGAAAGTTTCTTCTTATAGCTTATGATCCTATGATGAATAGATACGTGATATACGTATATACATAATAGAGATTACAAAGTTTTTCAACAGAATGACCATTTACAGTGTTAGACCACCGACAAAATAATCATTCCTTTGGGAATGACAGGTTACCTGTGAAACTATAAGTAAAGGACAAG
>MEJB01000008.1:4715477-4736609 GCA_001752375.1 Rhazya stricta
TAAGATTACATGTGCAGATTCTTTTTGAAGTACTTCACCAATATATCATTCAGGGGAATGATTCTATTTTTAACTAGTTCTTGATACCGTGTGAGCACAAGAAATCACTGTTCCACATGGACAAGCCATTTCATTGTATGAGGGAAAAATGACCAACCAGAATTCCAGTAAATCCAGGGAAGACAATCAAAGCTTCAAGCTAAGATCAACATTTTCCCCTACTTCACCATTGCTGTAGTTGTTTGCCAGGGTTGTTGAGTGGCCAATGTGCTTCTTAGGCGAAGGGAAGAAGCTAAAGAACGGTGGTCGCATTGATTTGCTTGAACCTTGTCCTTGGTTACTATCTTCACTGCTTCCCTGTAGAAACATTGCCAGTATGATTAGTAGGACATTATGCTTCAACTGCACGAAAATAACAAGGCAACAATGAAAGGGAACAGATCTTGGTTGTTCAGTGCCATACTTGATTTGGTTGAGAGTGAAATTCAGATGATTCTCGACCGTGAAGACCCGAATTGGCTAAAGATTGTTTGTGTTTCGAGCTCAAATGTGGAGAAGCAGTTGCAGGAGGTGCCAAAGTGAGAAAGTCACCATTCAAACCTCCACATTCTCTGTTTTTGACTTTCATCTGTGCTGGCTCACTCCCGATGCTTGGCCTTGCAGGGCCTTCTCTAAAATAGTTATATGGAATCCGTTAGCATAGAGGGACGACTATCATCTGTCCTCTTTGATAGGCAAGAATAATACAGAAGGTAACCTGATAACGGAAGTGCCCGGATCAGTAATAACACAGCTTCTGTTGCTGCAAGGAGCTGGTTCATCCAATCTGGAGATAGGAGCAACATAGCTCGGAGGGTATTTGAAGTGAAAAGCAGGTGCCGGTGGAGTATCGCTTGAGAAGGGATACGGCCTCTTCATGCCAATCATCTGTATTGCGTCATAAAGAATTACAAAATGCTAGAAATGGAACGTGAACTCAATCAAGGAAAATGAATTACAAAAACAGGTTTTGCATATAACTAGAGCCATGTTTTATAGAAGCCAAGACTAATAACAAATTAGGTTCAGCAAGAAAGTAAGAGAAGAGGAAAACACAAAAGAAATGTATATAGAATGAGCACTTAGTACCAAACCTTTGTTATGTTAATCCTGCAAATAATTACCATCAGATTACACTAACTAAAAAAACCGAGACGTTTATCCTGGGAAATCTCCATAGTAGATGCTGGTATATTCCAATTTCGATTTAAACCCGGGAAAACATCTAAAAATTTGSAGGTTAAAGCATGAAGGAAAAATTATACCTTCTCTTCATCCGGCCACAAGGGTGTGTAGTTGCTGGCACAAATATTTTGGTTTGAAGGGGGCTCCATCTGAAAATTCATTACAGGAGATGATGAAATTCCTGTTGAAATATTCACCTGCCAAAAGAAGTAGAATTGATTTCAGTATATCMAGAGATGAGTACAATGAAGTCCAATTTACAGAAACTGGCTACTCTATGTGACCAACAATAAGAGCGAGCTCAACTAACCATTGATGAAGAAGATGGTGGCTGAATTTCMGTTGATCTTTGCATAAAATTTGGCAGAGGCAAAAAGGGGGCAGTGGATTCATAGGCCAAATTCAGATTAGGCCGATATCTGAATCCATGATGATCCAACCTCTGATTCTCCCCTTCAAGATTGTATTCACCATTCCAAACTATAGGCCAATTCCCGTGTCCAGGAGCAGAAACTGCTGACCAACCTATCTCACCTCCACTGACATTCAATGGTTTCGACAATGGAACTGCTTTAGGATGCAAAATTTCAATATTTGGGACTGCTGGGGATGTTCTGAATATCGAATTTGAGGAAGGAAGATCACTTGGTGATGGTGGCAGCAGAGGAACTGAGGAAGTAGAAGAAATACTGGACCTAAATGTGGGGCATTGAACGGCTAGACATGAGGAAGAATTGCTAGGAGATAGAATTGGATTTGGTGTTAAAACACTTGCAGCTTGTAAAGCTGCATCTTTTTTCTTTTGTTCCTCCATTCTAATCTTCTCAAGCTGGGCAACACCTAATCCCCTCTGTGGGATTTTCTTCTGCTTCATCTTTTTTGAAGATCTAGAACCACCACCACCAGCGTTAATACAACCAGGAGCCCCGCCACTGCTACAGGCAACACCGCCACTACTGCTATTGCTGTACTTTTGGGCATGCTCTTCCTGAGCCATTCTTGTTCCCAGCCATCAAATTAAAATGATAGCATTTTAAAAGCAAAACCAAATGGGGCATCATATACATAACCATTCAATCCATCTACCATATCATTACCATATTCTTGAGATACACAAAATCTTATAACCAAAGCCTGAAGGTTTGAAAAAGAACCCAAACGGAAAATCTAGAGGAATTAAAACAAACCCAAGGTCAAGAATATGGGGAAACCAAATCTGCAWATATAGATTACACAAAATCTCGCAGGTCATGGAGTCAAGATCGGCAACTTAAATGGAAACAAGAACTTCCCCATAATTCAGCAAAGATTGTAACTTTAAATGAATATATTTTGCAATATATACGTATACAGGCAGAGAGAGAAAACAAGCTTTTCTGAGAGAGAGAATCTGAAAGCTTCGGATTTTTCTCAAACCCAGTTGTTAGTGTCTGAGAGACAGATCAGATCACTAATATATGTACAGGAATATAAAGAGACAGACAAAATGAAGCCAATTTTTTTTTCAAAATTCAAACTTCTTTTAATGCTAAATCTAATGCAACTATTTGAATGCTCTCTCTCACATTCATTGTCTAATTTCTCGCCCAAATCCTCGCTCCACTCCTCCTATTTTCCTTCCTACCCCGACTCTCAAGAACTCTCTCTTGATTTTTCTCTCCCTTGAATTTATGCTTTTCTTTAGTTCAAAAAATTGGAGTTCATTTCTGTGGGATGCATGCATAATCTCAGTGGTTGGTTCTGCCTCTACACCAATTGGGGTCCCTTTTTGTAGTTACAAAAAATGGACCACCCTAAGCAAATGCATATAATTCAACAAGAAAATATCCCCTCTTACAAGAATAAAGAAAAGATTCTCCCAGTGGATTTTATGGTTGTGTTACACTTTTTTCAGTTCGTTTAATTTTTCCCTGTCCCTTAGTTAGGACCCTTCATATCTATTTGAACATTTCACGGTTCCAACTCTACTTTTTCTTGACTCCTGCTAAACGTTTTGCTCCTAACATGATTAGAGATTTTCGCCTACGCCCCTCCCTTTGTTACATTAATCATACACTTGAACATATATATTTTATATGTATATATATGTAGATTAAAACAAATCATATTAATTAGAAATATATTTACTTTTTGGTTGTCAATGAGGAGGGTAGTTGTTGCCACATCTCTGTCATTGACTAGAAAAGGCCAGGAAAATTGAGATATCGAAAGGAACGGGAAGGGAAGATTTCATATGATCCAGAAATTRTCTACAAAAGCAACTTGGACCAATTAATATTTTATTGCTCTCATAAGCTTGATTTCTTTCGATTTCATAAGATTTTTAAATAACAAAACTACATATTACCTCGTGCCAATTCCATTCTCTTCTAATRGGGTCAATTGGCTTATCCTATTTCAACTATTAAAGAAAATGAGACACGCTATACACGTAAAAAATTCTACATAAAAAATATCAACYTTCTTATTATGTTTAGTTCTTGAATTCAAAAATGGCTCTAAAATATTTTTCATTGAGGAAATTACTATAATATATATAATATAAAGATTCATACGTTAACAATCTTTCTAGATTATATCGATTTATTCTAAAATTCTCTTTARTATTCGAAATAGATTGTTAAAATCAATTAATATTTGATATATCTTATGGGCCAAATGCTTCTCGAAACATCTTAATCTAAGAGGATCGCCTTCTATAAATAACAACACTAGGTAGGGTGATTCTTAGGCAATTGAAAGGCCATTTCCTTCATGACTTTTTAGATAGAAAGGAAATAATTCCAGTGGTCTCAAGAAAACAGCAACATCATCAAATCTGAATTATGGGATGTGCCAATGGATTTGCATTTCAAAAAGGACCCACATTAGTCTCAACAAACTATCCCTATGTTAATCAAAAGAGAAGAATACTTTTGTCTTGAAGAGGCCAAACCACACTCCATTGGAAGGACAGTGGAGCCTCCCATGACACCATCTATTCTGTCATTTAAGTAGCCAAGATTTTGTTAGATGTACGAGATATAGTGAGCACATATAAGCATCTATTCACAAGATTCTCTTTACAATGTTCCTTCTCTTTAATTTCATTCACATTTCTCCTTCTGAAAACTTGTTTCATTTTTTCTAGCATCATTCTAACACGAGCATGATCGCAATTAAAAAACGAATATCTTGATGTTGCTTCTTAGTTGGCATACAATCAACGCTAACTATTTTTACTATGTGTAAATTCATTATTATGAACGATCACGAAATCCTCCAGGCTCAAACCCTAATTGATAGTGACAAATGCAAACATGCAAGTAATTGAGATGCTAACTTTTTCTTCRTTTTTTCCCCCCTTCCTCCAAAAGCCCAAAGGCAATTGAAAAAGAAAGCGAAAAAATTGTGAGCGAAATAAACACGGATGCATGAAATATTTAGATTCGATCAACGAAGAAAATAGTAAATCAAATTTGAGTCTATAGAATATATATTAATAGTAGCAAAATCTCAAGGTACATGGACATATTGGGAAAATTATTTGATTTATGTAAAATGTAGTGTGAAACTATGCATTAAAATGSGTCTATTTTAGCTAAGATGAATAAGATATTTTGTCTATTCCTTCTTAATTGTGCAATTAATCATTCTGAATCCTTGAATCTTAGGCTAAAAGAATGCATTTATCTCAGTGTATATGCAAAACCTCCCCTCCTCATTGTCCCTCCAGAAAGGGAAAACAATAAGTATCAAAATCTGCTTAAATTTTTTGCATTGGCATCTTTGATGTAACAGCTTTTCTGACAAATTCTCGGTCAGTTTTGCTTACTCTTCTTCAAATTAAAAGCTTTAAAGGCCTCATCTATATCAATCTGTGTGCCCTCAATTCCTTTATCTTTTCTGGGAAGTTTCTGTTTTCCGTGTGCTAATAATAGACCAAGAAGGTCCCAAGTGCCTCCTATAGTTTGGTCAACGCAAAAATGGCAAGGTCCCGTAGCTCAGTTGGTTAGAGCGTTGGTCTTATGAGCCGAAGGTCGCGAGTTCGAGCCTCGCCGGAACCAAAATATTTGAATTTAATTTTCATCTGATGTTTTCGGTTCTGACTAAACACACACACACACACAACCTATTTTGGGCCTTGACCCAAGACTGCATTAGGCCTTTGTTGATCTTCTTCCGGGCACAACCAAAGGCCCTGGACTTTAAGGAATCCATGATCCAATTGGCTCAGTAACTTTTGCCTTTGCCGCAGTTTTCTTGAAACTATGTTATTCACCAATCTGAAAATAGATTTAAAGATGTTTTGATCCAATATAAATTGAAGAGTAGTTTTAAAATTATTAATTTGCAATATTCTTATTTATTTTGATATTAGAACTTCATACTACTGTTGTTTTTTAATTGATTATTTATGACTGTACAATACTAAAGAATTCGATATATATTAAAAAGTTTTATATTATTTGAAAGAAATCGTAAAAAATATGACATTATCACATGGTACATCTCGAATATGGATTGAGAACCTATCCTATAGGTTGTAACCGTTTCAATGACTTTATGTATAGAAAAACAAAAAAAGGCTACTGTTAGGTAAACACATTTTTCTTGCAAGACTCTTCCAAGATGAGGAAGGTGGGAGGTTTCCATTAATACTTAGGACCAAAAACACTATTGATGGTGTACATACAGAGATGATGATAGTAGAACTACTACTCTTTCATATTTCTTCTTTCGGCGGAAATTGATCGAACCAAATTGCCAACTGAATACAATGTATCACCTTATTCTGGAGTYAAGCGTTTTTGGATTTGACTCTTCATCTTTCTACAAATCAAGAAACAACTTCAATTCAGRTGACAGGTCAATCTTAAGGAAAGCTTTCCAGTATACGCAATCCAAACCTTTTTGTCAATTCTACTTGTTCCTCACACCCGATCATCACTARTATATTTGTCTCCAACCATATCCTCGTACTTCATAATGGTTTCTACCCCTAGCTCTACTGCTCTCGGGGCAGATTCAAATCTCAAATGCAAAGATAACTGAACAACATTGGCAGCTTCCTCTGAGGTAATACTGTTACCATCTTCCCCATGCTTCATAGTTCCTAGTACTGCAGTCTTGATTTTGTGTCTGCCTAATTTTCCATTTATCGGCTGTCCACAGAAACAGTAAACCGACAGGGTCCTAAGGGTAATAGAAAACTTTAAACTGCGAAAAGAGAGAGAGAGAGAGAGATCTTAGAAACTCTTCAGCATTAACAGCAGCCAGACATACTGAGTAGCTAATTAGATGAATGCATTTCTTGATTGGGAAACCTTAGTCATGCAAACAATAAWTTTCTGCTAAAAATGTCCCTGCTTGTGTTCAAGTTTGGTTTATGTTCAACAGACAGAGACATATAACGATCTCTTCAAGCCAGAAGACAGACAGACTTGAAAAGATTGTAGTAGAAGGTGATTTCTATGTTCATATGTATCTAAACGTGGTTCTTACGTGGTTTGAAGGAAATATTTCTAACTTTCTGCCTCAATTGCATCTCAAGCCAAGCTGTGTGATTCAGCATACTGGGCAACAGGTATGGGTTCTGGTGATTGGTTCAGAACAATAATTATCAGAAAGAAAGCCAAGCAAGATAGCTCTAAACAAACAGAGGTAAGTAACTTCCCAGCTGGTAAATGATATTTCATGTCTCCATTGATTAGTCAATTCCCAAAAACGTGGACCTGAAATTGTTTGAAATCAAATTGATTGAAGGGGAAATGCAAGGGATCTAAAAATCTTGCAAGTGGTTCATCAAGCAAGAATGCACGCCTCAGACCAACTGCAGATGTCGCGGCTACACGAATTCAAGCCGCCTTCAGAGCATATATGGTATGAACTCTGCACCGTGCTGTTTAAGTTTTCTGGTTACATTTGAATATATTCTTTTCTGATTTGTTCATGTTGCAGGCAAGAAAAGCTCTACATCGTTTAAAAGGGATTGTAAGATGTCGAGATGTTATGAAAGAAATATCTATTGGAAATCAACCCTCGGTTGCTCTGAAGCATATTCATTTCTGGACCAAGATTCAAGCAGAGATCAAAGCTCGCCGACTCTACATGGTTACAGAGGGCAGATTACAGCAGAAGAAACTTGAAAATAAGCTCAAACTTGAATCAAAGCTCCAGGACTTAGAGGTAACGTTAATGGTTCCAGTTGGATAAAACATTCACCCCAGCATTCTTTCCTCTTGATTCGCATTCCGCATACAAAGTGGGAAAAGGTATTTGGTGAATTCTTTGCACCAGCAGTTCTGGATTTACTACCAAAGAGTTCAGCAGTTTTTCTCCATTCAGCAATCTTTGCCATATTATTTAACTGAGACGACGCTACTCGAGCTCAAAATTCGCATTCATTTTATCTATGGCTGAGAGTTTAGCCGTAAGGAGATTTCTATACACACCCAACTTCGAAATGTGAAAAGAAACAAACCTGGCGGCATTGTCCTTGGCCCGTCATTGTGTGCAGTAGACATTAAATTGTGAATTAATATGATCTGTGTCTTGCAGTAGAAGGCGTTGAATCTGTCATCGTGGCTGTATTACGTACTAGTAGGCTTGTAGCACTCAAAACTCAAAGCTACCATTCTTTAATAAGTTAGTGTCGATTCTTGAAGATCTGCTCTTGTTTTGCTAAGCCAAGAAAACTGCTAGTGAATTGTTGCATTCTGCCCACAGGTGGAATGGTGCGGTGGCTCTGAAACTATGGAAGAGATTCTCCAGAAGATACATCAGAGGGAAGAAGCAGCAGTTAAAAGAGAACGCGCCATGGCTTACGCCTTTTCTCATCAGGCATGCAAATAAACACCACTAAAAATAGTTTTCGTTACCAATATTTGCATAATTCTTGTTGGCGATTATAAGCAAGTTCAATTTATATTGTAGTGGAAGGCCAATTCTGGTCAGTARTTTGGCCATGCTTACTATGATCTTGGAAAAGAGAGCTGGGGATGGAGCTGGAAGGAGCGATGGATCGCGGTTCGTCCATGGGAGACCCGAGTCAAGACTGTCAACTCAAAGAAGATACAGTCCAAGCATGTAGATATGGCAGGCAAAGCTACAATTACTCCTGCAATGAAAATCATCCTCAAAGTTAAACCCCCAGTATCAAATGGAAAGGGTTTAACCCACACAACAAGATTATCCGAGCCTGGTGGCGAGAAGCAATCTTCTTAACAGACTCATAAACAAGGTACTGAGCTCTGGAGATGCAATTTTATTAAAGGCATGGCGTGTGAAGATTGCAAAAAGATGTTTGGATTCTTTGGAAAAGGATAAGTTTATATGGTTTACCTGCAACATGGCTGGAATTCGACAAGAGAAAGATAACTTTCTTTGCATTTGTTTTTGTCGTCTACATTTCYTTCAAGAAACTAAACACATTACAATCCAAGTCGAGAATCCAAACAAATAGAATATCTGACATTTGTTCCCCACTTGAGTGCAGAACCGGAGAGAAACACGTACCCGACGTTAGTACTGATAACCATTTATGTGACTATCCACACATAAACAACTCAGGCCTAACAAATCCTAAATCAGATTTCTGGTTGAACAGAGAAAATAACAAAAGCTTGCCTGATATTGAAACAAATCTAATCTCCCAATCATYATAATATTCTGCAAATCCAAGTGAGGTACACAGCCTGTTGTGGTACTCATCGACCATAAAGAAGTACCAACAACCGTGAGCAATTGTCACTATCTCATTAGCAGCCAAGTCTCCTATCTTTGTTCTCACTAAAAAGAAAACGAAATTCCAGCGGAATATAGATTTTTATGAGGCAAAGAGATTTGCAGGTAGGGGACCATAAACATCAGCCAAATACTACAGTATGGTGGTATCCATCTGTGTATCTTACTATAATTGAGCTCTGTTCATCCCGTTCTCCTATCATAATTGATTGGTTCCTCAATCACTCAGGCAGCTGAGCTCCAAACTAGCCSCACCCCACCAGTACTACTCTCCTTATTCATCTACAATACCCTCAATTACAGAGGGACGACCTCAGAACCTACACAACCTGAGTTGATGCTAAACTAACCTTGCTGGACCTACAAACTCTGATTCAGATCCAAGCCCTATTAAACAATCAAGATCCAGCACTGAAAGCAACAGTCCTAATGATCATTTATTTGAGGAAKATTACTTTTAGTAACTTAGTTGCAAGATTACATTCATTCTCGAGAAATATAAGTAGGTGAGGTCTCAAAGGTCTCTCAACAAATAACTTACTGTCACTTGTTAGAGGCCTCTCGAGACTTATAAACTGATGTAAATATATACTAAAATTGATAAATGATAGAAGAGACAATTCACTGATACTTAACTATATAGGAATCAACTACTAAAGGTGAAAACTTGGAGGCAAAATCAATTGTAAAACAGAGCTATTTGAAGAAGCCTAATTCTCTTAATTCTCACCCACTTCCACTGTTCATAGAAAATGACTTCTCTTAAGATGCTCCCAAAAATTCAAGCACTGATAAAGATGTAAATGATCCTTTTTTCTTTCAATTCTTTTTGCAAGTTAAGGAACTTGTTGGAGACATGAAAAGTTGCATTAGAAAGTTGTGGAGCTTCAGTCCCAAAGAAAGTTCTCTTTCAGCTGCATGACAAATTAACCAACCCCATTAGTTAATTGTCATTCTCATTTTGAACTCAGAATGCAGAACCAGAGCATATCAATGTCACTGCATCAAATCTCAGAGAAGGTGCAAAATCATCTGGGCTTTATCGATTTAGCATTCCATGTTTTGAGAGAAAAAACTGCCAGATTTGGCATCTCAAGACTGTTCTAAGAGGTGACAGAAATATATTCTCATCAGACATGCTAGCTTTTCTTTAGAAGTCCTAGCAGTTCATAAACTGAAATTGAACCAAAGGGTGGCAACATCATAATTCTAGCAACAGAAATTGAAAGCGAATCCCAAATAACTTGACAGAGTTCAGCTATGATAGCTAACTCAAATAGGAAACGAGTCAAACAATTCAACATAGAATGCTAACCAGGATCGAAAAATCTGAAACTAGATCAGAGTTCTTCTTTCCGTGGTAAAAGCCATCGAGTTAAAACATACTGAATCTCTCCAGTTCGCTAGCTCCGAAGCATCTGGCCATAGCAACAACAAGCTGAAAGCTTGGAACTTCCTAATTGCCCTTCCTGAGAACAATTTCGGTCCTGCAAAATTGAGTTCAATATAACAGTATAGTATCCAATTATGAAAGTTGGGGAAAATATGTGAAATTACCACATTAAAATTAAAGAAATCACCTTTTGTACAAAAGCGGAGAGAATCTCAGTTGTCTAACTCAATGGCGAGAATCAGAGGAAGCAGAGGATGGCTTGTCGGAGAGGCCATCGTGCTCCTCTTCTTCACCTTGAATTCGTGCAGGAATGTGAAACCCAGAGAATCCGCCTACTCCTGAGGCAAATCCAATGCCTGCTGGATAAATGGGCAGCACTGCGTGATGGTGTTGGTTTTGAATATTATCAGCAGTGGCAATGGTGATTGCTGATGGGTCCATCCAAGCACGAACGGAAGGCGTATTACTGGACTGAAGGGGTCCCCTCTGTGAAAAGAACTGGTTTTGGCCGAATAACTGCTGCAGCAAAGGTTGCGGCGGCGGCTGTGAATTGAACAAATATCCTCCTCCTGCGGCGGCTCCACCACTAGGAGCAGCGTCTCCACAAGCATTCCAAGAAAGCATTCTCTGGTATCGGCCTATCTCTGAAGGCTGCTGGTGCTCAGACCAGCCTGATGCATCAAAGCCCACTTGAGAAGCTCCAGAGAATAGGGCATGCGCTTGAACCTGTGTATGTGCTTCCTCAGAGTGGCTGGTGGGAGCATGATGCTGATGCTGTTGGCTGTGGTGATGAAGCAGGATGGGATCTTGAAATGACTGCAAAGAGAGCCTCAGATCTTGACTCTGGCTACTGGTTCTTGACAGCAAATCTGGCGGTGGAAAGCTCTGAAACTGCATAGCTGACGAATTCGCCTCTGCCGAAGCACCCATCGGGAAGAAGGACTTGATAGTATCAGCAATAGAATCAGTGTCCAGAGATGGAGGCAGAAAGCTTGAGCTGTTTCCACTTGGATGCTCACTACTGTTGTGGTGCATACTTCGTTGCTCACTGTCATTCCGCAGCATTGTCATTGCCCTTTTACTGGAGGGACCAGCAGAAATAGCACCAACCACATCACCTTGGTGGATACTGAGCTGCTGCTGCTGATGGAGATTTTGATGATTTTCAGCTTCCTGCTTCTGCGCTTGTTCTTGCTCAAAATTTGAGTTCGCCAATGAACCAGCAGTGGGAGTCCACGCGGGTAGTTCCTCTAGCTCGTCAATAGCAGCCTTGGCCTTCTTGATGAGCCAATCTACGGCTTTGCTGGGGCGGTCGTAGCCAAGGCGGTCTTGGACATCGTAGAACTGAATGGCAGTGTGAGCTGAGAGCCGCACTCGGCGGTCCCTTGGGCCTTTGGCAGTGCAGACCTTGCTGTGGCGGTCTTTGCGCCCAGTAGACCTTACAATGTGGCCGCCTTGGACCTCTACGATCTCGCCAACAGTGTGCCTTAGGCCTAATCTTGAAGATGATTGGCGGGATTGCTCCTGTTGTAGTTGATGGTGATGGAAACTTTCTCCCATTTTTTCTCGCAATGTCGCATGTTCGGATTCTTGATTTGGGGTTGAAGATGAAGAAGGAAAATACGAGCGTTTCCTGGGCGGCGCTGCAGCTGCTTGGTCTGTATCTAGTCTTGCATAGAGATGTCGAAGTAGTTCTTGAGATTGTTGTGGATGTTGGTGGGCAGCAAAAATAGCTTGTTCTTGGTCCTCTTCTACTTCCACCGCTTCTTCTACATGTCTTGAAGATGGGACTTGGCTGCTTRGGTTTTGGTTTTGGTTTTGGTTTGGGTTTGGATAGAGGTGAGGTAGATGACGATTCCTCTGAGGATCCAGACTCAGACCCTGTGGGGGCTTTTCTTGTTCCAGCTTTTGATTGCGAAGACTTTTTGTTAGTGGACTTCTGCTGCTGTTTCTTCACCACAATCTTCCTTTTTGTTATTGTGCTTCTTCTGTGTCTGCCGTATCTCCCAGAAAGCCCTGCCATTCAACCTTCCTAATTCCATCACTTTAAACTAAAAAACCACAAAACTAGACCCAAAAGGCTAATCTACCACTCAATTAGCCTAACCCATATCAATTCCTTTCGCTATGCAGGAGCTTTTTGTGATTCTAGGCTGCTCAATRTGTACTAACCGCACTGCAGAAATATAAAGAGAACTGATAATTTTGCTTGTACCCAGTTGAAGGAACAGAGTCCAAAATCAAGAGGCCCTCCACAGCCCAGTAATTTCTTTCACTGCAATTTCTTCATTTTCTTGAATAGAAGAGGAGAGAGAGAGAGAGAGAGAAAGAAAGAAAGAAAGAAAGACACAGAGATTGAGAGAGAGAGAGAGAGAGAGAAAGAGAGAGGGGTATGTGCGGGCAGTGGCACAGTAGATAGATACAGGGCTATATTCAAGAAACCAAAACCAAAAAAACAGAAAAAGAAAACAAGGGAAAAAGGCGACTTCGTTTGGCTATAAGAGCCCTTGATGCCACTGAGAAGAGTGGCAGTGTTTGGTCAGAAAAGAGATTAAAGATCTTGGTGATCTCATCACTGCCCACTGCGGCTTCTGCTGCTGCTTTTGCTGTAGCTGTTTTTGTACAGCCTACATAATACTACGCAAATACCACACCAAAATCTGGTTTCATCTCAGCCAGAACCAGAACCAAAGGTTAGTAATTGGTTTCTCTCGAATTTCACCCTTTTCRCCCTGTCTCAAATGGCTAGCTCAATAATTCAATTCCTAAAACTCGTATTTACCAAATATATTGATCTCGYGTCTAATATTCATCAGTTCTATGACCACACCCTTCTTCCAGTTGCAAAATATCTCGATGTCTTTTTGTATTCCATTTGGGTTCTTTTACTTCTYCTTGCAAAGTTATRCAGTTAAGAATGACCAAATGGTTAAAGGTAGGTAGATAGATAGACAAAAGGGGTTGGGAGGGGAGGGGATAGAATCGTTAGATACTTCAAATGCCATACCATTCCCATTTTGAAAATGACCTCTTGCAGCRTTTGTGGTTTTTCTAGCTCTTCTTTTTGCCTTCTCTCTCTCTCTCTCTCCCCCTTTCTTTATTGCTTCACTTAAAAGAAACAAAAATCACRCCTTCTCTCTTCTCCCAAATTTCACTCTCCCAAACCACCTTTTTTATCGTTTGTTGGATTTCTGTACATTGGCATCTCATTCTTTCATTCAGCCTTTTGTCTCTTTATTTAATGTTCTTTCTTGCTCTACGACTTAGAAAAATTTAGGCAAAGAGATGAGCCATATAGTCAAAAGGAATGCATATATGGGAATGAGTTGGTTGCCTTCTGTAGCTGCTAATATAGACCAGAAACGAGCAGTGTCAAAACTTTTAGGCTAAAAGGGTTAGATTTGGGTTTTAGGCAGCTTATTGCAAAGAGCATCATGATACTACAGACACTACCTTTTGTGTAGTACAATCTTTTTCAGCGTATCAGTGTACTTATCCATCTTCATCATCATGGCRAAACTTCCSTTCTTGCTTTTAAACCACTCCTTACTGCAAGTAGCACTTTCCTTACTTTTCAGCAACCAACCACTCTCCTCTTGGAACACTGATCTGATCTTCAAAATTAGGTATGGATGAAATACTAACTGGGCAAAGAGGACTATTGAGGCAATGCAGGGCAGGTCAAGTGAAGGTAAACCAGATAAATYTATGAAGTAGGCATCAATTTTGCTGTCATTGTAAAAGGAATTTTTCTCCTTTAACGACACTTGTCAATAGATTCTCTCTTCATGGTTTCATTGACTTGTCCACCCTGAGCTGAGTCTGCCAAACCATTTTCTGCTTCTTGCTATTATTGAGTTGGGTGCTTCGGCATTGGAATTGGATCATGAAATAGTCTCAGAGATATTGAAGCTAGAAAATGAACAGGGCGCCAGGGCCGATCAACTTAGCAATATTCTTTAGACATAATCATAAAAATTGTAATTCCTCATGTCACAATAAAAATTATTGAGATTAAATAGATAATAAAGTTATTAAAGTGACATTTTATTTCTATCTTAAAAAAATGAGATAATTTTTCATACGAAAAAAATAAAATGAGAAAAACAGCTTACTTTATAAATTTTTTTTGAATGTAAAAAAAATTCAATGAATTCAAAAAAATTGAACGAGAAGRTATATGAATATCCCGTACAATTACGTAAAGTGACAATAATTATAGTTTATCYTAAACTTTTCTATTGTCATCCAAAAAAGCCAAATTTTATCTTACCTAAAAGTTGCAAGGGTACAATTAACCTATGAATTTGAAATCGCTGCTTATATATCRGGCATTAGTCATAACGTACAAGAATATCTAATAATCTAGATGTTGTCGGGGCAACGGATTGTCAACAAGAGCGTTTTTTTAGATTGTTCTACAACGCGTTTTGAACCCATGCAAGTGAAAATYAAAAGATCTTCATTGCAAATTTCATTAGATTCGAATGAAGTAATTATGTGAGTTATATTCTTTCAATTAAAAAGATATTTCGTATTGAATAAGAATAAATATGAAAAAATTAATTAATTATGTCTTGATAATTAAAAATATAACACGCTTTTAAAAATTAAAAAAAATGTTCTATTGTGGCACACTTAAGAAAATTGAGAGAGTGCATAATCATCTCACAAATGCTAGGAAGAGGAGAAAGAGAGGGTTTTTATTTCCATTGCTTTGTTTTTAAACAAAGTTCTATCAACCTTCTTTTATATATTCCTACTGCTTTTGGTTATAACGCAACTTCATATTGCATTATCAAAAAAATCATTATCTTTTATAACGTGACGTTGTAATAAAAGTATATAGAGCTGATAACGTAATTTGACATTCCATTAAAGTCAAAAGCGACAAAAGAATGTAAAAGAAGGTACATTATACTTTGTTCAAAAACAAAGTCATGAGAATCAATACCCAAGGAGGAGACAACAATGAAAATACTTTGCTCTATTAACAAGTAATTAGAACAATGTATCTTGAACGTTTTTGCCATAGAGAAGAAAGGCGGTCTAAAATCATCCTCTATAAAAACAAAATTTCCAGGTTGGGAACTATGGAGACAAGAGGGCAGATAAAATAATGAGGATAGTTTGCCAAAGCAAATGCATATGGGAAAATTGTCAAATGCTGGTGAATCCTTATAAATCTCAAATCTCCAGAGAAACTGAGTTCCCCATGAATCTCTGTCTGCCTATTCTTAAACCGTAGGACAACAAAGCTAAGGATTTGGGACACAATTCTCCTGCAAATCTTGTTTTTGTGGAGTGTAAGCTACGGTTTTGAGATATAAATAATTTTTTTAATTTTAATTAAGCTACTTGCATTCTTTCTTGATTATTACAAAAATTATTTGCGAATTTCGAGGCTTTTTTTTCTTTTCTTCATGCATATGCTAGGATTTTTGGAATTCGATTATATTGGATCGACAAACATTCTTTGCTGAGATTCTCTGTCCTTCTTCTCCTTGATGTTTTCGGCTTTTTATTTTTTAAAATAATGAAAATATGTTCTCTTTTATATGTTTCAAAACGTATTTTTGTTAAAAAGAATTTATATAAAAAACTAAAAAATAATAAAAACACCAAAAATTTTTATATTTTTTTATTTCTGTCTCTATAGAGATTATCCAATGAAAAATATAATTACCTAAAGTATACTTCACTTTTTGTGTTTAATTTTAAAAAATGGTAAACCGAGGACGTTTTCAATATAGTCGAAAACATACACTCAAAATAGAAAATTAAAATGCAAACAGACCGATTCATAAATCAAATTTATTTCCCCTTATATGGAAGTTTCAAATCATCCATGCAGTAATAGGAAATTAACTCATTACTACCTCCGTTTCAAAATATAAGTCAAGTTAGAGAGGAGGCTTCGTTTAAAAATAAAAGTCATTCTATAATTACCCAAAAAAAAGAAAATTCTTGATCTACTCATACTTATGTGTCTTGAAAATTAACTTGTTTAAATATATTTATTAAGAGTAAAGAGACGGAAAAAAGATCAAAGAGGAGAGTGCACGGAAAATCTTAACAATATTGATGTGTATATATATTTTGAAACGAAAATAACAATAATTTAAATGATTATGACAGAGACCATACGATTGATCAGATAATGACGCACTAGGATCATTTTGATATTTCTCGTCAAAGGTCCATTAGTAACTAAAAAGCCTAATCCTATATAATCTGGCTCCAACCCTCGGCTTAAGCCAAGAGAGACAAAAATTAATCCCCCACACAAGTAATTATAAAAACTTGCTCATTATTTTTGAATATTTTATATTTTTAAGAGAAATAAAATTATACAAATTGAATATTTCGAGAAAGCGATYAGTAAATTAATTAAATCATTGAATTGTAATGTTCCACCGATCCTTTTAATAATGAGTTATTATAATTGTAGTACGGATATTTTGATCAATAAAAAAGTAATAAAGTAAGTGACATCTTGCGCTTGTACAAATGACAATGACATGAATAAAGGAGATGGTGAAATTTGATCACCAAATTACAAAGGAAAGTGACCCAATTTACTTCTTTCAYAAGATGTTGGAATCATTATTYTAAGTTGAATCAATGCGACTTACTACTATTTATGGGATAATTAGTTTATGTTGATATAAAATAAATGACTCGTAATAGGATGGGTAAAATAATAATTTTGTAATAAACTTTAAAGTATGATAAATTTTTTTAAAAAAATGACAAGACGAGCAAGACTTAAAGCCTTATCATGATGTAAGAGAATTTTTTAGCATTCGAGGTCATTTACGGGCTCAAATTAGAATTTGAAGTTTTGATTGTTTTTTTAATTTTTTTGGTAATTTTCAAATTTTATTAATTAAATTTTGAGATTAATCATTATAGGATTAGGATTAGCATTTTTCCTATCAATGGATCTCRTTGTCTATAATTTTCATTCAATCTATCAATCAAATTCGAAATTTTCGATTAGATTCTCTAATGAATTTAAGTAATACCTAATATATACTAGATTTAAATTTCTTAAATTTATAGCTTAGATCATATGCCCTCAATAAAAAAGGAAAAAAATTAGTTTTATGAGTTGGAATTCGAGAAAAAAAAGTTTTATAATTCTAATTAAAAAATTATTATACTAATCATCCCCTCAACTAGTTATTTATTCTATATTCGATCAAAATGTCTATGAAGCGCTTATGTCACTAATAATAATTGATAATATTTTTACGTGAGTTGAATTTAAAAATATAAAAAAATATAAACATTATTATACGTCTTATTTATACTTAAAAAAATCGTGCATATTATTTTTTATAAATCGGTTAAGGTGTATATTTCATTGGRTGATATAGATATTGATTATTTTTATTAAAAGCAAGCGATTGAATTGACTAGCGAAAGACACGAAAGAGGGGTGCTAATGCTCTCATGAGAGGACAAAGGTTTGACTCATGCTGGCCTTTTATGGTACTGAATACCCGTTTTYACCATATACTATTAATTAATTAATTAATTATTAACGTACTCTTAAGTATTATTTTATAGTTATAAGGTCCAATCAATGATGTTTCGCAAGTTGGAAGACCTTTTGAGATTGTACACTGATCTGACCAGGATTGCATGCAAATCCAAAGAAAKAAAGCATGCCCAAATAATACAATTGCAATCATTGACAAAAAGAAAAAAATTAAATTAAAATTAATAAAGTAACATTGCCACTAATTAAGAATTATTAACATTGTGACCCTACTAATTCGATTTATATTTTATTCCCTGCTTCAATTATGTAAAGAAGTCTTGTAAACAAAGTGAAAATTTTATAATAAAAAAAGAAAGGAAAAAAAAACAGGGGATTCACATTGGAAATCCTAATCCTAAGCACTGGACGAGTCGGATCAGATCAAATTCGAATTTAACTTGTGCGAGTTTAGGAAATTTAAATATGATTTCTTAATAGTAAATTCAAATAAAATCTAATCGAAAATGTGGAATTTAAACCCACTGGCAGTCCTAGCTGGCTCTCTAGTTTAGGACATAGTCCTGTGCTGTGGGACTGCGACACAAAAAAACAGCCCTTGTTATTTATTAAGCCAGTCTTTCGCTTCATTGGCATGTGTTGTTTCTTGCTGTCACTTGTCCCTCGTCCCTCAAGAATTGATGGTGCTATTGCCTATCGTGGCTGCTTCTCACCCCAGCCCCACACAACTTGGAGTCCACTCTGTATATATACATGTCTACGAGAGAGAGAGTGAGAGATGGTGATCGGTTCGCTGTGTACCCAATTTAAGAAATTGACATTTTAACAACGTGTAGAATAAGAATATGTTGAGTTTTACTTACTTGTAGYTCTAGCTTGGGAGTTAGGACACAAGGAAAGAAAAGGAGGAAAGAGAAAAGAAGAAAATGTCTTTTTAATATTTTGTTCAAACGTCAAGTATTAAGGTTTTATTAATTAAAAAGTTGAAGGTTTAATTCGTGCTAAAAATATTTATATTTTGAACCCTTCTATTTTAGGGGCAAAATCGAAACAACACAATCAAAATTTTTATAGACTTCCTCTCTTCTACAATTCTTCCTACTTTTGAAGAGAAAACTTTGGGGAGAAAAAGCATTGAGATATAAATTTTAACCCACTAAGAGCTCGTTTGGATGGAGAGAAAGGAAGAGATCTGTTTTCTCTCCAAAAAATGGGAAGAAAAGGAGAAAAGAGAAAGTGGAGAAAATGTTGAGAGTTCTGTGATTCCATTTTTACCCCATGTATTCTTCTCCCTCGATTCTCCTCCTTCATTCCCGCCACCGCCTTGGCCATCCCATCCTCTATTCTGCCACTACCTTGGCCACCTCCTCCTCCATTTCTGCCGCCTTAGCCTCCGCCTCCTTCACTTTTCTCAACTAGTCCTATTTAGTGATTCAATTTAACACTTGAAACTGAACGAATTAAGTATTTATTGAATTAAGTTTATTTAATAGAATGTCATAATGCATTAAATAATTTTTAATTCCTTCTATAAATTAAGTGAGAATATTCTAATGTAATACATTAAGACATTTCAAATTAAAATTTCAAATGCTATATTCAGATTTAGGTATTACAAAGTAAATCATTGACATTTTAGAAATTTAATTATTTTTCAAATTTTAAACTTTAAATTTATTAATGAGCTAAGTTTTAAGGTAGCTCCAACATATTATATTTGTATCGAAACATAAAAATTTTAAAATATATATATATATAATAATAATGTACGAATAGATGTTGCTTTCATGACTTGGTGGACGACATTGATTATTATGTTAATAAAATAAAATAGTAATGCAATAATGAATATTTGGAAAGGGAATTTGAGAAGTCGAATAATAAATTAAAGGTATGATTTATCATTTATCTGTTGGAATTATGTCGGTATAGGAACCAATGAGGTCAGTGCTTACCATATCACTTCTCATGTCATTTGCCTTCTTTCGGCTTTGACATTGACACTATGAAGAACAAACCATGCAAAACTCACTCATTTCATCTCTCATACTTCAATATATATAACTTTTACTTGACTGAGGAATATGTCAGAATCCAAATGCTTAATTTGATTAGATAATTTAATAATCAATTTAATAAAATTCTTAACGCTTCATTTTTTTATAATTTTTATTTATTTATTTAAATTTATATTAAAGTCAATTAGTAATCGAAAAGAAAAAAATGGACAAAAAGTTATTAAATTCATTCATGTCTATCAAATAATAGGTCCGTTCAATTAACGAGTAAATAAAGATATAATCGGATTGTTATTTTTTGAAATTAAAATTTCTAAAGATTCACTAATCTTGTTTGAAACACAATTGAATTTATGAGAAAAAATTTATATTTGTATCAAATTATCTGAATTAACCTAATCAGTAGATATAACAATTTGAAATATTAAATTTTAGTAAAGTATTATTAAAACTATTTAATTTATATTAAATCAAATATTATGGTTTTGCTAGATAATGAGGAAATTACTTTTCTTGAAAAAATAAAGGTATTTTTAAATTCAAAATATTAAGATTAATATAAAAATTAAAATTTTATCTCATATAATTAATATATTAATTTTAAACATAAACTAAATTAAATTTTAAATTTGCTCACGATGTAACGGAGAAGAGGATCTTTTGGCAAAAAGTTTAGAAATTTTCTTGAAGAAAATGTTAGAGAGTTTTTTAGAGAGAAGTTTAGTCACGGGAGAAAAGAACGAGAGGAATGAGGGGAGGAAAAAAAAAGAAAGTTATTAAAATTTTTAAACAACTTATTATGCATTATTTTGTTAAAATCTCAGGATCTTCTAAAGACCTAAAGTAATTCTTCTAAACATCGAAATTTGATATGGAATAAATTACTCTCGGAAAAATACAGAATATTTGACAATGTCAAACGGGAGTCCTTAAGTGTTAAATCAATATCTTTAATATTTTTTGTTTAAAGAATCTCACTCAAATTATAAAAAAAAAATTTAATAGGTACTTAGACATTATAAATACGCCATTCAAATCATTTTTTTAAATCTAATAATTTTTTAATAATTTAATTTTAAACGTATTATTAAACAAGACGATTGATTTTTGACCAAATTTAATATCATACATGAAAAACAAGACAATAGTATGAACCCAAAGTGGCTAGAAATTTCTTGATTTTTGACCTAAATGGCTTTTTTTTAATTTTTTTGTGGAATCTATTAGAGAATTTTGCTTCAATTGCTTGGTCTAGTCTTTTTCCG
>MEJB01000008.1:4738797-4781290 GCA_001752375.1 Rhazya stricta
AAGTACCTCACTCTGATATGCAGCATAAAGTATGGCGGTGATGTCTTATTTCTATACATAGAATCAAAGAAGATGAAAATAGTGATTGATATACATAGAGAACATAACAAGAATCWAAGAAGATGAAAATAGTGATTGATATACATAGAAAACACACCAAGGATGAAAGTATAGTTCCTTGAGAAAGTCAAATGTTTAGGAGTTTCTCATAAACAATATGAATTTGAAATTTAGAGAAAAAAGTTGCCCTAGTCATGAGGAGAAAAACTTTTCTTTGGCATTCCTGTTCAGACTGAGAACAGAGGGAGTCCTTGTGAACAATTATGCATTATAGCTTGGAAATGAGTGCCGACCATGTTTTGCAAGGAAAGTCATGTTCTGTTGATATAACGATCAGGTTACTATAGTTCTTCAACTTAGCAATACGCACTGCTCTTTGAGATACTCGTTCAGAAAAGTGTTTGTTAATTTACATTCTTTTATCGGTTTGCTTAGTGGTTGAAATACATAGAAAACTGCAAATTGCATTAAACTTTCATATTGCAAGGCAATTGARTATGTCTAGCTAATTAGTTAGAGCAAAAAGTGAAAACATAGAAGACATATGTTCCATTCATTTTGCAAATTTTCTTATCGTAGTCATGTTATGTAAACAAAATTTTATGACACTCAATTGGCAGAAAATGAATCTTCCGTCATGTACTTGACCAAGACAACTGATCTTCCAGAATTGTCTGCCTACATTTTCTAATTATATGATAACATYAGCTTWTTCTGATAAACCARCTACATCCTGTAGGTATTAATAGAAGCAGTTGAAAATCACATGCCACAAGTAATTGTAATTGATGAAATTGGCACCAAACTTGAAGCCATGGCTGCAAGCACAATTGCACAACGTGGAATTCAGTTAGTTGCTACTGCTCATGGTGTYACGATAGATAATGTAGTCATGAATCCTGCATTAGAGATGCTTGTTGGAGGAGTACAGGTATGCTGCAATTAACGGGTTTTACTTAGAAAATTAGAGCATTGATCCTTTTTTGCTGTAGCACTGGATGTAACATGCATATTTGCATTTTTTCTCCAAATAGTAACYTGACATTTCTATATAAATACTTTTATTYTGCAGAGTGTGACACTAGGAGATGAAGAGGCAAGCCGGAGGGGTGTTCAGAAAACAGTTCTGGAGAGAGAAGGGCCATCAACCTTTCACAGTGCTGTTGAGATAATTTCTAAGACAGAGCTGCGAGTTCACRGTAATTTAGAAGCAACAGTTGATGCTATTCTTTCTGGTTTGTTCCCAATCTTCTTGCTTCAGAAGTGTTTTATTTTCCTACTGTTCTGTTTCAATTATTGTGTATGGTCGTTCCTCTAGTATTTGACATTTTGCTAATGTTATGTTGAGGAAGGCCGGTACCCAAGTTTTGAAGTACGCAAAATAAATCAGGAAGAGCAGGATGAAGCAGAGCAGATATCAACGGCTCAATATTCTTTGGACAGGAAGCCTGAGATTGTGCTTGAAAATGATCCATTGCCTAATGATGACTTCTCTTATGATGATGAATCTTCATCCGATTTGCACCAATCCACAGACGAAAATTTTTGTAAAGATGAGAATACGCTTTGCATATTCCTTTATGGGGTAAGGTATTGCCATTGTGACATGGGTGCCTAAATTTGCCTGGAAAGTTTCGTCCCTCCAGAAATGCTCTTTACATGGTTTTTTTTATGATCTCGAGTTTTATGTTGATTCAAAGTTTCTGAGCCAATGGCTTTTCAATCATGACCTGAAATGAAACAGGGCATCAGTTTATTAGATGTTGGCCATCCTGTGGTTACAATTCTTCAGCTAAAATTCTTACTTTCAAAATTTAGAAGACATTCAGACGTATAACTTTGAAGAAACAAAGCCATTCTTTTGCTTATTTATTTTGTAGTTATCTAAAGAACTATAAGTCATAGTGGTTTATTATTTAGCTAATTAAAGAATTAAGTTAGTGCACGTTGTGATAGATGTTTAGTGAAAGACATTGTCCATGAAAACTGATACACAAGCAGGTCTTATAGATCTCTGAAGCAAGTATGCTGCAAGGGATGAAACAAGTAAGGATAGATGGTACCATTGGATTTACGGATAATATCAGTGAAGCAGATGCACTACTTGGCCTGCATTCGAAGCTCAAAAAGAACTCTAGAATTCAAGCTGCTGCAAGATCTCTTGGCATTCCTGTTTATGTCACCAAAGTGAGTATTTGCGGTAGATGCTTGGTTGCTAGTGATCAGTTACTACGAAATAAATCAATTTTGTTTGAATAAATTAATGCTATGTAGTACTGGTTTTTCTTATTTTCAGCATGGTAACCTATTTTTGTTTTTCCACAGACAAGCTCCTTGGCTCAGTTGACAAAGGCTATCCAGGCTCTAATGGCCGACTATGAAGATGGTTTTGAGGTCTTTGGATCTGAAGCTAAGGTGAATGAGTCGGAAAAGATAGATGCCTTGGAGGTAAACCTTGACTTGCCTTTTGTAMTCTAGCTGTMGTCAACTGTACCTTCATGACTCTTCCTCRGGGACGAATGRTAAACCACCTAAATAAAAAGGTGGYMGTGGGAGTGGGGAGCGTTTGGCCTCCTTATCAGAGTGCACATTGTTCCAAACTGTCAAAGATGCATCTTATTAACCACAATACATTTTATTTCTCTATTAATTTAGGAAGTGGGATCATTTGCTTTTCAGATTCCAAGTAACGCGTTGTGTCAATAGAATCTCTTTTTTCAATCAAATTAGAAAAAAGAAAAAGGAAAAAAGGGACTGATAGGTTTATCTGTCTTGCAGTATGATTAGTGATTAAAACTACGTGAAGAAGTTATGTGGTATATGTTGATATCATTCAGTGGGAAAGCTGCTAAAATGGAGTTGCACGGCATCCATTGGAACACTTTAAATTAGTCAGATGTTCTAGGATTTGTCTGTTTATGAGTCCCTGTGGAGCTGAAAAACAAGAGTTCCTTGATGCTTCTAAATTGTTCTAGGCTACACATGTTAATTGGAATAATTCGTTGCTCGAAATCACATTTAACTCCATGAGGGTTCATTTCACAGGAGGCAAGGACAGCTATTGAGCAAGTTGTGATTCCCAAAGGGGAAGCAGTGGATCTCCTCCCCAGGCCTTCGAATATAATGTTACTTCAGAAAGATCTTATCCGTAAATACAAGCTAAAGTCAGAAAGAGTTGGTTCAGAGCCTAATGRACACCTRCGAATTCTTCCCTTTCAGAGAACGATTGAGGAAGATGAGTACACGGGTGAASAAGTTGGTMCYGACAARAAACTTGATGAGTTYTTCAAACCCATTGCTGAATCAAATGGCTCGCCCTACAGTCTGGAGAGATTACCTCTTCTGCCTGATAACTAGGCAGCTAGTCACTATAACATGGTTCTCCCTCTTTCTCTTTATGTATATTCTCGATTCATGTCTCGTAATGGCCTGTTGGAMACATATGTTCCTTAAATATTTTTGCAATGACAGATTCTTGTTCGCTYCAAATGACATTCTTGTTCATTTGGCTGTGTCTTGAGTGTAATTTACAGTTCACGTAAAATAGATTCACGTTTTGATATTTTCTTTTATTCCATTGGGTTACAGAATCGAACATAAAGAAGGTCAAAATACATGAATCCTAGCTAACCAGGATCATCGGTCTGCCATTCTGTTCTGCTAATAATAACCTTATCTAAGAACGTGTCTGGTTGGTGATGTACAATTTTTTGAAGCCGCCCCATTATTTCGGATGCGCACTTGCCTTTGGTTTTCTTTCTTTTAATCCGACATGAGAAGAGGAAATTCTTCCTTGCTTTGAAATGCAATTCAAGGTCTCAGCCTTCGTAGTGTCACCGTCACVGCCTTTTGCTTTTTCGAACTGGTGCACTTTTAGGTGGTCGGCGGCGGGGCGGCGGGGGTCTATTGTCTAAACGGATAATGTCATTGACTCATTGCCGTCCTCATGAATCATAGTACAGCCTAGGAATAACTTTTCCAACTCTTAAGATTAGTTTTATGCAGAAAGTTTCCCTTAGCAAATTCTTTAACTCTTTTCTCTAATACACCAAAAGGGAACGACTCGTAGTCCATTACCATCCTTATCTAGTAAAGAGTATTTCTTACTAATTTGAATAAATTGATTCTTGAATCCTTCGAAGAATGTATATAGAAAATCATCGATGCTACACTCTAAAAGAAAGATATAAAGGGTTAATAACTTCTATTAGGAAATCGACTCTCCCTAACATGATCTTTTGGAGGACGAATTGGTATCAGCACCTAGGCTCGCTAAGCAAATCCAAAAGAGGGTCCTTTTGGGAGAATGTGCTTGGATATATTCTGATGRAAGTCCAAACTCCCATTAAATTTCATATTAATAAAAATTTTGGGTACTTTATGTTAGTCACATTCATGTAAATGTGTACTATTTTTAGGCCCTTTATGCTTCCAAATAGTTACAAAGAGTGACATATTTGTTTTTTACCGTTAGATTATTGATAGTGAAGTAKTGTGGTAATGAATGGCATCAAATTATCAATGGCTTTATYAATCACTTCTAATCTCAATGCATCAAAGATAAACATAAAAATTATTTTTATTAAGCTAAGGGATTAGCTTTTTTTCCAAGTTTTGATAATGGGATTCTTAGTGCCCCAAAAGAAAACCCAATTTTAATGATCATCTTCATTAGAATGTTGGTGCACTTTTTTCCACTTGAAACCATGTCAAGAAATGTTTAAAGGGCTAGTCCAAAAAGGACAAACTAATGCTACTCTTGAATTTAGTCAAACCTTAAAAAAATTCTCAAATCAGACACTACGACATGAGTAAACAAATGTGCACTTTCCTATGTTTTATACTTTTGCCTATATATTTTTTATTATATTAATCATAGCACGATATAATATGTGTATATATATATATTTATTTTTTTGTTCCTTAATTAATATAATAGAAAATATATTGAAAATTTCCGAATGATTTTTGGAGGCTATTGAAAATGATTAACTAACCTTAGTTTGTGTTAATCATATGGTTGAAACAATCAATTCTAGGACTAAAGCATAAAGCGAAAGATGGTCATTTTCATTTCTGACTTGCACTAAGGTTCACTAAAATATTTCTCCAACTCCAGGAAAAATAATATTATATTTTTTATGTTTTGAGTTTTGTGAGAGACTGAATGAATAAAAGAAGGTCAAGGTTGAAAATGAAACTCTTAATCTTTTTACACGATTAATATTTTAAAAATCTCTAAAATTTCCAAATGAGAAATGAAAAAAATCATAAAATTATAAATTATTAAGCTTGAGTAATTACYCCACCRCTTAGAGATATCTTATCTTTAAAATCTCCTACTGGTATTTTTAAAATATTTTTAAAAATATTTGCATAGTGATATTATTAGATATAATTCAAAAGCTATTTTTTCAACGCCATCTATAATATGCATTTCTATTTCGGACTTTTTGTAGCTTTTAGCCCTCACAATCTAAATTCTTGAATCAGCCCCTGTACGTGAAGTTGTTGGATGGTATACATTCTAAAATTTCTTGAATATTTTTAATTATTTTCTTTTTAGGATGTGAAGTTATTGGACGGTTGATGTTCTAGAAATTCTTAAATATTTAAAACGAAAAATAAAGAATTCATTAAAATTACAAATAATTAAGTCATTATAATTTCAAACTTCGTTTATTAASTGTCTCAACCTATTATTTCATTATAATTTCAAACTTTATTTATTAATTGTCTTAATCTATTATGTTTGACTTATGTAATCTTTAATTACCTTATCCTTTGTACTAAGATTCCTCAAACACTTAAAATAATATTATCCTAAAAAATTCATGTTAGAGGTTAAAAGGGAGCAAAAAGGAAAAAGGAAAAATAGAAAATAAAAGAATAGTTTTGACTCCTATGGGTGAACTTTCATCAACCTTTTCTGCTGTCAAGCCATTAATTAATGTTATGATGGTACGAAATGATAAGAAATAAAGAATATATAAATTTTGTTTCGGGTAAAAATATATAGAATAAAATAAAAATTCACGAGCTCATAAATTTCGTAATTCACTTACAAATTATATAATACATTATTATATAAACCGTCTAAATATGAATTTAGTTTTGAGAAATATAGTCTCGATCTAATCCCTCCACTATTACCCCAAACCTTCATTTTTCTCTCATAATTTAAATTTTATCGTAAGTGTTGATTTTTTGAAGATGATCAAATAAAATTTGAACTATCGAACTTTAATGATTAATTATTATAGATAAAGCATATTATTCCTTAATCTTCCTAAATGACTCCATAATGAAGCAATTATTAACTACCAAAGAGTTAACAACTTGAAATCAAGTAATTAATAGGATAATTGAAATTGAAATGGTTAGAGGTTTCATTGGTTGGTGAAGCACTTTTTAGCTGGACTGTTAGGGCAAKAGGTCATGTAGTGCTTTATCTTCCATTASCACTAAGGAAAACTATGCATAATTTTTTGAGTGAGCCACTCGTTTCCTATGCTAATTTTCATCATCTCTTTATTCTTCCAAAGATAAAGAAATGGCTTCCCCAAACGGCTGCCTTAATAGCATTTTTTTTTTTTTTTTTTAAGGTATAGTTTAATTCTTCGGAAAAGGAGAAATAAATACGTCATTATTGTTTAGTGTACAAGATTAGAGATGTAAATCATATTAATTATGCAACTAATGATATAGGAGGGATTTAAACCCTCTTTAGAATAGAAGATCTTCGAGGAAGCGCATTCTTTATGTCAACTCGGTCACATCCCTCCTATTTTACTTTTGTTTGGAACGATAAGATGAGAAGGAAGGGAAAAGAATGAAGAAATTAAAGAGAAGCCGACTTAGTTATTAGTCATTTCACTTATTTCCTCTCTCATAACCCTACCAATTTGAAGCCGCGGGCCAATCCTCCCCCTTCTAATCCTAAGCAGATGACATAAAAAGGAAAAATACCAAAGTTGATAGTCATTTTTGTGTGACATTGGCAGATCTCCATGAGACCTAAAAGTTAGCAGACAGTAGGTACGACATGGACTTGTTTGTCTTTCTATGTGTGGAAAAGCTTTGTTTCACATATTGGGAGAGAAAAAAGAAATAAAAAGTAAGGGGAAGAATCACTGACCCTTCGATACCTCGTTGGGAAATATTCTTACAAAGACTCCAGGAGGTTTTTTAGACTTTAACACGTAAAAACAACGCCTTCTATTGATAGAAGGAGGTGCACTATTAGCTCTTATCGTCGATCAAGAAGCGCATTTTAAGATTATAAAATATATTTGTGAAATCTTCGAAGTAAAGTTGTAATAAAATTCATTTTCACATAGTTGAAATTTTCTCTATATCATTTCTTCTTATTAGAAAATAAGTAACTTAATTCAAAATCATAATTATTCATAAAGAGATTTGTGTTATTCCTTTCGTATTTTAAAACATGTCACGATTATAAGTCAAATATTGAATTAAGGCATCAAATGGATATGTGTGTGATTATATGTTCCACGATGATGGAGAAAGATTGGTGGCATATATATAATATCTGGCCTTTTTTTTTTTTTTTGTTTCAAGAACTCGTAAAAGAAAAGCAAAAAATGCTAAAAGGATAGAGGGGTTTTCTAATCCACGTCGGCAATTGAATATTCTGTTTTGAAAGTCAAATAGAATCATGGGTAAGTAGCAGAAGAAGGAGAAGAAGAAGAAGAAGAAGAAGAAGAAGAAGCCAATTTTACCTAAACAAATGTCACTTACGGACCTCTTATTTCTTGGCAACTTATGGTGCTCCCTCACTTTTATCTCCCAAGTGGAATTCTTCGTTTTGTCACATATCATCATTGATCTCTTCTTTCATTTTAATATGCAGAAACTCAAGCCATTTAAGCCTTATATAATCCCCCCCTCCCTATCCTCTCCTCTCTACTTCACATTTCCTGCATTGCCTGCAAATTCTTCTTACTTGTAATCTATTCTAGTTTCGCAACAGAAATGGCTAAGTTGATGAGGGTTTTGTTCTTCTTCATCCTTGTGATCCTGCTCTCTTGTTCGAGCTCGGAAAGTCGTGTTTCTTATGCAATCTTACACAAGAGGAAGCCAACATTGATGGAGGAAGCACAAGTAATACTACTCTCAGAAAGTTTACGTCCCCGTCGCCTGCAGTACGATGTCAATCGTGTTGCTCCCGGAGGCCCTGACCCCAAACACCATTGATAGGCTGCTATGAAGATCATGCATGACTTCTACGAAGTTCATGATGTTTCTTTGCTTTAATTTCCATTGTATTCTTTTTCTCATATTTTGGTGAGAAGAATTAATGAAGAAAATGGATCTTTATAGCACTAAATTCCTCTACGCTAGTTCCTCTACATTACGAGTTAGATATTATCAATTCAGAGAATAAATTATATATTCGAACTCGTATAGTTTGATGTATATTTTAGTTGATGACTTGACCTAAAAGTTGTATGTAAATAAATGCATGTTATGTCAAATTATATTATATATTATTGTGTATCTCATCATTTGAGTGCAATAAATCATTTGTATTATAATTCTTTTTCTTGGTTCAAATAGAGTCCGGACAAGAACGCAAGGGATTGAAAGTTGTCTTTACACTTTGAATCTTCGGTGGTGGATAAATAATAAAGAAAAATAAACGAAAATAAATGGAGATTAAGATATATATTTGAGTTTGTATTCTTTCATTAACCAATTATGGATAGTGCACTTTCTAAATTGCTTCCCAGTTAACTTCACACTCCGGCTTCCAGTGGCCACACTAGACCACAAAATTTCTATTCCAATACCAACACTAGGTTGGTATAGATTTTCCATTCTTGTCTGTTCATAATCTGCTTTTTCCTTCTTCTTTTTTTAAATATATCGAGAGAGAATATATATCGAACTTAGGACATAAGAAGGACTAATTATTCTTTATGTCGATGAATAAGATGGTTTATGTATAAGAGCAAATAAAAGGTACAGGGAAATCATGCTAGCTTGAGAGTTCAACCATGCGTTGATTTATTTGATGTGCGTGATTTATATTAGAAGAGACGATATTGACAAAATTTATAAGCTTTGTTTAATAAGAGACCATTTTAATTATTTATATTATTACATAATGTTCTTTACCTACTTGGAATGATTGACTTGCTAGGAATATTGGAACTCTTATGCTGGTTTGAGAATGCAATTCACCATTAAAACCTCAGTCATGCTCATTAGAGTTAGGATGATTTGATGACTTAATTTAAATTTTTTTAATATTTTAAATATCTTTTTAAATCCATTCAAACGAGGTCTTAATATGTATAGAACTCATCTTCTTTGAATTAAATAAATTCAATTAATGTGGAAGTTTAAGAATTTTTTTTAGAAAAAAAAGCCAAATATAGTGAAGAAATACGTTAATATTAGTATTATGTTAATAATTTAATGATTAAGTAGGTGAAGCCACTAATTCACGAAATTAGGTAATTTGAAAAACAAATAAGCATCCTTGTGATTTGAGAACTTTGGTCGACTTGCGCTACCGCCCCAAAATTGACTTCCATGTCAATACGAGCCCAAGCCCAATTGGAGTAAAAGTAATTCGGCCCAAGTGCAAACGAGGATATGAAAAACTCTTTTCTTTTTTTAATAAAAAAAAAATCTTCTCTTTATATTATGAATTTTCTTTTAAAGAATATCGGAAGTCTCATAGTTTTCTTTTTTGGCCTTCTCAAGTAAAATCTCATAGTTCAACCTCACCTTTCTTTCTTTCTTTTATATATATATATTTTAAAGAAATAGATATTAGACTTACTTGAAAGAAAGCCAAATTCAAAATCTAGCACATCAATTGTGATTTTCATATTGTCATCGAAATTAGAGAGAATGTGGAGGGTGTACAGAGAGGAAGCGGGGAGAGAACACATAGAAGGCTATTAAATTAATAATAAGGGCTATATTGGAAACCTATCAAAAAATATTTTAACTATCTTTACATGAGACGAAGAGACTATATAAGTATTAGTATGTGATAACGTGCGTTATATGTTTTTTGTATCACATATTTTTTTATTATTTTATAATTTATGTCAAATAAATATATTTTTAATATGTATAAAATAATATACATTCACCATAAACTGTTCTTATTGTAATATATATGATGTCAAAGAATTACATGTGAATTACAAGTTCAGATATAATATTATTTAAATTATATTAAATTTTAATTTTGGTTTTAGTCAAGTCGCCAAAATGTTAGGAAATTGAATATGAAGAAAATAATTTGGAGGAAAATAAAAAAATATATCCCGTCATTAGATTGATACGATAATAATCATATTTTTTATGAATTTTTTTCCTGTGTTATTATATTAGTTGTAAGTTCAATCCACATGTCTTTACACTTATAATTATTTTTTAAAATATGTTATCTTTTACTAATTTTAAATTATTTTTAAAATTTTAATATGACATTATGTGCATACTTGATACTTTAATTAATATCTATGAATTGCATATTGTTCTCTATATAAAATTATTTCCTTTTTTTTACTTTTACTTTGTGCATAATTCATTTAATTATAATAAAATTATGCGTACATACGTAATATTCAAAATTCTTTTATCATTCTTCTTTATCTTCTCATTTCTATCTAAGCAGATGTCAAACAAATAAATATTTTTAGAAACTTTGAATATAACTTGTTAAAAGATTCAAAGCCTATCTCGTGTGACATTTCATATTTTAAATAAGATTATTATTAAATAATATTTAACTATCTAAAAGTAATTTTCATAAATTATAATATTTTAATATTAATATTAAATAAATAAGTCCACGTGCTAATTTTTTAAGGAGTTAATAACTTTTGATTTCCCCTTCAGATAGATGTTAACCTAACCTTTGAATGCTTATCCATTATCCTCAAGGATCGCATTAACTCGTGTACAATCACAGCTGCTATTGAAGCGTCCTTCCAAAATCTGGAACAAGTAAGCTTTGGGTTGCAAGTCCAGTTAATGCCATTGCTATTTTCAAGCATGCTTTGATTATCTTTTTGACTTCTACAAGTTTCTATCCAAGATTATCTTTGGCTACGTCGGATATATTAATTGTGCTTTAGTTAATGACATCTTCGGATCTTGATCAAATGATTATTATATTACAATTACATTAAATTTATGAAAATTTCTATTCTCTCTACGACTTCAAATCCTTTATTACATTTTTTTAGGTAGTTGTCTCGCTCTTTAACTGTTTTTCACAATGACAGAACATGGAAAAGACATCAAGAGAAAACTCCCCCACCTTTATAGAGGGAAGGACATTGGAGAGACTTGTAGTGATTGGTCATAGAATGGAGGAATAGTTGTATAGAGACATGTACTTAATCTCCAAGTGATCTGTAAAGTATATTTCATTGTTGGAGGGGGGGAAGGGGGGACGGAGGCTGCATTCATGCCACCTATAGGTCTTTCCTTGATTGGAACACAGAAAGGTATAGACAAGAAGAAGGAAGGATGAGTTGAAACTGATGCAATACCTTACTCTTTTGGAGTAAAGGGTTCTTTGTCTTATGTTTCTGTTGGTCAATGTGCTTATAGTTTATGTTATTAGTGAAAATATAAAAACAAATAGATGACTAGATGATTAACTAAAGCCAGCCAACCATATGACATATGTTCACTAACTCTTCTGGGATCACAAACTAAACATTATTCCCATATGGGATTTAAGAAGTAATGGAGATGACTATGGAAAGCAGAAATTTTGGACAATTCTTCGTAAGAGACGACAAACAAGTACTCATCTATTGGGATTAACTCTTATTTTCCATTATGGCAGCCTCTCAAATTCAAGTTGTGAAACCATTTCCATGTCCCATCAGTCATCTTCCAACTTCATCTTGTCTCACTTCAACTTGAGTGTTTATATACAGTGTTTCTAGGTCCTTTCATAAGTGTACCAAAGTTAACTTGTTCTTTGATTTGTGTCTTTCTGTGTATTTCGTTCCTATTGCAGAGCAAACATTCCTCTCAATTCGTAAAAGTATGGCTAATTTGATTATAAATGGAAGAGTTTTGGTTCTGAGCGTTATCATGCTCTTGATGTTTGTTTCGTGTTCAGGCGTGCATGTTTTCTTGCCAGGAATTTCCTCAGTGCATAAGCCAGCGGTTCGAATCCGTTTACCCTTGCGCCAATTTGGCTATGATGAATCGAAGATGGAGTTCTATAGGAGGAAAATGCAGGATTCAACCATGAGAATGGCACCAGGGGGACCAGATCCTCAGCATCATTTAAACTCACCAGCATTGCCTTAATTATCATTGTCAGGGTTCTCCAGGGCAGCGGCTATAACATTTTTCTACTGACAATTTCTGGCTAAGATTGAACTAGACTAGTCTTTTAGCTAGTTCAAGTTGTCCTTCGTTCTCTGATCAATAAGAGATACTTTATACCCTCCAAGATGTATCCTTTTGTTACTTGGCTTTTCATTGTTCTCTTCTTTCTTTTGATTTGCATGCCAGAACAGTTCTTGGTTAACGAGGGACGTGCTGGGTGCAGAACAGCCTCAGCATTTTGCTTGCGATCCCTTTCCAGCTGCTATATTGGAGATTGAAATTTTCAAACAAATATATGAATCAAAATGTAACGTTATGCCAAACAGGGAGACCAAGAAATATGTCAGATTCTTTAAAAGCTGGTCAATTCTGGGGCACCGTATAGATGGATTAAAGTAACATTTACAATGATCATCACAATGTTAAAGTATCCAAGAACAAAATAATAGCCATTTTGATGATATTGAAAGAATTTTAAAGAATAAGCTACCGCAGTCTCTGGTATGAGAATGTATTGGGTCAATTCCATACAAAATCAAAGTCTTAGCTCTGCTGTTTATCCATTTCAGGTCTTGGGACATCTAGAATAAGCAAGGAGAAGTTCCATGACATGCACAATATTTGTATCCTAGCAGTCACTGGGAAGAGAGTACTGGCAGTATCTACTGGTCTTCATACGGAGAAAGAATCTTTCGGAGGATGATGCCATTTTCGGAGCTTTAAACATTGGGGTTGCATAATGGAGAGAATTGGAGAGAGAAAAATGGAGAGAATTGGAGAGAAAGAAGTGAGTTCTTTTCTGTCCAAAACTTTTACCCCTTCATCTACTTCATCTTCTACGGTGTTGTGGTTGCGCCGCTGCTTTGTGGTACAATTTGAATCAGAATAACTGTAAATATTGTGGCATAGCTTGAAGTTGAACATGGAAAGTAATTGCTGGGAAATAAATTGTGGTCATATTCGGCAGTACCGCTATCTATCACTGCAGTGACGGAGCATCATTTTCGCAACTACTCAATGGCAGCGGTGGCCTCCCTTCAGAACAGAGCTGACATTCATTCTTTTTCTTCCCCCCGTTTGAAGAAATGAGGGTACAGTTGTAAATTACCTCTAGTCCAATCATTACTTCCCATTTCTCTTCTTTTCTCTCCTTAAAACTCCCGAACGAAAATTTTAAGCTTTCTCCTCTTCTCTTCCTTTTATCTCGTTTTCTCTTCTCTTCTCTCTACTTAACAGGCCTTAGGCTTCATTTGAAATGGAGAAAGAAATGGAAAACAATAAATCAGAAATGATTAATCCAAATAAAAATAAAGAAATATATAAATATATTTGTTRGTGGAGTACTATGAGGGCTTGATTTCCACATTTTCTTCGAAACTTCGATTTCCTAATCATTTTAMCAACGTAACTAAAACTTGCAAATAATATTAGAAATTCAATCATCGAATCATAGCAAAAATAAATATAATATGATCAYATCAAACTAAGRAAAATAGATTTAAATTTAATTGAAATAATAAAGCATTTGGACTTCTAATTTATAATTCATATCACCATTTTTTGAATTATTSATTTATGATTTAAATGACTTTTCTTAATGCATGTATGTATGAATTATATAACAATTGCATAATCAATAATATTCTCTACCATCGTGTCTCAATTACTAGAAAGGAAGTATCGGAGAAAGCTTCAACGAAGAAACCCACTGCCTTTTCCTTTACTCGAATCTAGTACTAATGCAGTTCTTCGGAAGATAACTTATTCAATTTAATTCACTTTAACTATATTGATAAAAGTTGTATTTAAAATAATGCGCAACGCATTTTTTCATATATTAATAACTATAAAAATCTCATCACATTTTAATAATTACATGGTGTAATTCTAATAAATATATGTTCTAGAATAAAAAAATTAAAACATATCCTAATTCCTAGAAATCATATAATGATAATTACAATGCCTTTAATATGGGAATTATTCAATTCAAAATTGTTGAAATTGTGGTGGATTCAATGAATTTAATTTCATAAACTCTAATAAATCTTACATTTTGGGTGAAATACATAATCATATTTCTTAATCTACCTGTCGTTTTGCCCTCAGCTCTTTCATGATTTTGCAGAAAATTGAAAAAAATTGTTTAAATACGTAAAAATATTTCATTACATGATTATATTTTTATGTAATAAATATTGCAGCAATAGATTCTTAATCCCCTCGATCTTATTAATATAAAAACATTAAGTTTCATGTTTAAAATATGAAATATAGAAATGGAAGCCAATGTGATGACAATTCAATTTGAATAAGAACCAAATTATATCTCATTTTTTCCCCCAAAAAAAGAATTTATCTCATAATAATACGAATTTTTGGAAATTRGTTCCAACGATGAAAAAGATGACTTGGAACAAAAATTGGGAATATCCGAAAGGCTTTTGCACGTGGAGGACTTAATCTCGTCCCTTTAATACATAACTCGCACGCCGACGTGGCGCTCAACCGCCTCTTGATGATTAGTCAAGGGCGCGTGAAATTACCATAATTGCACACAACCAAAACTAACAAAATAGAGAAGGGAAAGCGAGTAGAGTTCGGATGCAAACCACCTCATTTCTCAATCGCGCTCTCTCTCTCTCTCTCTCTCCCTCCCCCCCTTTTTCTCTCCCTGCGGAAACAAACCCTAAAAATTGGATTTTTATTTTTCTTTTTTATCTTATTTTAAAATATTAGGGAGATCTTCTTTGTCTCTTCAAAAATTTTTTTGAACTATTCAAAACAAAACTCTAATCCGTACGGATTTGATTGTTTATGTGTTGATTGGGCTTGTATCTAGCTAGGGTTTTGGAAATCTTGGTTGGAATTCGATGGTTTTGTTGAAACCCTAGATTTTGGGGTTCATGTTATTTCTAGGGTTTTTGAGGGTTTGATTTGGGGGAAAAGTTAGGGCTTTTGAGTTTAGATGTGTGTATGGCTTCGGAGTCTGTAGGGGCTAATGGAAACAGCGATTTGAGTGCTCGGGAGAGGCCGCGGTTAGGCGAGTACAGCAGAGTTTATACAAGAAAATACCGTAGAAGAGCCCAATTGGAAAGAAGCAGTGACGACCCTGCCCCTCCCACCACCGCAACCACAACCGCGACCGGGGAGACACACTTGGCCGTCACTTCCGCCAGCGCTGAACCTACCGTCTCGGGTAGCCCTTCCAAGAGTCTAATTTGCAATCACGACGATGCTCCGCAGCCGCCCCCCCGAGAAGCCCTAGCAGCTAAAGATTTGAACTTGTCGCAACAACCGGAGGAGAAGCAATCACAGCAAGCGGCCTCGCTGTCTGAGGTTAAGTCTTCAGGCTCCGAACTTCATCTGACTGAGGGTAGAGATGGCTCAGAGGATTTGCAAAAAGGTGACAGGGAACGGCTGACGCCAGGTGGCCAAGAAGCTTCGCCAGGATTGCAAACTAGCGGTGGACAAGAAGCAGCTCCCAATGGTGAAGAAGGGGCGACCAGACGCAGTGGTAACCAAGCTGCACCGCAGCTGCAAGCTTCCGGTGGGCAAGKACCCGTGCCTGATGATATAGAAGAGCTGCCCTTGGGCGGTGACAAAGAAACCGTTGGAGAACAACCCCTCCTGGATGGTAGAGAAGAACTCCCGTCAAAGGGTCGCCAAGAGGCTGTGTCAAATGGTGGGGAAGTGCCTCAACCTACTGGTGTGACCTCAAACCGTGAGGAAGATCTCCGACCTAGTGATGTACAAGCAGACACATTGAATAATGTTGAAGATAGGGGACTGTTACCGAATGGTAGAGAAGAACCCCAACTGAGTGGTAATGAAGTACCCCATTCTTTTGGAAATAAGAGGCCCGTGAATGATGGTGCAGCGGTAGCTTTGGTGAATGGGGGGTCACAGCCTGTGGTTACTAGGGTTGAAGATAGGATTAGGATTAACTTATCAGAGTCAACCTCAAAGGATGATATTAGAGGAATTAAAAGGAAGTTAGAAGGGGAGCTTGATCGAGTTAGAAGTTTATATAGAACTCTTGAAGCTAAGGAGGTTCAGTTCGCTGGTTATAACACAAGCACTACTAACAACAATGCTAGTTATGTTGGTGGCTTCAGTGGTTTGGGTGCTTATAATCAGCCGCAGTTGATGAGAGTCCATTCAGACATGGGTTCAGTTGGCCGACCACAGTTAATGAGAGTCAATTCTGAGGCGGGTTCAGTCGGGCGCCAAGAAACTAGGCCATTTAGGCACTTGACTGTGTCTGTGATAGGGAACAATCACGGGGCTGGTGAATTTGTTGAGAAGGAAAAGAGAACTCCTAAGGCCAATCAGTACTATAGGAATTCAGAATTTCTTTTGGGAAAGGATAGGCTGCCTCCTGAAAACAAGAGAATGAAGCCAAATGGAGCTGGGAAGAAACATGGTGGTGAAGTTGAATATGGGTCTGGCTTTGGTATTGCTATTGATAAGAATAGGGATAAGGTGTTTAGAAGTTGTAGCAATTTGCTTCAGAGGTTAATGAAGCACAAGCATGGATGGGTGTTTAATGAACCTGTGGATGCCCAGAAACTTTGCATACCTGATTATCATGAGATTATTAAGCACCCAATGGATTTTGGTACAATTAAAACCAGGCTGTCCCAGAACTGGTACAAATCTCCGAGGGAATTCGCAGAGGATGTGAGACTTGTTTTTCGTAATGCCATGACCTATAATCCGAAAGGCCAGGATGTTCATACAATGGCAGAAGAACTATCAAATATATTTGAGGAGAAGTGGGCAGCTATAGAGAAGGAACATTTTCCTTATCAGATGTATTATGATGCAGGATTGCCTATTCCTATTCCAAGGAGGGTCCATCCCCATCTGCCTGCACCCGTTCTTTCCCCTGTTCCTGCACCTGCTAGATCTGCACCTCCAATGAGAACTATTGATAGATCAGAATCAATGACCATGCCTGTCGATTCTAAACTGACAGCAATTTTTCCTTCTAGTAGAACGCCAGTTCCAAAGAAACCTAAAGCCAAGGATCCGAATAAACGGGATATGACTTACGAAGAGAAGCAAAAGCTGAGTACAAACCTCCAGAGCTTACCTACAGAAAAGCTTGATGCTATTGTTCAAATAATCAAGAAGAGGAGCAGTGCTCTGAATCAACATGATGATGAGATAGAAGTGGATATTGACAGTGTTGATGCAGAAACGCTCTGGGAGCTTGATAGGTTTGTGACCAATTACAAGAAGAGTCTGAGTAAGAACAAGAGAAAGGCRGAACTTGCTCTCCAAGCCAGGGCAGGAGCTGCTCAGACTGTCCCAATTATGGTACGATCAAATGTTGCTTGGCTTGACTTCAGATTCTGTTTTTTTTGCAGTATGCATGTAATGGACCCCCAAAAACTATTGATATTGGTTATTAGTTGAGAGTATTCCTCAGACAACTGTTTATGAGCTTTTATTTCGCATTATCTAAATTATGATGTAGTTATGTTTTATATTTTCGGTTTTTGCTCATAGTGGACTTCTATTTTGTGTCCTGTAAATCTCGGTAGGTAGAAAAGACATGTTTGCTTTGTATTGACTCCTCTGAATCATTGACTACATATCTTTTCTTTCTTCCTTTGTAAGTTCTACTTATCCTTGCATATTTATATTTTCCCATAATTGTCTTGTATAACGATGAATAATTTGTTGTCACATTGTCGTTTGTAGAATATTGCACCAGCTGTCATGAATGTGCAGAAGGAAAGTCAGATAGGTGACTCTCTTTCTTCTGCATCTTTAGTTCTCTCTGAAATTAGTATGATGTCCTTGCTCTGGATACATAGTTACTGCCCACATCTTTAAGAATTCTGTCTTCTAAAGCAGGTGAAAATACTAATATTACATCAGGCCAAGTTGAGAAGCAGGGTGACAATGTCAGTGGATCTAGCAGTTCTAGCAGTTCTAGCAGTGACTCTGGGTCATCATCAAGTGGTAAATTGGTTCTTCTATTGTCGTAATATGTACTGCAGTTCTGTGTGTATAAAGCCACTTTTGCGTCTTGAACTCCTTTGTTTTCATATAGAGTGGCACATGCAAGTAGGTTCCCCCCCCCCCCCCCCCCCCCTCAAAATCTTTCTAAAAATGATTTATCTATATGCAGATTCTGACAGTGATAGTTCCTCTGCATATGGATCGGATGCAGCCCGTTCTCCTAGAAGTTGATCGGAGGTAAGGAGGAGTACGGTTAGATGGTCCATGCGATTTTTATGCTCTATAGAATCATCATCCCACGTGCCAAATTAGAAATAGTTATTTTCTTTTTTTCCTACGTTCAGTGGCTGCTTCAGCTCCCTTTCATAATTTCTTCCCTTCCTTTTTGTTTGTTTATTTCTTTGTTTGTTTTTATTGGTTTTGGTTCATTGTTTGCGCATCAAGGGTTGCAACCCAAGTACACTAACTATATCAACCCAAGTACACTAACTATATAAAGGAAAGAGATCTCTTGATGTAACAAGTTGGAAAGGTTTTTCTTTTCCAAGACAGACATGAAAAACAAAATTGTATTTACGATTGATTGACAAAGAGTCCTCTACGAGTCAAAAGCGATTTGGTTCTCCGTTTCTCTCTCTCTAAACAACCTACGGCAAGCTCTRGTTCTTTTCTCGGGTTTAATCTCCTGACTGCTCAGTTTTTGTAAGAGAAGTTTTGCATGGCATTTGGAGACAACACGTGCACTATGGTACCTGGTTGAAAGATTCTCTTCTAACTATTCTTTCAATATTTTCGTCTTTGAGGTGAAGCAAGGTTGATTCAATTGACGATTCCTACAATCTGGCCACCTAATCCCCAAATAGAAAATGCCAGAAATGGAGAGGGAAGGAGAACTTAGGTATCACAAATCAAATTGATTTTCATCCAAGTGTGGTGAAAACTCTGTTGCTTTCTGCAGCATATCATGATCGACTTCGATAGTTATTCCAAGTCAGTTATGCATGATAATTCAATGTTTGGAAGCGCTTAGATGTATATGAAACTTTTTTCGGCTCACTGACAAAGATGTCTCCTGCTTCTTAGTAGTGACTGAATTCAGAAATTTCAAGATAACCGTGACACTACTAAAAAGAGGATACTGGCTAAAAAGAGTTAGTCAAATGATCGTGGCAGACAAAGTTGGATTATACATGAAGTGAACCTGCATTGCTACATTCTGCTTTCTGTAAGGACTATTTCCTTCAGAGGGGGATAAAGAATGTGTGGGAGTTGTGGTGAGCATGATTCTGAGTCAAGGGGGTTATTTGCTCCTAGCCTTTTGGTCTAGTTTGATCCTATTTTCCTGCTTTTTTTCCTTTTGCCTGAAATCGGGCACTGTCTAATGGTTTTTTAGTTTAGAAGCTTTATTAAGGCCTTGTTTAGGTCTTGGATGCTAGCTTTGGAAACGATTCCACAACTTGCTAAATATACTTCCCTACTTTTTGGAGAACTGACCCTAGCCATTTCTTCGGTAGCTTGCTCATTGCATCATATAGCTGCTTGCAAGCTTTTTGAGGATATCATTACCTACCTTAGTGACTTACCTAGTCCTAACATTAGCATAGGAGATACTGTGGAATTAGTTTTAGTTTCACAGGGTACCATAGGTATTGGTCACTGATGGTTCTTAGTGGCCTTTCAATCATAATGGCAACTTGAACCATCTTTTAGGAGAAGGGTACCATAGGTATTGGTCACTGATGGTTCTTAGTGGCCTTTCAACCATAATGGCAACTCGAATCATCTTTTAGGAGAAGGAGAGAAGTCGCTTAATCTTTTACTTCCTTTCTCGTATTTTTCTTTCTTCGGAAGACTCAAATAAGTATTAGTTATTAAGTGTCTTAGCAATTTTGCTTGTGCATTCAAATCCCTTGGGGGAGGGGAGCTTAGTGCCAAATTTAGTTGCTACCTGATTGACAAGAGAGTTTGAAGCATTAAAGTTTTTCTTTTTCTATATGTTGCTATATCTTTGTTAGTAGATCTTGGATGTCTTATATGGTTAGACAGTTGTATATATATACACACGCACACGTGCTTGGACTTTTTGGTAAGTTGGATCATTTTCGTATTTGAAGAGGAGGTAATAAAGAAACTTCCAACTGTAGATTCTTTTTATCTCGGAGAAATATATACACGGTATGTGATCAAGAAAAAGCCACTAATAAATATTTGACCTTTTTTTTAAAAAAAAAAAAAAAAGAGGCATTTATCTATTGTATGTGTGGGGTATGATCTTTCATCCCAAACTCATGAGACTGCAGTCTCTCTGATTTAGTAGCTTAAAAGCCCGTGCCTTGTGCTTCAGAAGCCCAAAGCCAATGCTAATTGCTTTGCTTGGTTAGCGGGCCTTTTTCTATTTGACTGATCAAATGCTGTTGTTTTTACTTATCTATTAATTTTGTTTTCTACTGCACCTGCTATGACTTGAGTCCATGACTTCCATGCTTTCTGTCGACTTATATTGTTTCGGTCTTTTACTATGTATTTATGGATTCAAATATATCATATCATTTATGGATAGTTGCAGTATTTTGCAAAAAGATCGTGCTTCAGAACATGTTTAGCTGTATTGAATGAGAAGATACCATGTTTTCCACGACATAAGTTTGCATAAAAAAGTCCTGTGCCTCGTCTCTAAACCGTAAATGGCCCAAGCGAATTGTGCCTTGCTATGCGTCTCTAACCACTGTGCCATCCGGCCACCCTCGTAGTAGTTGGCTTCTTAAATTTTGGATGTGTTAAAATTTGACTTATGCCTGGATAACCAGGCATAGAATGGTAATAAATAGTTCATTACTGGAAGAGAACGACAAAAGGAAAAGAATATGGAGAACTAGACCAATGACTTCCACAAACTTTGTACATTAAGGGCAAAGAATATGCATTCTTTGCTAAATTAGATGTTATGGGTTAAATTTTCTTTGTTTGTATCTTTTCCCTCTCCGCATCTATGTGTGTGACTGTGTGTTAGATTTCTGTGTGAACAAGTGAGAGGAGAGGGACACAGAAGAAATGTATGTCGTGAGATGCATGCATTTATAGCAATCTTGCGGAAATATGTTATCTGTCGGGACAGGGATGGCTTTTAATTATTTAACATCTGCTGTCAAAAATTGCCAATTACAACTTACCTGTTAGGGGTGGACTGTCAGTTATGCTGTTACTATTTGTGCTAATGAGAAGTTCAGCTAGTTTAAGGTGGGCAATTCCAATTTTCAAGCATCTAGCAAGAAAGGACAATTCTCAAATGTTCTTAAGATTCTTTTTTATTTTTTACTCATCTAAGTTTTATTAGACATTAATGTTCTTTAAGCTTAGTCGGAAATTCTTAAAGCTTTCTGTAAGTGCTGCGCATCGTTTCTATTTTCTTTTATGACATGATAGTAATGTGGGCAATTCCAATTGTCAAGCATCTAGCAAGAAAGGACAATTCTCTAATGTTCTTAAGATTCTTTTTTAGTTTTTACTCATTTAAGTTTTATTAGACAATAATGTTCTTTAAGCTTAGTCGGAAATTCTTAAAGCTTTCTGTAAGTGCTGCGGATTGTTTCTATTTTCTTTTATGACGTGATAGTAATTACTTTGTGCTATATACATTTGCAGAAAATCTCCTCCTAAGGGCCTTATTGGGATGGACACCTGATTGGAACAACTCAAAATTTGCTTCTGCTTTTGTCTCTGCATTTCGATGAATGCTTTCTTGAAGTCTTTCAAGGACATTCTTTGTCTGGCTGCTGAAAGGGATGCATGTCTGAGGTTCCAAGTGATGTGTGACATTCAATCGTCATTCTTACCGTCATTTGAACTTGTTGACCTATGTTTGAGGTGTGGTGCAATTTTTTAAAAGAGGTTATATGTTTGATGATATGGTGGTAAGGAGAAAAGTATGAAATGGAGTTACCTTCAATGTGTACCAATTTCCCTTGTGGGGCTTGTGCTAGGGTTATCTCTATCATCAGTATTTGTTACTTTCAATTTATGTAGGTCAGGATAGTATATATAGTTATGTTAGGGTTGTTAGAGCTAGATCTGGYTGGGAGGAACACAATTCTGGGCTTATATTAGGGTAGCGTTTTATGTGTAGACTGTATTGTTTGCTCAGAAATCTTATTGCCTGTATCATATTACCAGATGTTAAGTAGAAAATAATAGTTTTTATGTACAGATTTCACCTAATAGGTATCTTCTGGATGATATATCCTTCCTGTAAAGAAGTAAAATGGAAAAGACCACTTTGCATTACCAGAGCTTGTGTCTTCTGATTGCACAGGCATTTGGTCATTTGAGGGCTATGACTTATGATTTCTCAACTTCCATGTTGGTGGATGCTGCTTCTTGCCTTCCCTTTTGTGACTAATACAAGGCGGGATGACGAGGCTGTTTCCATGTAGGAAATCTTGCTGGTTGCAAGACTTCTTTGTCCTTATTTGCCTCGCTCTGTATTGGCTTTCATGTTTGATCTTTGTTGAGTAACGGTGAGAAGTATGGCGAAAGCCTTAGTAGTAAATAAGGCCATTAAAATCTCGAGGGTAGGTGCTCTTTGGAGTGGGTGGATGTTTGAGAGTTCAATAGCGTTGGCATGGTTTTACATCTCGAGAATGCTGGACAACTGTAGTGGCAGACTTGCCTATCCTTGGAGCACAAATCGAATGGATCTTGTATCCTTCTATTGGATGGATATGTTAAAAGGGTAAGTTTCAAGGGACAGAATCACTATACCCTCAATGATTTGGAAATTGCGGGAGGATTTCAATGAAAGATTGAGAAACTCGCTACGGCATATAATAGAATTTTAGATCTAATTCAAATCATCTCTCTGCTCGGTTCATTAATCTGGCACGTGAACAACAATTATTTGTTACATATTTTTATCCACCAATCTTTTACAGTATTATTAATTAATCAAAGGAGAAAATGTATTTTTAATACTTTAATTTTAAAAATTAAAATATATACATAATCATATTTTAGTATATCATATTCTAGTAAATGTATTAAGAAAATATAATAAAAAATATATACTAAAATTAAGAAAATATAACAGAAACAATACATATATACTACAAAATGTGAAGTTAATTTGAAACCTTGCAACCTAGAAGGTAAAAAGAAACAGGGACAAGAAAAAAAATAAACAATTGAGTTGCTGCGACTCCAGCAAAGCATCTGCATAAATACGAATTGGGGGAGTACATGGGGGTCGAATAGCTTTAATGAGTTTTTGATGGGTATTATTTTAAGGTATCTGTCTCTATTCTAAGCCTACTGCAAATGTTCCCTTTTCGCAGCAAATGGACCCTCGGTAAAGTTATAACATCGGACAGAAGTTGCAAAATTGTCATTACAAGTCTCAAAAGAAATTATTTCAACTCTTGGAGGCAAATTGAATTCCCTTTTCGATTGAGGACTTAAGCTCAGGCTTCAAAGCTTCCAATCCTTCTTTCTCATAGTCTGAAAGTGCACCAAGACCCAAGACTTCTTCCGCACCATTCTTGCCGAGCCTTACCTGCACACGGGTGGAGCATCAAGCATTAAAGACATGCTCAAGCAACAAAATTACAAGGAAGAAATTAGATGCTACTAGAGTTTGCATGTCTACCCTGATGGGAGTTGCAAATAATAACAAGCATAGATTTACAAAAAATAGAAAAACTGGGTATAAAACAGATGCCCGAGATCATGTTTAGGCTATAGACACATAGGAGAGGTTCTGTAGTCTTGAAGCACTGCCATAGTTAAAGATCAGAGAACACGCATTACAGCATGGGTTTGTAGACACAATTTCTGTAACTTGAAATATATTGATGGGGATTGCTTTGGTTTTTGGTCAACAAGCCCTACTTAAAGTAGACAAATATCACTAAGGTTTGGCTTACCTTAGATGCAAAGAACGGTAATTCAGTGACGGTTGACTGCACAAATGAACACTCTACTACATCTGGCACACCATTAAGTCCCTTCAAACAGGCATCAGCAAAAATGGCCCCAGCATAGCTGCAGAGAAAAGCATGGTTAGGTGAAAGTACAGACTGTTAAAATTGCTGCCCAACATAAACGATGAAGTACACTAAAACACTGTGACCAAGAAACAAGAGTCATCCTATTTTCTAGCATAATATACTAATAGGAAACAGGGTCAACATCTTAAGAAATCCTACTATAAGAGTTAAAGATGAGGAGTTTCCATGCTTCCAACGAACATTATATTTTCAAGAACACAAATTTCATGGATTACACAAACAGGAACAGCTGATTAGTATAAGAGGGCACTTCTTATGACAGATGCCCCAATTAATACAAAACTCAGAATGATGGAAACACATGGTACGGTACCCAAAATGGAAGCACTCGCTGAACTTACAAGTACTCTGTACTGGTACCTGATGAAGAGGTTCTATTGCAGACAAGACAGCAGCATCTCAATTCCTTTAATTAAATTTTTAGCCACTTGTGGTATCAAAAATTGAGCTTCATCTTTAACTTTGCCCAGATAAAACCAGTCACAATAAAAAGCATTGAAAATGTTTAATATTACCAAACACTATTTTGAAATCTTCCACAAAACTATAACCAGATTAATAAGACCTAGGAATAATAAAAACTGGAGCATGTGATTCTGAGAAGAGAAGACCTACGCCATTGACAGGGTAGCTGATCCCTTTCCAGCTTTAGCTTCCACAACCTCTGTTCCACCATCTTGTGTTCTCTTTGTGAGAGCCTTAATGTCTTCATCAGGCAAATTGGCTTTTGGTGTAGCCTATGATAGCATTTCTCACAATACAATGTCAGTATAAAGGAAATAGGAAAAGAAAATCCTCCAATCTCAAAAGCAAAGCAACAAGAGCTGTAAGAGATAAAGAAGCTTGGTAATACCTGAGAGAACAATGGGAGAATGGTAATTCCAGCATGACCTCCAACAACTGGAACATTTACATCTGGCCAAAAGAGCAGCAAAATTTCAATAACATAAATACCTGATACCAGAAGATTCAGTACAAGGATGAAAGCTTAACAGATTACCTGCAACATTGACTTTGGCCTTTCCAGCATAGAATGTCTTGGCCCTGACAACATCAAGTGTAGTGACACCAAACAATTTTTTCTCCTCATAAGTCCCTGCTTTATTGAATACCTCAGCAGCAATTGGGACAGTAGAATTGACAGGATTGCTAATCATATTAACCAATGCCTGATTCACAAGAGGGGAAAAAAAAAAAAAAAAGAAAAAGGTTAGACTAAACAGGAAATAATAACCATTGTCCTTATTATCATCAAATAAAAAAGAAAATGCTTACATTAGGGCAGTACTTGGCAATGGCTGTGCAGAGAGATTTGACAATGCCAGCATTGATGTTGAAGAGATCATCACGGGTCATACCAGGCTTTCTTGGCACACCAGCTGGGATGATAACAAGATCAGATCCCTCTAGTGCCTGTCCTAGCTGATCTTCTCCCATATATCCAGCTACCTGTTTGAAGCAACAAGCAAATGCTTACGCCACTAAGCCACTAGAAGGCCAAACAAACTGGTGTACAGGAAAAAAGAACAGAACTTGCAAAAGTATAAACCCTAAGAACACACAGACCAGCACGCAAATCACTCTTACTGTCAATTAAAGCACCACAAAGCCCAGTTCTAAGCTAATCGTCAATATATTGTTAGTTCCAGCCATAATTGAAAGTCTAATCAATTACCATGAGATACCATGGATATGAGTAAGTATCATATAACGAGAAATGCAGATCAGAACCCAAGACAACATGTCTCTTTCAATTAATTAATTATCCCAAAAAAAAAAAAAAAAGAAGCAGACTACGATTCAATCAGAAACAAAAGCAAGAGCAAAAACCTGAAACTGAGTATAAACAAGACAAATTTAAATCAGAATCCAAGAGGCTGCATACGAGACCAAATGCAGAAGCCTAGAATTTCGATACAATAGTTCAAAAACCCTACTTTTCCAGATAAGAAAATAATCTTGTCCAAAGAGAAAGAGACAGAGCGAGAGAGGAGAGTATCGAAGGACCTCAGATCTGGTGTTGATATGGCTAACATCAGCAGCAACACCGGGTGTGCCGGCGATATCATAAAGAGCAAGCCTCGAAACGAGAGGGTTGAGCTTCATCAAAAGAGCAAGCGGCTGCCCGATCCCACCGGCAGCGCCTAGAATGGCTACCTTCCTCTCCGGAGCCGCCTCCGATGAGAATCCACGCTGCACTGAGTATGATGAAGACACAGGTCTGACAAAAGAAGCAGAACTTCTCTTAACAACAGATCTCAACATTGCAGCCTTCATTTTCAGTTCCCAATCCGAAATTAGTTGGGGAATGATCTAGAAAGAGAGGAGCAAAGGGGAAGGGTTTGAAGAGCCGAGAACTTGAAAGTTCAGAAACGTGGGGTATTTATCCTTAGGGACGTTTGCAGTGGAAAGGTTTTCGAGTTTCGAGGAGTCCGTCTCCTTTTTCGCAAAAGGTCATCCAAATTTCCAAATTATAGTGAAATATTTTTGGGATAATATCATTATTCCTTTTGTGTGGTGGTAACGGGAAAAATCGTTTTAATTTAATAATTTATTTATTAATGATTTTAGGAATATAATAAAATTATATTTAATTAGTTTTTTTATTATGAAGGAAGAAAAATATGATGTTAGAATATAACCAGCGGAAAATTTGATAATTTTAAATTTTAAATTATTTTGTTAAGAAATAAAATGTCAATTAATTGATAACGAAAATTTTGAATCGACATATAACCTTTTTTTAAAATAATTCAATATTTAAATATCTATCAATTTACGAATTTTAAAATTTTTAATTGAATAATTATTTATTCGTGTTTTTGGAGGATATGTAAAGCTTATTTCAATGTAATCCAAACATGACATGAATGCAACAAAAGTCCAAACAATGGTCTTAAAAGAAAAAGAAAAAGAGAAATCGACATTAATTTTCTTTTCTTCTTCATATCAAAATTGATATGTCCACCTTTTCTTTCTTGATTTGTAGTCCATGATGTTTCTTTTAGATATTTCCAATTTAAGACAACTCAAAATTGATAGTTCCTTTATGTTCTTTCTAGAAACTGATTAGTTGGATTAAAGCCACAGATAACTGTTAGCACAAAGTTCTGTTATATATACATTTAATCCTTGTCAAATCGACAACATATCCAGCCTGCCTAATCTGCAGGCCTCAAATCCTCAGGGCTCCAGATTTCTCAGACACAAAATGCTCATGAGATGATTAGCCAATTGCCCCCTTTCATAAGTAACCTGAAATCAAACCTTCACATGAATAAGAGGGTCTCAGTTGTTCTAGCCAAAGGGAACCTGTAAGTTTCCCTAGATGCCAATCAGCATGCAGATAGACTGGGTTCTCTCTGGGTTTTCTTTATCCACTCTAAAACGTCCGTGCAATTTTCTCGTCCAATGAAGTGCCTTCACATGATTGACAATGAATAGTGAAAAGCTCTTAGATGTATTGTCTTCGAAGAATAATGATATTACAATCTCAAATTGCATACCTATTTCTTGAACGGTAGGCCTTTAGTTCCACGGATTCCTGGCAGTTTGATACATCTTTCTTCATGCCAAGGGACTCGGGCACCTTTCTGTTCCCAGTTTCATCATGGTATGAATTGTGGATAAAGTTTAGAACCTTATCCTGCAAGAGATCCAATGCCAGAATCAGAGAGTAAGTTTAAGAGGATATTCTATCATTGACATGCTAAACAACCCAAAGAGCAAACCTGACATACCAAGGGTTTAGAAGCATCAATCCAATGGTAAATTTGTTCATTGCGGAACCACGTTATTTGCCTTTTGGCGAAATTTCTGTATTAGAAAATGAGAAGATAGTATCATGTTAAGGAAAATTAGAATATCTACATCTAATTTTTATGTAAATTTATCTGTTCTAAAACTCAAGGCAAACATACATACGCATAAGAGAAACCTCGATGAGATCCGATGAATCTAAAGCAAAACTTAGATAGGAAGGCTCCAGAGAATGTGAGGGTGAATTAGATCGAATGCAAGATGAATTGATCATCAGTGAAGTTCCCATTCACATATCTCTACAAACATCATCTTTCTTATGGCAGATTGGCTTTGTAAAGTTTGCCACTAAAGGAGCCAAGGTGGCATCCTATTTACATGGAGTCATGGACGATGTAGTGCTTCTTCCATAAGCTAGCCTTATAGACAAAGATAAGCTCTAAAGAAAGATTGTGCAACTAAAGAAAATACCAATCGAGTTCAGAATTCACATCAGACAACTCAACTGCATAACAGTGCTTGCCTCCACATAAGCTACTGATAGATAAAGACACAGCATTCCAGTTACTTGATTCAACAAGCCTACAGATGATTTTCCTGAGATTCATCAATATCTGAGTCTGAAAATGCTGAAGCAGCATTCAGTTTTTCCTTCTTCTTGTGCGTGCTCCACATGGTTTTTTGTTTTTAATCACTATTTTACTAATTCACTATAGACCATCCACAGTTGGAATGCTCCTGGGACAGTGTTATACTGAAAGGTTAGTGCACCAGTCATGTCAACATCCACATAAATACCCAAGGTAAATGTAATTGCTACCTTTGTAGTTTTGTCAAAGTCATCTAAATCCCTTGAATACTAAATTAAAGAGGAAAATTAGTAAGTTACGGTAAGAGATGGAAGTTATGTCAAAGTCATCTAAATCCCTTCAAATGCCAGATCAGACTTGATTCTCTTGGTGCTAAACGTTGGAGGTAAATGACAGTAACCCAATGCTTTAAGCTTGAGCAAGAAGAAAGGAATTACCTAGATGCTTTCTGAAATGAGGTCAGAAAGTGATAGAACTGTCCAGCAGAACTCTGACCACCTTGTTCTCTACACAACAAAAGGTATTCCATGGCCTGATAAATCAAACAAACATCAACGAATATACACTTGATAGCGTGTACTGTGGATTAAATCATGACTGTAAGGTATTCATTTTAACTGTATCAGAAGGCAAATACTTGTCTATAACCAATAGCTCGAGTTGCTGAATTTGAATTTGGCAGAAGACCCACGTCAAGCAGCCAACTAGCTTCAGACAGAATTCCATCATCTCCTGTTGTAGTATTCAATGTCCAGAATAGAAGTAATTATTCACTCCTCAAAAAAAGTCATTGCTAGTGAACACAGTCAATCATAGTGTAATATCTGTCACTTCCTAGAGTAAATGTCATCAAGAGAAAGTATTACTGTATACATTAGATCTGCCAACTGCAATCATGTTCATGAAGTTTGACTCATCAGCGCTTATGCATCATGCAACTACCAAGCAGGCATAAAGAAACTTGAAGACATTTTTAAGTACTTCTTGAAGAATGAAGCGGAAATGTCAAGGCAAAAATTGGAGTCAAGAGTACTCAATATTATATAGAAATGATTCGCAGCATTCTGCATGGAGTAGCAAACAGTAATAGAAGCAGATGGCAATTCCTGAGTCCAAAAGATAATGCATAGAGGAGCACATGTAGTTTAGAGATGCATAAATTTCAGAGAGAGAGTGGTCAAAAAGATAGAAGACCACTCTATACCTAAAACCATGTCTTCGCACCGGAAATCAATTGATCTGTACAGATCCATTCTTTGGGTGGAAAGGAAAAAACACAGAAAATCGTAGTCCAAATTCTGCGATTTGTCCACTTGAAAAGAGTTTATTTCGAGAGAGTCCATTGTGTGGGAATCCAATTGCTCCCTAAACAAATCGTATGGGACTTGAAAAGCTGATGAAGGTGATCCACTGGACTGCAAAGTCAAAACATAATTCTTGAAAATACTGCTTTGGTGTATTAGTAGGCAAGTAGCGTAATATTGGACAGTTGATATACAAAGGTGAGAAAAATGACCAACCAACCAACCTTGATGATCTCAAGTTTGCGGCGCAACCGATACCAATCATTTGCAGCTAAAAGTTGGGCACTAGGATCACCTGCTTTAATTACAAACTGGACAGCTGCATCCCAATTCCCATCTCTTTCAAAATTTGCAAGCTCCGAGTACACTTCAGAGGCGATCTCTCGAGAGGCTTTTGGAACATCTGGCTTACCATATATGAACCTTAAGTTTCACGGCAAAAATTCTCATGTTAACTACCCTGTAAGTATTAATCAAATTAAGCTTGTAGAAGCAATTAAAGCTACATGCACAAAAAGTCAATGTTCGTGTATTTCAAACTATCCATAATTTAAAATGTTTATGCTTTTTCAATAAAAATTATGATCAATTAGCTTGATTGAACAACAACTGAAGCTTTTCTACAAGATATGCACATACCACCGTAGGTACAATCCAGTGCCACCTACAATTATTGGGACACGGCCACCATGAAGGACATCTTTGGTAGCTTGCCTTGCATCCGAGAAAAATTGCCCAACAGAATAATCTAGTTATGAAAAATATAAAAGAAAAGTTGCATCAAGAGAGTCAAGATATAGCTCAACAATATGTTAAGCGTTGTTTTCATCTCCTACTTGATATGAGATAAATATTTGCAACATGTATATAGAAATTGCAACTATATCCCTATTTTAGAAGTTCAATGATCTTACTCCTACTGGGGACAAAAGCCACAAGGCACACCATGCTACCCAAATATAGTTTCCTCAAGTATCTCTAATCTAATTCTACAGGCCATACCTTCAGACGGATGTAATATGTCAATCAAATGGTGGGGAACTTCCTGCAAAAAGGCCAAAAGGAAGTTTCAATACACAAACAAGTCCAAGAGCACACGGGCTAAAACAATTTCTTCTCTAATCAATTGAAGACTGGAAAACTGATGCTGGTGGATTGCAATGTTCTTCCCATTATTATGTAACTTACTTTTTCCTTTTGGGATTTGACTTTCACACCAAAACTACTATAATCAGTGAAATGACTATTTATTCTTTCAAACACATTAAGGAAGATCAAAGGTGTATAAAAGGAGAGAATGCCAACAATAAGAATGAAAACAGAAATCTTTAATCAATGAAGAGAACAGAAGAAATAAGAACATTATCCATTTAATTTCAGAATTTGAAATAAGAACATTATCCATTTAATTTCAGAATTTCTAACTCTTGCACACAACAGAACACAAACTATGACAACTAAATAAAGATAAATTCATAAAAATGAATCCATGAAGAGATTCCTGAATAATTATCTTAATGAAAATTTTCCAGTGGATAGTTTCCCAAATGAACAGATACCATAGAGAAGAACAAAGGGTTATGTAATTGAACTTGGATAACACATATGATGACATGCCTGCTGCCTGCACAATAAAGCTCTCAAACCATGATTAATGTAAAAAGTAGGTGCTTTATAGAACTCGGAAATAGCTACGAGATGCACTTCTATAATGCCTTTGACTATCCTTTTTTCACCTTCCATCACCCTCCGTTTTTCACCTTCTTTCTCCACTTCCTCACTCATTATCTACAAGCTTTCTTCTACAGAAGGACACACCATGGCAAACGTCTATGGTCCTTCTTTACTAGCTTCCTTGTTTGCAGTCATGGAGTGCATGTGAAGGATCATGAATCAAATTTATGGGTAACGCAACCAAATTAGCGATGCAGAAAATCAGAATGGAGCTAAAGTTGCATTCCACCAATAAAATTCTTTCCTATAAGCAACATCATAACGTCAAGAAAAACCCTTTATGTTCATGAACAACCATATTTGCAGTTCAGACAATTAAAAAGTACATATTGTCAAACAAAAAAAAAACGAGAAAAAGAAAAAAATTGATTGTCTTCTGAGAAATACTATAATAAAGAAAAAGAAGTACCATTCTGTCGCTCAACGAAGGCTTTGCTGAACCAACGTCAAGACCCCGATACACCTATTATGAAATAAACCAAGAAGAAAAAACAAAATTTAATCTTTTGTTTGGTTTAAAAAGACAAATTGCAAGTCAAATGGAAAGAGAAAATGAAATGTACTCTATATATGTGAACAGAGCGACAAAATCTACAACTCAATACCGTTAAATCTCATAGAAATCGCTGAACTTCATCGTTAAATGCCCACAATTTGAATAGTAATCAGTACAAGTTAGTAGTTCATTGCTCAGAATTATTCCAACCTGAACAGAGTCGGCGCTGATAATTTCTCCGTTAAGCCGCTTAGCGAGTTCTAATGCAAGCCTGCTCTTGCCGGCGCCAGTTGGACCAGATATGACAAGGACTTTCTCCTTCTTCTTCGACGAGGAGTCGGCAAGACAAGAAGCGACGAAGGGTCGGCGGCTGCAGCGGTGGGGATAAGAAAGTAAGCAGGGACCGAGAAGAGACCTCTCTACCCCGTGTGGGCAACGAAGGGAACTCATTCGAACTCCGACGCAGGCAATCATTACCTTACAAAGCAGCAAAAATCAGCAAAAGTTAACAAAGAAGAGCACGATAGCCTCTGCCGAGTGAACTATTCTTCAAATTTTGATGGATTTTCTCAGCGGGATATTTTCCTTTTTCTTTTTCAATTTCTTTTTGTCTTTACTTTGAATGAAAATACTTACATAATACATAATATTAGATTATTAAATCTTCACAATATTTTTTACTAATTATAAGTGTATATATATATATATATATATACACATCAATTGGGATATGAGTTTAGGATGAAATAGTGAAAATTTAATCCATCTCTTTAAGTATTGAAGGTTAATAATTAAGATTTATTAATCAATATTTCTCTTTTCCATGCAATAAGAATTAATTTTTTCGTGAATTTCTTTTTTGAACAGACCAAAAGTATGAGAAAATTAAAAATAGTTTTTGAATTCATTTATTAAAAAAGGATTTTTTTAAAAGAATTCATTTGAATTAAAAAATAAACTCGTAATCTTATTGAAGGAATATTTATAATAGAGTTTGGTAGTGAATTTTCTTTTTGTTGAAGACTTTTTCAGTAAAAAAAAAAAAGTATTATAGGTGAATTTTTCATCGAAATAAAATTGTATTTTTCGTTAAAAATAAAATAAATGAATTCTTCAAAGAAATTATTATTTCTGAAGGAGGATATAATCCAAATACAGCATCACTTGGATATGGTTGGTTCATTTCCCTAACCCCGCTTGCTTTCTAATATCTTCAATAGGGATTGTTTGAGCAGTAAGCATTGAAGTATTCAGTCTATTCTTATCTCTTTATAGGTATAGATATTCTAAATTTTCATATCTTTGTATTGATAAATATTTAAAATTGATTGATTCAATTTATATTGCAGCATTTATATTATAATTATTCATTTTTTATAATTTTAACAAAGTGCTTTTCTTATTGTAATTATTGAAATAATATATACTTTTTAATTTAGAKAGGTGATCTAACACCTGAACATACCAACCAGAAGACTTATACATTGTGCCATTGTTAATTAAAATCAGGCATTGAAAACAACAGTTCCTTCTTAGACTGCTGCACCAGCCTGCTGTTGCATAGTATACTTCAGTATGCTTAAATGCCAAGCCACTGCTTCTCATAACCAGAAAACATTCTCCAACAATGACCAAAACACCAAACCATAGCTCTCAATGAGTACTCAGCCCCAACACAATCGCCGGATCCAATGCATTGTCCCGGTTGCATTGGCTTCTCTTCTTGTACTCGGGGCTTTACGTGTTTTCCTCGATAACTTGAGGTATAGTAATCAGTTTCATTTTCTATGGCAATCCCATTTAGCAGGAAGCAGAAGACCAAGATTACCAATTGTTGTTTCAGAAGAGGAGGTCCTTCAAGATGGGTGCAATGTGTTTGACGGCAAATGGGTTTGGGACAATTCTAGTTCTCCACTTTATAGAGAAGAGAATTGCCCTTTTCTGGTTAAACAAGTCACTTGCCAAAGAAATGGAAGGCCTGAATCTCTCTATCAGAATTGGAGATGGCAACCTCATGGATGCAACTTACCAAGGTATTATTGTTTAATTTTTGGTGATCTTTTAACATATAATGAATCTCGACAGAATATGTATGGAAGTATGAATCTTAACATGAAAGTTTCTTAGATTTGATGCTCTGAAGTTGCTGGAGATGCTGAGAGACAAAAGGATGATGTTCATCGGGGACTCGATACAGAGAGGGATGTTTGAGTCAATGGTCTGCTTAGTTCAGTCTGCCGTTACAGATGGAAAGAAAACTCTTGAAAGAATCCCTCCCCGAAAAGTTTTCACAATCGAGGTATGCTTCTTCCTTGTTAAATTAAACCGAGAATCGCAAGTTCTGCATGCAGAGTTAAAGAAACATTTCAATCSTAGTTAGTTCATTTCCATTTSTTTCCAGGAGTTCAATGCATCGATTGAGTACTACTGGGCACCCTTCATTGTCGAGTCCATTTCAGATCATGCAACAAATCATACAGTACGAAAACGTATGGTAAGGCTCGACTCCATTGCCAAGCATGCCAAACAGTGGGAAGAGGTGGACATTCTGGTTTTTGAGAGTTACGTTTGGTGGATGTACAAACCTCAGATCAATGCTACGTGAGAACTCCATTTCTCAACCATTTGATTCATCACAATTCAATATATGCATATAACTTTCCACTCTAAAGTTTTCTCCTAACTTCAGGTATGGATCTCTAGAAGATACAAAAGAATACAACGCGACTACAGCATATAGACTGGCAATGGAAACTTGGGCTAAATGGATAAACTCCAGAATAAACCCTCGAAATCAAAAGGTCTTCTTTGCAACAATGTCTCCAACACATTTATGGTAAGTATGCAATCATATAAATACAGTATACATATTAGCCACTTTCAGTTACGTTATACTAAGATTTTCACCTTTTAGGAGCTGGGAATGGAAGGGTGGGACTGATGGAAATTGCTTCAACGAGTCATACCCCATAGAAGGGTCATACTGGGGCACGGGTTCGAATCTTGATATAATGGGAATAGTAAGAGATGTTTTAGAACAATTGAAAGTAAACGTTAAGTTGTTGAACATTACCCAGTTGTCGGAATACAGAAAAGATAGTCACACATCAGTGTTTGGTGAACGGAAAGGGAAGCTCTTGACGAAAGAACAGAGGTCGAATCCAAAAGAATTTGCTGACTGCATCCACTGGTGCTTACCTGGAGTTCCTGATACCTGGAATGAGATTTTGTATGCACTTCTACTACAAGATTACCGCACTCACTAACTGTAAGATGAGATTCTAGGAAATTTTGGAGATATGGTATGACATATCTACTGCTAGTGCAGAAAATGTCCAATATAAAGATGGTATGGTTTATCTACTAGAGCACAGAATATAGATGAATGGCGTTATTTTTCAATTTTGTCAATTTGAAAGCAGAATTCACAAAGTAATGCCATTTTGTTCAAGGATTTAAAGAAACTATTGTAGTATTATTTACCTCTTTTCCCAAATCCAATCACATTTTTGATGCTCAATGCACAAAAAGAAAAACAATCCATCCCATGTTAAATGGTAACATATTGTGTATTGTTTACTTCCCAACTACACACACGATCTTCCAGGAAAACTCAAGGACAAACTTATTGACATCGGTCAGGATCATATTCAACATATCCATCTGACCAGGAAAGAAAGGATCCATTCAAGTTCAGCTGTGTCTTTACAAACAAAGCGCATGGATGCTTACAGAAGCTCCCATTCAGGTTCGCACATATCAATTGTTTGTGAGGTTCTTGAAGATGAGGTCGTGGCTATAACAGGAGGCAAAAGACTCTGTTTTGGATGTGGATAGATTTCCGTCTCAATGTCCCCATACAAAATTGCCAACTGCTCATACTCTTTAATCAGTCTCTTTCTTGAAGCAAAAACATCCTGTATCAATTTCTGGAAGAGTAAAGAGAGAATGAGGAAAAACATTTTGAATATTTCACTTCTCAAATATAATGTTGGTCTCCGGAGTGGGGTGTCTATAGGAATTCAGAGATATATTTTGCAATTAAGCCTCCTGTATGACAGATTTTAATGCCATTAACGAAAGGCTATAACAAGCAAGCAATTCAACAGGCACAAAAAGTTACTTAAAGAAAGGAGTCAAAAATTCATTCTCTAACTTGGAAYGGACAATAGGCTTTTCCTTTTTGGAGGCCAATAAGTTGCACCTGAGTGAAAATTTCAGACATCATGAAAACTTTGTGAGTTACAATTTAAATTTTTTTATAATTACTTTACTTATTGGGTTTCTCAAGTTTCTACTAAATCAAGGTACAGAAAGGTGTTTCACACATCTATAGAGATACAAGCGACCACCCACCCCAAAAAAAAAAAAAAAGAAAAAAAGATGGAAAAAGAAATAACAATGTCCGCACATTCAGTCACAGAGAGAACAGTACCTTGTATGATCTAAATTTTCTAGGTCTAGAGGAAGCAGCATAGTGTAACCTATWATCCACAATGATACAGCTTTCATCAAGATTCACTTTATCAGAAAGATCAACTGTTTCCATGTCGGAATCAGTAATATCAACAGCAGACTCATCTCCATGTCCTGCAAGAAGCATTCATCAGGCATTAAGCAATTATATCTTTCTCATGGCAATCTGTAGATGATGCATGTTGTTCTTCAAGGAAGAAGAGTCATTTTTGTCGTTCAAGCGGTCAACAAACTTAAAAGAACAGTTTTCTGGAGACCAAAACAATAGTGAATTCATTGCAGGAAAACAAAAAATACACCAAAAGAATCAACCACTTTTCAGTGAAAACCTATTGGCTTCCTATCGAGTATCCTCAGAGCATCTTCATGTAAATATTGAAAAGATTCAACCAGAGGAACTATCTCACTAGCAGAGGTATGTAACTTGCCCAAAATAATAACAAAGGGAAATTGAAAAGATGACAAACAAAAGTAAGCAAAGTAAGGATGAAAGAAAAATCTGAGTAGAAATACCCACCACTTGATACTGCTGAGARGGCTCTGCTTAAGAAAGCTGGAATCAGATTTACAGCCTTGTTACCGTCTGCTAAATCTGAGAAGGCTCCAGAAGACATGCTGGAGATAMAAGAAACTCTACTACTGGAATCAGCACAATTATAGCTGCTCTTCTCAGCCTTCTGAGCGTAATTTGCAGARGAAATGTCAGGAGGATTTGAAGATTCCATTGCAACAGAGTTCAAAGAAGTAACTTCTGCGTCAGCTATTTTATTCTCCAGACGAATATTTGAAGCCACAAGTTCAGAGAATGGCCTTGGGCTGTATATGATCTCATCCGTCTTGGAGCTTCTTAGCTCTGCATCATGAGCTGTCATTGCTTGTGAAATGTTTGTCAGAATGGTATTTTTATGATCTTTGGCTCTCAAAGGTGGTGAGGATTTCGAGAAATTGTCATCTTTAAAAGAGTCCAACTCCTCAGCCTGCAGATGCAGTTTGGTTGAAGGTAAATACAAGTCAGGAGAACTCTTAAGTTCAAGAGAGCTAAAGGATGCTTCAAGTTCATACTTAGTAAGTGTGTGATTCTCCTCCCCAGCCATATCTGAATACATGCCTATGTGATCACCATCTATTTCCAAAGACAAGTCCTTTTCTGCCTCCCTCAAAGGATCAGCAATATCGCATAAACTCTCCTCATCTTGGAAACCTCCGAGCTGTTGATCTTGAACTGAAGTTGCTGAAGGAAACTCAGCCCAAATTGTTGCCGTATGATTTTCATTGATTGGAACAAGTAATGATTCATTGAGATTTTCATTTTCAAGATTACTTGACTCTTCAAATGATGGACACTGCTCTCTTGAACATAGTGATAACTTCGAACAACTTCTATCATTGGAGAAACTTCTGTGTTCAACAAGCAGAGGCACATCTTTTTCAACATTCTCTTCAAGTGTAATGCCAAGCTTCGCAGCATTCTCATGATGCTCTAAAGACAAGTAAGCTCCTTCTGCCTCAGAAGAATTTACATTACCACTGATAGTCTGTTCAACTTGAACAACTCTGAGCCCTGTATCATGACTGAACATTACTGGTGAGAGTTTCCCCTGTATGTTACTTTTAAAACCTTCATTGGCTGTAGCTAGTACCAATGAATTCTCGTCTCGCTGTGGATGTGAGTCATCAGCCATTTGATGTCGTTCCTTAGTAAATGATGTCAACTCAACTGAATCTTCCCACCCGAAAGTATCTGCACATTCAGACATTGGATGCTCCGCATTTGCAGCATTCTCTTCAGGACCCATATTTGCATTTTTAAYGATTGCATTAACACCATCTTGTTCGAAGGACAAGCCAGTTTTTGCATCTTCAGAAAGATCATCACTATAACATACTGTCTCATCATTCTGGGAGCAACTAAAGTCCACATCCTCAACAAATTTTCCGGGTGAACAGTTGGTCAGGAAGATACTTCTCTGATCTGGGTCACTAGAAATTTCTATTGAACCAGACAAATTTTCACCTTCAGTCGAATCTGAACTCTCTGACAATTGATGCTGCTCCCTCAAATTTAATGACGATTTTTTGTCTTGAGAACTTGAAAACCTAGAAACTGGAGATTCCTCTTCTGTGACATTCTCTTTACGAACAACCTCTGCATTCTTAGAGATGCATATATTACCACCACCTTCAGAGTAAAAGCCAGTTTCCGCTTGTTGACGAAAAGCTAAATTAGGCGGAAGGCTACCCTGCCTTTGATGGCTCACTTCACTTGCATCACCTTGCTCCATAAGAGAATTGGTTTCATCAACATGTCCACACTTTCCCTTGATGCCTGCTGAGGACCCAATACAGGTCCCTAATACATCATTCTGTTTCTCAGTCACAAGTTGCCCTTCATTTGGTTTGTCATCCTCAACAGGAGGGAGAAAATCATCGACCACATTAGAATAAAGTTTCTTCATGCTTTCTCCAATAGTTTGCACATGATTCTCCACATATTTCATGCTGTCCTGAAAAAGCAAAATGTTCCAAAATGAGAGAAACCTCAGTGTGATGTAATTAGACGTAAGCGTCCGTTACATGGCATAGAACCACCGCAGGGACCAGCCAATAAACAGTCTTGCACAATCTAGTGGTTCAAGACGACCACTTCCAACATATGTGTTAAAGAGAAAGGTAGGAAAACAGTACCTTGGTCACAAAATCATCAACCTCTTGGCACATAGTCTCAAACCTGTGGTATATGTTTCCGGCCCATGTTCTACCTCTAAAGTTGAAATCCATWGTACGAATATGTTAGGTCACTGGAACAGAGATCAAAGCAGTCCCACCATTAATATTACTAAAGGAGTTTTCTCCAAATCCAAATGAATTTGCAACCTGCAAAAATCACATGAAACATATTTAACGTCTGCTATTATAATTTTTTCCTCTCCCATATGGATTTGAAGCTAAAAAAATTACAAAATATTTCACACATATCTATTGTTGATAAAACTTAAGCAACTAATATAACTAGAAATTCCTAGTCTGAAAAAGAGAATGAATAGTAGATACAGGCTAGTCACCCTAGGGCAACAAAATTAGTTCACAAGCACTTAGACAAAACCAAGTCACCTATTCTAGCTTTTGACACTGACTTTGAATATAAACAAAAATGAAGTTTCAAGAAAACACATGCTTCAAAATGAAGTTCAGTAGTTAAATTTATACCTCAAATGGTTCTATCAAATAGAACTATTTATTTCCTACTATTCTGGACAGGAAAAGCCAAGGCCATGAGGTGAAAAACAAGAATGCTGTCATAAGCTTGGGATGAATTAGCATAGGGTTACATTTCAAAGTTACAATGATCATATTATAGGATGAAATAACAGGAACACTTTTGCAAAAAAAATCAAGTTCCATAAAAATCAAAAGATGCAAAGTTTGTTTGTGAAACCCCAAAAAAGGAAAAGAAAGTAGCTTTGAGAATTTGTTTCAAGTTAGAACATGTCTTGACCAAGACATGAGAACCATTTCATTGCAGTATCAAGAGAAAAGAGGATCCCTTCTCAATCTTCCACGGAATATTAATTCCTTGAACTGCTAAAAAACTGAATTATGGGGTTATCCATTGCATGATTACTCTCAGGATTTGGTCATCATTCCAGACAAAAAGAAAAATTTCCAAATTGTTTGGAAGAATCTAAACATTCGGAGACAAAGAATTAAAAGTTAATAGAACTAAGCTCTTTCATTATCGAACCCAAAAAGTTATACATATAGTACTAATTATATATTCAAATAAGCTCAAAGCCTACAGGTTTCAGAAACCTCGATATGTAAGCCAACGACTAAAACTCGACTAGACATCAGAAACAGCTACCAAATCCAAGACTACTTATTTGGGAGGCTAACTTTAGGATCATCCCACCTGCTGATCAGCTGAAGAAAGCCCGAAAATTTAACTGAACCTAGACAAATTTCTTTCTTCTTTTGGCTTTAAAACATCGTCTAATAGAAATAATTATGTGATCATCCAACAATGCGATCAGCAAATATCCAATTTAGATATCATCTAGAAAACATCATCAACTGACACTTACAAATTCCAGCACTATCCATCGATTTTCATCTCAGTTAAACCGTCCATCACCTATCAAAACACAGAAAGCAACAGCTAACATCCATTCATACTGAAACAGACACATACTTAGAAAACTATGCTACAGGTACGGAAGTAATCAGTAGCAATTGAAATCCCCAGAGCCTCAGATGGTGATGACGGAGAAGGATGAAGACTTCTTACCGGCAGCCGTGCCGCCGGTGAGTTCGGAGATGATGATTGACGTAGTCCTGTAAGGATTAGAAGAAGAGTTAAAGAGGGTTTTAAGCTACGACACAATTATTTATACTCCACCCAGGACTCGAAACCCGAGTTTATTCCACACGTGCTAGTCTTTTTTGTTTTTATTTTATAATATTTTTACATTGTGTAGGGCTAAAGTAGAATTGAATTCATGGATTTGGGAATGTTCTTTGACTTTATTACATTGAAGACTTTGGAATCATATCTTTTACTTATTTTTTATTTTTTATTTTTTTATGACTTTTTATTTAGATATTTCTCAACCCTTTGAGTTTTCTATTTTCCTTTTTGAGAAAATTCTAKATTATATTCAAAAGGAAGGAAGGAGGTGTTCTGGTGTCATATGTGTATTAAATCGAAAATATTTATTCTTTAATTTTTGCTCTTTTTCCTTTACTTCATGTTCTAAACATGATATTTCGATTAAATAGATATTTTCGATAAATATGATATTTTTTATGATTGAAAAATTCAAATACTCATGTGTTTTTTATGATACACTTCTAGAGAATTAATAATTTGATTTCATCAAATAAATTATATTATAATTAAGAATTTATTAAATTAAATTATTCATTAATATAACTTAAAATACCGTCATATTACATAACAGGATATTGTGAAGGGCAAAAGAGAGTTTTTGTTGCCAAAGGGCAAAGACTTAGTCTTATAGTATAGTTACCGTTGCTGTGTAGATACGAGGCTTCTGATTCTAATTTGTTTAGGAAAGTACTTCCTAAGTCAAACTGGAAATCCTTTTCCTACTACATCTAGTTCAACGTAAAAGGATCCCTATAAGAAGGTAGCTTCTGCTCAAGACAACACATTCTTGTCAAATTCTTCGTATCTACTTCCTCTGTCATAGTAAGTTTCAGAGATCAGAAAGATGTCAGTTTCAAAGGCGGAACTGACTTTGGAAGATTTCGAGGGTGTTGAGATGGATTCGGATTGGTTTCGGTTAGAATGTTTATCTGCAATGGCTAGGACTGCATTGGTTACACTTGATCATGAAGAAAACGGCAAGAAGAAAAATAAGGATAAGGAGGAACAGAAGTTTTCTGATATGGACCATCCTGAAAAGCATTATAGGAGGGAGGAGGAGGAGAAGGGGCTAGAGGAGGAGGAGAAGGGGGAAAGGAAGCCCTCTGATGCATACTATCTTGACGATGATGCTGCATACTATCTTAATGAACAACATTCTGAAGAACATCACAGGAAGGAGGAGGAGGAGAACGGGGAAAGGAAGCCCTCTGATGCATACTATCTTGATGATGATGCTGCATACTATCTTAATGAACAACATTCTGAAGAACATCACAGGAAGGAGGAGGAGGAGAAAGGGAAACGGA
>MEJB01000008.1:4781510-4877478 GCA_001752375.1 Rhazya stricta
AACGGAAGCCCTCTGGTGCATACTATCTTGATGATGATGCTGCATATTATCTTAATGAACAACATTCTGAAGAACATCACAGGAAGGAGGAGGAGAAAGGGAAACGGAAGCCCTCTGGTGCATACTATCTGGACGATGATGCTGCATACTATCTTAATGAACAACATTCTGAAGAACATCACAGGAAGGAGGAGGAGGAGACAGGGAAACGGAAGCCCTCTGGTGCATGCTATCTTGACGATGATGCTGCATACTATCTTAATGAACAACCCAGTAAGAAGAACAAGGTAGAGGAGGAGAGAAAAAGAGAAGCACTAGAGTCAAGATTCTCTAAAGGAGTTTGGATCAAGGAACCCTCGGAAAGGGTGATCAGAAGAGACCAACAACGCAAGAAAGAGGAAGATTCTCTTCTGTCCTGCGAAAAGATTCTTAGGGAAGAAAGATTGCTGAAGAAACCTATGGTTGAAACAGACAGTGATCGTGCATATCAAGAACACGAGAAGACGAAGAAGATGAGGAAAAGCATCAAGATTACATGTTATCTTGATGAACAACCCATGAAGAAGAACAAGGTAGAGGAGGAGAGAAAGAGAGAAATACTCGAACCAAGATCCTGTAGAGGAGCGTGCATCAGGGAACACTCGGAAACGGTGATCAGAAGAAACCAACATCGCATAAAAGAAGAAGATTCTTTTTGGTCCCCTAGAGAGATTCATAGGGACGAAAGATTACTGGGGAAATCTATGGTTGAAAGAGAGAATGATCGTAAATATCAAGAACACGAGAAGATGAAGAAGATCAGCAAAAGCATAAAGAAATTAGAGGTTGATCATGGTCCAAATCCCCCACCGGAACTGCCCATGGAATTCAGGGAAGCCCTTCAACAACTGGCTCAGGGTAAACCCATTAAAGACCTCAACTTGGTGATACAGAAGGGGCTTTTCTCTACTGACATTAGCAAAGACCACAATCGCTTGTCCATGCCAGCACGCAATCTTCGGCACTCGTTTCTTACAGAAGAGGAAACTAAGTTACTCAAATCATACGACGGGAAGCATGTGAAATCAATGGAGGTAGATATAATTGAGCCCTCGGTTAAAAGAGGGAAGGTGTCCTTGAGAAGATGGGCTATGAGGAAGGATTCAGGCAACGAAAGCGTCTCTTATGTCTTGACTAAAACCTGGAATGATATAGTCAGGCGAAACTCCCTTGCAGCAGGAGTGGTCGTACAAGTGTGGTCCGTTCGAGTAGACAAGCAATTGTGCTTTCTTCTCGCCAGGGTTCCAAATCGAGGAGGCAAAAAGATTCCCTGTTCTGATACTGAACATGAGGCAGAGACGTCGGCATCGCTGTCAGACCCATCAGAGCAACGGCCGCCACCACCGCCTGCATCATTTTCAGATTCAGACCAAGTTCAAGACCAAGACCAAAAACATGGACACGATCATTAGTTTTCTTGTTCAGTTGTTCTATCTCTARGTTATGCATGCTACAGTAGCACTAKTGCTAATTAGCGTAAACTTTTTATTCAGTAATAGTTAGTTTAGGCCCTTTATCTTTTATTAGTTGCGCTTCTAGTCTATATGCTTTCTGTGAGAATTCTTTTGGTGGAGATTATTATATATTAAGGAGTTTATCCAAGTTTTTCCCTACTTCAAATCTAAAAGAATCACAAGACATGGAAGAATTTAACATCTTTAACTCGAATCTATCCAGGTTTTTGGGCTGCTTCAAGTGTAATTACGTTGTAAAATCTTAAATAATGACGGGAGATTGCGTTTAATATGAACCGCTATTTACCAAATAAGATATATATAAAAAGAAACTTTATCCCAAAAGATGGCGGCAGTTGCCTGAGCCTTCAAGGATGGTAGCTTTCTCTATTACAAGTACATCCCAGAGGTAAAAGCTCATAGTTATGGCAGATATAGTGACAACTCAAATGCAGAGCGATATGGGGACTGGTTAGTCTGGAACCTTTTCTCCGACTTGCATTGCATATCCTGTATCTCTTCCATTTATTATTATTATGTACCAGTTGGCCTTGTTGTCTGTTGTATAGCTTCAATCTTTATGAGAAACATCTTCTGTTAATATAAAAAGGATCAAGAAACGCAGCAGTAACAAGATAACTGGAAAATAGATTTCTGCAGCAATAAACTCTAAGCATTTTGAGTACTTAACCTAAAATAATGAAAAGAAACCTCAAAACAGAAGAGCAGAAAAGAAGGAGGCTCTTTGGCTCACTGTTCTACCAAATTAAAAACCAACCCTATTCTTTACTCCAAATTAACCATAAATCTGCAAATGCTCTTTTTAAGCTACACTGAACCAGAATCAGGGTTAGGACGACAAGCAAGAGTAGCCGAAAAAGATGGTGATGCCTCACTGCTAGTGTCCGTGAAGTCGTATTGAAAGCAATTCTAGGTCTCAATTCCACCATAACAAGAGTAGTAATAAGAATAGAAAACTGACAGTACCAACACGCTTAAGGGAAATGGGATTGATTCCCAGATGCTCATCACTGTCTAGCCGCTTTTCTCCCCGTGCTTCACCTGCTTAGCAACGCTCGAATTTAACTTCCTTGTCCTCATGTCAAACTCCCATGGCCCTTGCTCTCTTTTACCATACCTTGAAAAGTGCTTTATCAGAGAATCAGAAGTCATATCCACGGACACACTTTCCAACCTGATCTTGTGCTTTGCTCGGTTTTCACCATTACTAATTCTGGAACTTGAGGAGCCCAACTCCATGCTAACACAAACACTAGCAGAAGCAAACACATCCCACAATGTTCTTGCTGAMRTCTTCCYGTGCCAGCAAGAAAGACTCGACAGTCTTAAATGTTACAAGTCCAAAACATCTGCTGTTGCCGGTCGATTTGTCACCATTACTAATTTTGGAACTTGAGGAGRCCAACTCCATGRTAACACAAACACTAGCAGAAGCAAACACATCCCACAATGTTCTTGCTSATTTCTTCCGGTGCCAGCAAGAAAGACTCGACAGTCTTAAATGTTACAAGTCCAAAACATCTGRTGTTGCCGGTAGATTTGTCAAAAATGACTTTGGCTTGGTCTACTTCTCCGTACTTGGAAAAGTACTCCCGCAGGCCATCAGAGTTGATTTTGGGACTAAGACAATTGATGAAGAGTTTACAGTAAGATCCATCACATTCAGCAATGGAGATTATAGTGTCTACGATATCAGGATGAACAGCCGCTGTTCTTTCACGACTTGGACGAGTTCAGCCCGGGTAAAGGACTGCAAAACATTCTGAAAACATTTTTCTTCATGTTCTTGAAAGGTCATCAAGAGGTCAAAGTTCTTGATGGTTTGTCCAAGGTTAAGCTCACGGTTAGCCATGGTAGTACTAGTGGTTAAGAATTGGTGGAATTGATGAAGCTGGTAAACTGAGCAAGATTTAAGATTCACAGAAGGTAAGGGAACGGAGAAGCGACAGGCATTCTTCTTCACCCTCATAGCAAGCATTCTACTCTTACAATGATCCAACTGCCTTCAGAGACTGACTTGGTCCATTCTTCTGAAGCTGGAAATGGCTAGAGTCTCTTTTTGTGGAAGAGCCAGGGGTATTTCGTGATTACCAATGATGCACAGCAACACGAAACCGGTTGACAGGAATAGTGGAGAGAGGTGATCTGAGGTAGCAGTGGCAGCTACTTTCTCGTGCTTCTGTTGGCGTTACCCTTGTGTCATTATTGTGGTGCTTTTTTGTTTCCTCTTTGATAAGTAGGCTTTCCATTAGTAGGAATATACTGATTAGAAAAGGTTTGATCAGTTCGATCTCTAATAACAAAATAGAACGTGCAGGGAGTATAACAGATCAAAAGGAATATTGAAACGCAGCCCATCATCGCTACCTACCTCATCTTGACAGAACTGCTCTTCACTGAGCAATCGGCCGGTGCTGTACCTCTCCAATCTTCAGCAGATTGAATTCCATTTACTGGGCAATAGCCAACCAGATAATTACTTATTGGTTAGCAAGAACCACGAATTTGTAGCTAGTAATGAAAGCTTCCTCAAGAAGTTTCAGTGTGTTGCTGGAGTTGCATGATATGTCAATGACAAGTCCAAWTTTATACCTGCAATATGAGCATTAGTAAGAGCCAAAAGTAATAAATAATTAATACCAAAAGTAATAAGTAATTGATAAATTCTGCATAGTCCCCAAAAGTTGAGGTACTTTGTTTTGGAATTTTGGTCGCCAATGATCCAACTTTTTGGAATACTAGCATTCATGGTCTGAATGCTAATCCTAATAACGTTTTTACTTTTGGAAGGACATAATCAGGAGTTACCTTTTACAATTTTAAGTGCCTTTAAATCATTTTATATTTAACAAAAAACTCGTAAAAAAGAATAGTAATATTACTAATAACATCCTGCTCAAAATAAAATAATATATAGGCCATGAAACTCATGAGTTCTCAACTTTATGCATCTTGGGTTCTTTGGGAGAAAAGAAGCAAATCTCCATTACTTACTTGAAAWACAGTCTTATGGAGTCAAACTATAAATCTTTAATATTGAAAAACCAAATTATCTATTTTCAATATATAAAATTCTGTATAAAAACTTTTTAAAAATTTTGAGGCATCCCCCTCTGCCATGTGTATTACTCTTACTTCATAAATAAGTCATTAGAAGGCGTTGCCCATGTTGCCAATGCTCCATAAACTCCTCTTCCAAATCGAGAATGTTCCTCATCCCGATTAGCGAACATTAAGGTAAAGGACTTTTCAATAATTCCAAAAAAAAAAAAAAAAAAGGGCACAGAATGACATGCGTGCCGTCCGCCTCTATATTTTCTTTCAACCCAAGAGCCGGTAATCGTTTACTATATACTTGTAAAGAACCATAGTCTAGTCTACTATTTTAAATTCAACTTCATGCACTGACACTTCTTAGTAGGAGCTTTTGATATTTCTAAACACTCTTATTCAAATTCATGTCATACTTTTAAGCTCAATTTTCTCAATATTATGTCACGGACAATAAGGTATTCAGTCAAATAAGTTCAAATATATAATCGCTTCGATCAAATATTATTTTTCTTAATAATAATAACAAACCAAAAAAGCCCTTTTTCCTTATTTTGAAAAGAAAAAAGCCACAGGCTGAAGTACCAGTAGACTAATAACAAGCTCTCCAATTCCTTGAATTGCTAAGCAGTAAGATATCCATGAAACTTCAGCACTGTACAGAAAATGGATTCTCAAACTGCTGGGCAGAAGAATCGACTAACTGCAACCAGTACTCTTCCAAGTTTCTCCAGCATAATGGAAAAGAATCTCTCTCCCAAGTTCTAACATCTTGGGGGCACAAGGGTTTAGCTTCTGCAGTTCGTTGAATGCATAGGCTAAAATACCCACCTCTAATTCCAATTATGATCCTACTTGGGGCTACAACTATCTTAAACATACATCAGAATGCAAAAATAAGAATATTTCCATGCTCAAACAGTACAAGAGCTACAAAAACTTTTAAAGTCACTCTATTCACCGACAGACTAAGCTAAGACTACAAGCATATAAGGACAGCCCGAAACCAATATTTTGACTCGAGCCAGTACAATAATAGAACAGGTAGCAAGAATCTATTCATCAGTTAATGACCCAAATAACATACAGAATAAACTTCAATCTCTGAACCGCTTGTTATGGAGCAAGATTCTCAATCTGCTAAAAGCAGGAGCAGAATTCACTAGACTTACAGTAACAATTCTAGAATGTAGGCCAGAAAAATCAAAGTAATTTGAAACCTCACTTAATGGAAGTTTCTCAAAAAGCTTCCGCCTTCTGTAATTTAACCTGCAACTCAAACAAACTATGGAAAACAAATGCTAACCCGACAGTTTCTCAATCTTCCATTTTCAACAAGCCATATGTAAGATGCCTAGTTTTGTCAGCTCAGCACCGTATTCCAACAGTACATTCATATAAGAGGATGAAAATTTGTGAAAACCAGGAAACATACATTCTTCATCAAAACTCAATTCCCCCCCAAAAAAAAAAAAAGAGAGTTTAATTATTGGGGGGAAAAAAAAAAGAGGAGTTTAATTATGAAATCAGAAGACAGGTTTTCCCACAGTACAAGTAATAAATTATAGGCAATCAATCTACTTCTACACAAGGCAGCAATCGATTCCAAGCAATCAAAGATCCTCATTTATGAGGACACAGAGAATATCTCAAACACTGTTTCTAATATATGATCTATTGAAGCTTCAAACTAAATGTAACAGAGGGAATACAGTTCCAATTAACTCCAAGAGGAGTAATCACGGGGACTTGAATATTATGTAGAAAGTGATATTCTAAGATATCTACCACTCGACCACCAGCACAGCAGTTAACCCAGATATAAATGAAATTGATAAAAGTACTCGACATAAAAACCTTACACGGCAAGCGATAGATGGTCAAGACAAACCTGGATAATTTAGACACATTTAAACTAGATGATCAGTTTTGCATTTCAATAATTCCTGGGTGTCCCCATAGCAAGTATTAATCAGCATTGTGGAATATGGCAAATCAAATCTCCCTCTCTAAAAGCAACTAAATGCAGATAAGCNAGGTTCAACATAAAGTTGGATTTGAACATGTGGAGTTGAGTTTGTGGAGGAATTTGTAAGAAAACGCATTTGAAATTTTCATTGGCGAAGTTCATGAACTTCCCAATTACATACATTAAAGTAACAAGCGAGATAAAGTTCTGCTGAGAAAAACTGAAATAGAATTGGAAAGCACTTAATGATCGGTTAAAGATTATATACAGACTCAGCCAAGACCAACTCATCTAATGGACTTCAAACCATTCCAAAATCCTCTGATCCAGACGATCAATAAAAGTTTCTTTAGCACAATTGTCACCCAGTGGAGAGGAAGTAGGAATTATGATGGAGACAGAATGTTCAAGAAAAGAACAAACAACTATTAGGCAGTACTTGATAAGAGTTCACAAGAAATGTGGAAGAGTCTGTAGTTAGTGGCAGTGATGCTGAGACAATGGAAGTTTCTGCTCCTTCCATTCGAAAACAAGTTAACATAGTTTGTATACCAATATTCATTAAATGAAACACCCARATGCGTGCCTGCAGTAACAACAATTGCCACAAAGACCTTGTGAGAAGCAACAGTATTAATACAGCACAAAAARCTAATTGCAGAATTTACCAACAAACCTTGTATAATGTGCTTAATTACATACAAGCTTCATAAACAGAGAAGACTTAAGAGAACTTGCAATTACAAAAAATGAAGTAGATAATTTTTTTTAACTCACCTAGTATACAACAAGTCCGATTAAGATTTTGTTCACAAGCATGTCCAAAACCCTTAAACTATGTTACATCAATGTGAGTAAATATCGAATGATAATATATGTCAATTTAACTTCCTTCTGTTCCACATCCCCCTTGTTATGAAGTCAATGTGAATATAGCACCAAAACAGAATTTCCTAACTTGGCCATTTGCAAGTCTACCAAGCCAGAATTAGTAACTATCAAGAGAGATTAAAAGTAGACTAATGCTAGAACAGCTTACAATAAGCTCAAGAAAAAGTTTACGAATATTGAATTGGAAAGTACATCAAACAGTTTTCTTGTAGTCTGAAAATATTTGCACCAACAATCTTCCCAGAAAAGTGACTATTGTCCATTTCAAATGCAACACCCCTACCCCCCGCCCCCCCGGGTGGAAGGGGGAAAAGAAAAAGAAAGATCAGCCAACTACAACAAAATCAAGGTGGCTCGTCATGATCCCAAAGTTATAAAGCCCAGGGCTACTTATAAGCAGACTGAAAACAGAACTCAGTCATTCACATGGTTCTTTTGCAGTGATTGTAAGACAAATAAAAATAAGTCCTAAAACATGTCTGTGAGTAAAGCATATAAATGCAGCTCAAAGAGTGAATCATAACCAAACTACAGCTGAAAACTAAACGGATATTGCGGACAGTTTGCATGTCAATCCTTTTCTTGGCCCTCATATTGCATAAAGAAAAATCCACGACTCCATGGATATATGGAACAGTCTTACACCCAACAATACCAAACTCAATTCATAGATGCTTATCCACGACAAAGAGACAAGCACATTATATAATTTGTCAAGATTGGCTCTGAACAGATGGAAATTATAGGTACAGTGAAGAAAGATCATAAGCATAAGCTGTAACAAAAATGTGTTGGAATTGAACGCATACCATTCTGTCAACCTACAAAACTGTAACATAAAGTTAATACAGAGAACTCAGGATGCAGAGGGGCTCCAGGACAAAATTAAGAGAACTAATCTACGAAATTACATTTACTACTGGCACCCACAAAGGATCACAACACAATGCGCAGATGTAGCGAAGAAGAGGCCAAAGTACACAGCAAATCAAATCAAGCCAGAGTTCAAATTGTCTGCATTCACGAAATCACCAGAACCACAAAAACCAACCGCGCCAATAAGCTGTCAAACACCTGAACCAAACATCCATTTACAACTCAATACATCATTCACACAATGTGCAGAACCATGTTCAAATTGAATCTGTTAAATAAAATAAGAGTACCCCGCAAAGTAACCGTAGCAGCAATAGGAAAGGACAAAATAAAACAACTTGAATTGTGCTCCCATTGATCCCCAGAAGTGCTGATAGCACACAAGGTAGTCTTCCAAAAGAAACAAGCATGAATATCAAGATTGAGAAACAAGAAACAATTGCCACAAAAGAAAAGAAAGTACCATATCCATTATTACAAAATTGTAACGGTAAAAAGGCAAAGAAACTATGACCATAAGACAAAGATGATAGGAAACAATTCTCTGAGGATCATTCTTAATAAGTAAATACTTAATTAAAAGGCAGACCATAAGAATTGACTACATATGCCACCAACTTTATCTTCCACCCTTGTCCATGAAGATCAAGGCAAAAATACAAGTTCATCAAACAGAGCCACCAAGCAATTGCAAAAGAAATAAATAAAAAAATCCCAAAAAAACCAACTTAACTTTTGGGGAAATATGTCGCATAAGATGCAGAAACTACAACAAGGTAAGGCAAAAACCACCTAACATTTGGCATGCCAAAAGGAGTTGTTAGAAGGCACAGGCACGCGAATCCGTGCCAAAGTCTAAGATCTTAATTTTCCTCTAAAGAAGGAGAGCCAAGTATTACTATACCTTCATGACCAGGCATTATCAGGATGAACAAAAAGAACAATTCCTACACAACCTTACTGTTTACCCTACAAATATAAGATCTAAATTAAAATATAAAAGGGTTTAGGAAGTATTCAAAAGGGAAGAAAAAAAATCCAATGCATGATCTTTAGTAAGAATTGCAATTTAGAGTTTCTTCATTGTTGTTAATCTGCAGCAGTCTGTTTACTATTTTTCTGTGTTATATCTTGCAAGAGCAGTTGGTTATTTTGTCCACGGGCTTGCTAGTGGACAGCTTAGCTAATCTGTGCTTCGGGCTTTTCGATCAGAAAATTTTTTTAAATGCTGCCAGCATATTAGTCAAAATTGGTCCCTATTACTTGAGCACCATAAGTCATTGCTCTTCATTGAATGTATCAGTTCCACTGTTTTGAGCTAGTAAATGAAGACTATTCCTAAACATAAGCAGCCTCTCTTAGATCCTCTCTCCGGCCTTATTCTTCTTCTTAATCTTTACCTTGTGTTATCCAGACTCCTCTCACAGCATTATGCATATTCCAAATCACATCAGAGGCTTAGTTGTCCTCTAGCAACAGATCTCAAAGCCTTCAAGCACAAAAATATAACTACTTGCAGAAATTTCAGCATTTAGATGATGAAACCAAAGATCCTACATCAGCACGGCATAGAGATGAAACACGGATAAAGCAAATTTTCCAACATACTGCAACAAATTCACCAGCCACAAACAGCAAAAAGTGGTGCAAAGAAGCCATCAATTATCAAGGAAAAGTCATCATCAAGACCTACTGAAATTCATTCAAGAAATCAACCTGGACAGCTATTAAACTCACTAAGAACCTCCATCCAAGTAAGTTATTAAAATATTACACAGGGTCAAAACTCCACAAGAGAATATATATATATATATATATATAACTGTATATATGTAATGTATGCATAAAATCTAAACCCTACATTCGCTTCCTTTAGAACTGATAAGAACAGGATTTTAAAGCAAAAAAAGCACAATCAGCATGCAACAAATTCACCAGCCACAACCAGCAAAAAGTTATGCACAGAAGCCATCAATTATCAAGGAAAAGCCATCATCAAGACCTACATTCAAGAAAACAACCTGGACATATATTAAACTCACTAAGAACCTCCATCCAAGTAAGTTACTAAAACATTACACAAGGTGTATATATATATATATATATATATATTATGTAATGTATGTGTAAAATCTACTCATGGAAAATAGAGCAAAAATCATCAGCAGATAGCGAGGCGGCATAATTTGGCATAAGAAACCATCAAACCCGGATGGGGAAAAATACCTTAGTAGTAATGAGGCATTCCTTGGTAAACCCCCCCAGTTGGTCCTCTAGGGGCAGGTGATGTTCCTGATGAGTGATGATGATGGCTTTGGTAACCAGCTGAAGGCAAGTTGTAGTGTGTACTCTGTGAATAATCTCCAGTAGGCATGCCTCCAGAATTTGGAGGCAACCCATACAATGATGAACCACGACCAGCACCACCCAATCCCCCACCAACTCCGCTAAGACCACCCCCTGCCCCACCTAGTCCACCACCAGTACTCAAACCCGCACCAGCACCTCCCAAACCTCCATATCCACTTGCAGCAATCCCACCAAGATGTGATCCGCTGCCATAAGGAGCGCCAATACCAGAGCCAAATCCACCGCCAACCCCCAAATTTGATCCTGCTGCTTGGCTTCCAATGCCAGACAACCCTGGACCACCAGCACCTCCACCTCCTGCTGTTGAATTGAAATGATTCCCACCCAGTGGCGAAGGCCCTGAAAAACCATAGCCTGAAACCCCACCTGCTCCTCCAGGTCCACCATATTGTCCTGCAATGCCACTGTGGACCCCCATACCAGTGCCATCACCATGCCCTTCCCTGCCTCCGTGAGTCATTCCAGGATCCCCAGCCCCAGGCTTCCCTTTCTTCCCATCAATTGCCAGCTTACAATTCAACTGATGCCCATCTATATTCTTTACTGGATCCACCAATGAAGCCCTAGCTGCTTCTGCCGTCTTATATACGAACAAAGCAAACCCTTTTGATTTTCCCGTTGCCTTATCAAACCCCAATGGCCCCTCCTCTATCTCACCATACATAGAAAAATGAGCTAATAGCCTTTCAGCTGGCATATCATACGGCACATTTGCCACATAAATCTTCCTCATCGAGACATCCACAGGATTTATGCCCCCTCCCCCAGGACCACCAGAAATCCCTGCAGCGGCAAGCTGCGTAACAGTCATTCGGCCATCAATCTTCTTGCTGGGTTCCTTAAGGGCTTGCATCGCTGCATCAACATGTTTGAAGGTGATAAAGCCATAGCCTTTGGATTTTCCGGTAGCCTTATCAAGAATAACAACGGCTTCTTCAAGGTCGCCGTATTGGGCAAAGAGGGTACGGAGTTTATCTGTGGTGGTTTCCCAACCAAGACCGCGGATGAATAGCTTGCGTTGAGCTGGGTCGCGGTCGGCGATTGATCGGACAGAGTCAAGGACGTCGACATGACGAAGAAGCGCGGTCTGGACAATTTCTAGAAGCTGTTCGCGCGAGAAGGGCTCAAGAATTTTTCGGGCGTCTTCAACAGTGAGCATGTTGGGTACCAACACAGCCGGGTCAGTTAAGACCACACCATTTTCATCCAGCTTCCGCTTCTTTAAATCCATTATAGCAGTTTCTGGAGAAGAAAACTATAAAACTGAACGATTGGTTTAAAACCCTGACGGCAGAGACGAAAGGGGGACAGGACTGAGGAGGGAGGGTTTCAATTGTGAAATGAAAAACCGACGAGTAGTTTGAAGAAGAGCACCGGTTTTTTATTTGGGCAGAACGAGAATCCAGCTCGCCGCAAGAATGGGCTAAAGTGCCAAATTTGTGAGATAGTGGGCTCAAGATCAGGCCCGAAGTTTTATTTGGGCAAACAAAAAGGAGAAAGTTCAYCTACCGCTAATCTTACGAGCGTGAGAAACAGTCGCTCGTCGCAATATCGTAATCCATCGCTATTTTCTCTATCAGTCAGGTCACTAGTGGTGGTGGAGCACTCAAGTCTCAATCTTTTTAGCTTCCCTGTTGTAATCTATCAAACTTGATAAATCTTGATGATTCTGCTTCTGGGGCTATTCAAGGACCGAGTCTTGTTTCTTGCAATGCTCTTCTCTCAATTGTAAGTCTCTGGATTGTCTCTGCAATGTTCTGTTAATTCTCCATTTGGGGTTTACATTCTTTGCTTTTTTTTCTGATGTAGTTGCTGCATTGCATGCATTGTACTTCATGTTTTTGCAATCTTTCGTCAATGTGTTTTACACCTTCGTGAATTTGGGAAACATTTGGGTTTAGATTTCCTTATAACCCCTTTCTCTCCCGTAACCAATTCCTCATGCCATTTCATTTGCTTCAACATCCAGGCAGAATCCATAATGCAGTAATTCGAGGAAGTTGTTTTGTTTTGTTATCATTTTGTGTACTGGGGCTCTTCATAGGCAAGCAGAATACTTTGTGCAGAAATTCTAGGACTATTTGTGGACAAACTCTTTTTTCTGAACCCTATTTATGCTGCCTATACTTGCCTCGTTTTCCAATATTTTGGGAAATGTATATTGGGAGATATGCTTGCATTCAATATTTTGTAGATGGAGTCTTAACTGTCACAGAAAAATAGGTTCCCATGAATGAGTTATAATAGTATGTTATTCTATTTTTATATCGGCCACTAGGATGTGGAAGGTGGAGCCAATTTAAACAAGTTAGGCTTGGAGGATGTTTGACTGACTTCAGCAGTAACAATTGCCTCTCATTATAAATTGTAGCTCTCATATGTCAGTTGAATTTTCTCAGGAAGGTTTCTGCTGCACATGTTCCCATGAATCCTATAGCAAATACCCATTCAGTCTCACGCTCTGGATATCCTGTTGAGCATACACAGCTAAGATCAAGTACCAATGTGTCAATTTCTGGCATATCTCTGGTGAAGAATGCATCTCCCTTATATACCCTTGTTAGTTCATGCATGGGATTAGATTTTTGTCGAGAATTGCATGCCAGCATTGGTAGAGGAGACAAATCCTGTAATTTAGAATCTCATCCAAGAGAAGTTGGTGCCCAGCTATTAAAAGAGCTATCTTCAATTGAAGATGCCAAAGTGGAGGACTTTTCCAATTTGGCCAAGAGTTCTGACTCTAAGGATGATAAGGAAATGGAAAGAAGAAGAAAGATCGGACTAGCAAATAAAGGGAAGGTTCCATGGAACAAAGGCAGGAAACACAGTGCAGGTAATTCTCATTGCGATTTGTTTCTTAGACAAATATTGGACATTACCAACTTTTTGCAAACTCAGTTCATTTATGACATTTGCAGAGACACGTGAGAGAATCAAACAGAGAACTAGAGAAGCCTTGAGTAATCCCAAGGTGAAGTCATGTAAGAATGCCTTGTTCTGGGAAATGTTTCTTCCTCATATGGACTACTCACAACTGAATATATGCACATAAACCATTCTTTCGCTAACTTCAATTTCGTTATTGCAAATTGGCTATTTAGTTTCTTGAAGTTCCTCTCCTCTGGTCACAACATATCCCGTCATTCGTTCCATATGTGTTTTTCAGGGGGTCTTTCTCGTAATTACATTACTTTTTCATTTCCCCCTAACCTCTTTTTTTTCTTCTTTCCAATTTTCAGGTAAGAAAGAGAATGTCTGAATGCCCTCGCTCTTTAAGGTATGCCTTATTTTCTTCTAATAGAAATGTTGATGACATCACTTTCAATAATAAGGCAAAAACTAACTTTAAGTATTGCCAGAGGCTGATAAATGCAGCTGTATCTTGCTCCATCGACGTTAAGCTGCATAGCTATGGCTTCCCAGCCTTTAACAGAACTTTGCCTTGCTTACGTCTCTTCTTGTATCAACAGTTCACATAGTTGTTTAATTGCAGAAGCATCATATGCAGAAAGGATATTGTCTTGGTCCTTGGCACTTTGACCTTCTGATTTTAACTTGAGCCTCCGTTAGGCAAATGCTCTTCACCAAATATTGATCATTCTCTCATGATCATGAAACAGCCTTTACTGCGAATCCTCCCGTTCATCTGAATATTTCATAAGTTTGTCTGAGACTCTTTTCCTTGGATGAATGAATGTTTTGAATCCTTAACTATGATAACATTATCAAAAGAGAGTTTTCTCAAGTTTGAAGGTTTCCTATTAAAGCATGACAGTTTTTGCAGTAATCATACCAAGGCTAAAATATCCGTAAAGCAAATGCTCTTCTCCAAATATTGATCATTCTCTCATGATAATGAAACAGCCTTTACCGTGAATCCTCCCATTCATCTGAATATTTCATAAGTTTGTCTGAGACTCTTTTCCTTGGATGAATGATGTTTTGAATCCTTAACTATGATAACATTATCAAAAGAGAGTTTTCTCACGTTCGAAGGTTTCCTATTAAAGCATGACAGTTTTTGCAGTAATCATACCAAGGCTAAAATAAGCAAATCAACTCGACAATTATGGGCGCAACGTTTGAAATGGAAAAGGACTAGGCAGAAATTTGTGCAGTTGTGGGCTGAAAGCATTGCTAGTGCTGCTAAAGAAGGAGCAATTGATCAACAAGAACTAGACTGGGATAGCTATGAGAAGATGAACAGTGAGATAGCTCTCATAGAGCAAGAGCGAGCTGCACAAAAGGCAAAAGAAAAAGAAATAGCACATATACGAGCAGAGAGAACAGCAAAAGAAAGAATGGAAAGGAAGGAAAGACTTGCTCAGAAGAAAAAGGAGCAGGAAGAGAAGGCAAAACCTGGAGGAGAATCAAAGAGAAAGACGAGAAAGTCGAAGGAAGAAAAAGAAGAGCTAGCTCTCACTCAAGAGTTAAAATTGAAGGCTAGACTAATTAAGGTACAAAGCTTAGAATTCCCAATTAACCAACATAATATTTTCTCCATGGACTTCTGTAACTGAGGTGGTTTATTTATGTCTTCTTTTGTATATTTATCTGTTTGTGGGACAAAAGAGGAATGGAGTGGGATAAAAGATCCATACAAGAATAACAGAAGTCAATCCATATTACGTGAAGTTAACCTGAATACTTTCTTTTGTTTTGTTCCATAACGGACATAATTATTATCAAATATACATATTTAAGTAATCTGCATATGTGATCATTATATCAAAATGCTGCAAAGATCCAACTATTTGTGTATCGTTGGACTTGCTTGATATTTCATGACAATGATCCATTGCAAAGATCGAGAAAAGTTAAGGCAGAACAGTAAGCTGCTCTTAGAAGTTGGTTTTCTGCAATATTCTTTTTGATGGTTTGCATGTTAAAATGACCACCAATCTGGTTGATTTGTGAAAAGTTATATGTGATTAGCAACCGTGGCTAGCAGTTGCAATGATTCTCTTCAATCTTATGTTGTACCTTACAAATTTAGCTGCAATAAATTGTAATTTACCCCTAAATCGAGTATTCCTCTCTTATTAAGCGCATTTATCAAGTTGTTGGCGAAAGAAGCTTAGGTCCATTAATTGAGTATCTTGCGCTTATTGAACGCATTTATCAAGCTGTTGAGGGAAGAAGCTCAGGCCCATGAAATTAACTTTTTGCATTTTTAGTCATTTAATTCATTAATCCTGCTTTTGGCTGTTTGCAGATCCGCAAAAGAAAATCAATGATAAGCCACCTTAGCAGTCAGCATCAAAGATCTTGGGACAACGTGGAATTGACAAAACGCGAAGAATTAGTACCACAAGTTACTCTAGCAGATCAAATCCGTCTTGCAAAGATCAAAAGAGCAGAATACATCACCTAAAAGCTCTTTCAAGTTTACTCTTATCCATCCTATGGGAGGTTTTTGGTGTAAGCTTAGGTTCTAACTAGTTACTGGGATGGTGAACAACCTCAAACGAGAAGGAAGCCACCAAGTAACCATGTATATGATCATTTTGCTCTTTACCACATAAATCTTAGTCATTTATCTCCGATACTTGAAATATAAGGAAGAAAGTTTGTGAGTCAAGTGGGACTCTCTTTGGCCCCATACCTTTGTTCTCTTTTCTTTATACTGATAACTGAGCACGCAAACACAAAGAAATGTTGTCAAGCTGTATGCATGAATGAAGGTTCTTTTCTTATTTCACTTTCTCCGGAGTCAATCTTTAATTCTACTTGAGATTTAACATAACATGCTTGCTGACGTTGCTGGATGAAAGTACCATGTCTAGCCATTGTTGACTGATTATTGTATGTTCACGAGTAAACTGCTGTGATAGAAATCATGCTTGTCCGATACTCTTCAGCTGGTATAAGGCGCTTGCAGCCATGTAAGATAACCCTCTACTGGRCCTATTTCTTGGTTGAATATTTCTTATGGAAGACTAACATCTGTCCATCAGAATATATCTCAGAGATATGCTACTTGTCACTTTAGCTTCATGTTTTGCTCCAGATTCTGACAAAACCAGTATCTATTGTATGAAAATGTATATTTGTATTGGTAACATGATCATGTTAAGTCTAGTGACCATATTATGAATGCTCCGTGGAGCAAGTTGASGAGCAAAAGTCAGCGATAYCCATAGCTGCCTGCATATTCTAAAAGATAGAACAACCTAAGGCATCGAGGAGATTGCGGCACCCAAAGGTTTAGGGGGACGACGAGAGGAGCATCTTGGCAGACAAATCTCTAACATTTCTTTAGAAACCTGCGGAGTTGAAGAGAGATTAATCAATTGAATGGACGTCGTTCAAAACTTGGGAGAGCTGATCCCAGCCGAGAATTACAGTGCTATTTGCTCGATGACTGCGCAATTCCAAAGATAGCATTTAGGAAGGGCACATCCTTTCCTGTGAAATACTTCGTCCTCAATTACGTTTCACACTCAATTAAGCGTAAGCTTCCGCTGATTGGCCATATAGTAAGGGGGCAAAAAAAAAAAAAAAAATTCAAAGCCACTCTTAACGATTATGTTGAGTCTTTAGGCAGCCAATCAATATCAATGTTTCACAAAATAACTAATTATTTCCCTAAAAAGAAGTCATGATCAGAGACATTACCAAGCTACGGCAGCTAAACCACAGAAAACATGGGACTGTAAAATTCTTGCCATCAAGTAGTACTAAATGATTAGCACATTCAAAGCGGTTTTAAGCCTCCAAATCCAACCACATAGCACTGACTGGCGACATGTAAACTTTAACATCTCAAAACATGATCCTAGAAACAAGATATCATCCTTAGTTATCTACAGCTGCCTATTGATAGTTGTTATGCGGTGGTGGTGGTGGCGGCGATGGCATATCTCTCCCAGGCATGTTCTGGTTCTGATAAGGGCTTCCACCACCCGTGTTTGGCGGATAGGCATTGTGTTGATTTGGCCCTGGACCAGATTGGTAAGGCATTCCTCCACCACCAGGGGCATTCCCATGAAAATTGGGCGGATTATTAGGCATTCCTCCCATGTTCGGCGGCCTTCCTCCTGCAAAGTTGGACTGTGGTGGCCTGCCCATGTTGTTTACCGGCAAACCGCCCATGTTATTTGGAGGCATGCCGCCCATGTTATTTGGAGGCATGCCCCCCATGTTGTTTGGAGGCATGCCCCCCATGTTGTTTGGAGGCATGCCCCCCATGTTGAGAGGTCCTCCCATGTTGCTCGGTGGTGGCATGTTGCCTGCATTGGGTGCACCACCAGTGTTGTAGTTGCCTCCTGGTGGACCTCCACCCATATTCTGCCCATCCCTTCTTCTCTCAAAGTTTCTGGATCTGTCAAAGTTGCGAGGTCTGTCATTGCGCCTGTTCCTCTCATTTGCTCGAGCATTGTTTCTCACCCACTCCTCATGGTACTTGGGATCATATGGAACAGCTTGGCCATTAATAAAAGGTTCCCCTGCAGCATCCCCAAGTATTAAAGTTATGTCAGCACAATTTCCCTCAATAATTTGGAAGAATAATTTCCCTAATTAATTTGGAAACAATAAATATTTGGGCATGCAGAGAGGAACAACGTTAGAAGCACCAAATCTGTAATTCCTCAGCAATTTAAGCAGTCTAAAAATTACAATCATTACCAAATTGCAAAGAGGCACAACAGTGGAAGCACCACCAAATATGTAATTTTCAGCCATTTCGAGAGAGGTATCAGAAAGAAGGCAGGATGTATGACAATATAAAATTCAATGACTAGATACATATTACGCAACAAACTTTATGTCATGGCAAGACACGGTCTGAAACTCATTCTGCAACTATCTTTACCAAAAGAAACATCTAGATTTTTTTAACCAAGTCACTGCAGATAAAAGAACAGTTGATGTATGAAACATTACACAACATTCTCTTAGAGATGAGCAAAATAAATGGAAAGAGTCAGTGCAATATAGTCTCCCACCTCCATAATCCTTATTCTTAACATCCAAGTAAGAATCTGGAAGAACCCACCGAACTCCAGGTAGTTCTGCACCAGTTGGCAACAAAGAGATATAAGATAACCCCCAAAAAAAAAAAAAAAAACAAATAAATAACTTGCAACAGAAACTCTACACATAAATAAATAACCAGKTGAGGAACTAGTTTACCTTTTATCTTGTAGGAAAGTTCTTCAGACACGAGGGCTCCAAAAGCATAATAGTGTCGGGTGGATACAGAATATATCTTCATCCTTGCTTCTTCCTCACTGTAAGATCCATGAGTAATACATTAATAAGCTTCAACGTTGCTAAGCCACAAAATCCAGCCACTTACGATCACAAGGGAGAATAGGGACAAGTGCCTTGTACAGCCAAAAAACAAACACACTCTCGAACAAATATTTTGACTTAACCAAAATCTCTCAGAAAGAGTACTTTGAGGAACACAGAAAGAAGGAAATTCAGAGGTTGTATAACAGAACGCACCCAAATTCTCAGAAAGAGTACTTTGAGGAACACAGAAAAAAGGAGATCCAGATGTTCTATAACAGCAGTATTTCTTATTCCATTCCAGATTCTTATGGTATAGTTAGATAATTTCTTCCTGACCTTCCTCATTAGGAAAAAGTAATTACTAAGCTTCAAAACTCATTAGTTAGAGGTATGAGATGCTCTATGAATTATCATTCAAACTTCAATCTCGATAAGAGGTCTACGAGATGCTCCATATGAATTATAGAAAAATAGATTACGATACTAAGATGCGCTGTAATTATCAAAATACAAAAAAGTATTCAGTACAATAAAATCATCGGAAGTATTTGGTAAAGAAATTCCCGGAAGTATTTCTGGCGATGAACTATCAAAATACAAAATAAAAAAGTATGATATGGTAGACACGCAGTAGGTAAGCCACAACCTCCAGCCACTTACGCTCATGGGTGAGCATGGGGAGAAGTGCTTTATACAGCCAAAGAACAATTAAGTTCCCAAACAGGTACTACGATGAACACAACCAAAATCTCAGAAAGAGTACTTTGATGAAAACAGGAGCTTCAGAGGTTCTATGACAGCACTATTTCTCAATCCATTCAAGACTCAACTTTTCTTATCTTATAGTTACCTAATTTCAGACCGCTAGAATTTACAATCGAACCATGGCGGATAAATTTGGAAAAACAATGCCACAATTAGTCGAATATAAAAGAACATACCTCCCAATAACCTTAGCTAACGTTTTGATGTAGCTATCAATGATCTCATCTCTAGTCGGATCACCCTCGGGTTTCTCCATAACCACGAGCCAGTGCTCGAAATCACACCCATCTAGCAAAATCGTCTCTTTAGGGGGTCGGTTGGAAAAGTTGGGGTTTGGATCACTGAGAGAAGACGAAGTTTGTCGAGTCGCAAAGCCTCGGAAGCTAGACGCCGGGGAAATGTGGCTAAGTTTAGTAGTCACGGCCACGAGTGGTCGTAGACGAAGGAGGGAGAACGAGGAGGTAGAGAATGATTGGCAAGAGTTAGGGAGAGACGTGAAAGAGCGAGAGACAATCTGTTTGGTGGAGGTGAGTAGAGACCGACTCAGGAAGCGAATTGCCATGTTCGGCAAAACCCTAAAACTCAGAAAGGCAAATCGATATGAGAGAAAATGAGGGTTTAGGGTTTTATATAGAACGGAAACTGATCATATGCCCTTCAGCCTTAACGCAATTGTCGATAAATATCTTTCATTTTTCCATTTTCTTTTTTTTTTTTTTTTAGAACCTCAACAAAAGGTCAAAATCAAACCATCGAAAAGCCATTTGCAAGTGATCTTTTGTAAATTTAAAAAATTGATAAAATAATAACAAAATATTAAAAAAAACGTAAAGCAAAACGAGAGAATGAATTAATATGCTTACTTGTATATGTTTTTTTAATTTGTGATGATCTTTTGAATATAAAATAGTTTTATTTATAAAAATTGAGATAGTAAATTATCATAAATTTATACATCTTTATTTACAGATTTTTATCATACATCAACAATCATAAGTACATGTAATTTATGGTGTACTTTTATAAATACGACAAAAATATAAAATTTATAAAAGTGAAAATATAATAATTTATAATATATAAATACAAAAAAATAATAAGAGAGATATAATTCGTAAGAGATAATTTATTAGGAACAAGGAGATGATCCATATTAATTAAAAAGGAATAGTTATGTATATTCATGACGATTGGGATACATAATATCTACCATTATCTTGATAATCCTTCGAGATCATCAATCTCATAACATGATATTCGATTTTTTCCATTTTTCCTATTGGTGCCAAAAGCATTTTGTTTTGACCTTTTCACTTTCCTTTTTCATGAATCAGAATTGCAAGATGATGCAGGTCATTAAGCTGTTTTAACATGCAATTCTTGAACACAAAGATGGTCAAGAAGCTCATTAGTCATCTTTCAAATAGTAATGTGGGACTCAAGTGGTCAAAATTCATCAGGTAAATATACAACTTTTCCTCCGTACAGTGTCTTTTCCGTTACATCAGTAGGCGAACTCCTAAATCTTCTCCTTGCATGGTCTGAGATGCATTTGGAGAACCAATATTGGCAGTCAAGATATAATGTTTTTCATTCAGACTGAATGGAACATACACCAAACAACCCCCCCCCCCAAAAAAAAAACCAAAAGAACAAAAAAGAAAAGGCCCACACACATAATACAAACATCATTTCAGCCTTCTGCCATCTTTTATCTAGGCAACAGTAATTCTCATCTTGCTGCTCTAGCTTACTGATAATCAATTAATAGGTGATTGATCAATCATTAGTTTCTGAAATCTTCTACCAGCCAATTATGGAGATACCATATACAAGACTAGGCCAATATGTTACTGGAAATGCTCAGAAACTGTAAGTATAGCGCAAGGGATACTGACGATGCAACATCCTCTGCAGCCATCTTCTACGCGGTTCCGGGGGCAGACAAATGAAACACTCTCTTTCACCAGCATCCTTGAGCAATTCAAAAGCATCCAGATACATTTCACTAGATTGTGGAATATCCTCCATTTCGTTCAGACACCTCAGAGCAGTGGCGATGGAGTAATCTGGAGCAGCAAGAGCCAAACAAGGGTTGCTAGCAGTGTCTTTTGGAACCCTTTCATTTGTCAGATCAACAAGCCTACCTACGCAAGCACGCAACTCATTCATCCAAGATTCTCCTCTAGGTCGAGATTTTGGGGCAGCTGGTTGAGGAAGTTTTCCATGGTTTGGTCTAGATGCTTGGCCTCCATAGTCATCTTCCAATGCCTCAGAAGTCTGATGCTCAAGATCATCTATCCCAACTGGCAAGAGCTGTTCCTGCCCATCAATTTGTTGACTGGACCCTTGATCAAATTTCCATGACATAACACTACCTCTTGGCTCTGAGCTTCCTCTCAGGTAACTAACAGGCACTGGTGACACGTCTTTATTCTCTTTCTTATATACAGGACATATGCCTTCTGTTATGTGACGAAGCAAATGGGTTGTCCCACTTTTACTGGAACAGGTAAATAACTTGTGACAGTGATTGCACTTGCATTTTTCATACGTTCCATCCTCCTTGATGATCTTTGTGAAATGATTCCAAGCTTTAGATCTTAACTTCCCTTCTCTTTTTCTTTTTTCTCCAGTACTTGCTTCAGACAGGTCATTGACATCGAGCATCATTTCATTATTTGTTGCATCTGACATCTAAAGGAAAAAAGAAAGAAAATAAACAAATAACTAATGTGGAACACCAACAGAAATGAATCGAAGCAAGCTAATGTCCATTATAATAGATAAAAACTCTGGTAATCTACACAAATATCTAAAATAGGGGCACATAAAGTTCCATGTTATCTCAAGTTTTAGAATGGCCAAATTCATATGCATCATCATCATGGACAAATGATAATCCAGTGTTTACCATAAGCACAGTGACTAGTAGCAAAAAGGTGCACCCTTCCAGGTTCTCTTGTACCACGAAAAGGTCCTCCCAATGCTCTCAAATCCCACACTGGAGATAGAGCGAATTGTCTCACCACATTCTGAACAAAACACAGGTAAAGTCAGCATATTAATCTTACTTAGGAAAGCAATGCAACATTAGAAACTCAAGAAAACAAAGACAAACAGATTGATTATCAAATATGGTCAGACTTTGGAACTCTGGTATAATTAGTAACATGGATGTCAAAGTAAAAAAAGGAAAAGAAACAGAAACTATGAGAGTAAGTAAATCTCATACTAAAATCAAAGCTGAGCCCAAAACTGTACATTTGTGCTTGAAAAACTGAACAACTAAAGTGCTCCAGAAAAGGGGAAAAAGAGAGCAAGAAGTCAGGTACCACTCCACACTCAATTATGTTTTATCCCAACATACATTCTTTCTCAATCTCTCAAACACCAAACAGAATAAAATAATTTTCATAGAGTTTTCATGTATCCTTCACCAAATTCCGAAGTCCAAATAGGATCATAAAAACTTCGTGAGGATCAATTTTGTACATGTCATGTACTGTTGCCACAAATAATCATACAACTAAGGGGGAAAGAGGTAATGTTTAGCATTTCAACGTTAACTTTTCATCATTTTCCTTTTCTTTCCTGGACTGACTATATATATATATATATATAATTTTTTTTTTGAGGTGTAGGAGCTAGAGTTTCCAAGTTAGTTATCACTTTGTAGCAATTTTCTTTCAAAGAATTTTATTAAATCTATCCAGCAATTTTCATTCACAAAATTACAGAAACTAGATACTCGTAGTCAATAATCAGAAGAGCTAAAAGAGGAAATCATGCTCAAATGGGTATTAATCAAACAATAAGCACGCATCTACGGAAAAAAAGTGAATGTACTTGCCGGAATGAGAAGAAAACCACCTCCAAAAGCCGAAGCTCAGCCACCAGGAGCGGCGGAGAAGCTGACAGACAGCTGCCGCGTATCAATCCAACAAAACCACACAAACCCTCGTCGATGATTATTGGCGTACTGCAGACGGGCTCAATATGGGCCGCCATGAATGACAATGAATTCATTTTATGGGCCTGAGTCCATCTTCGGGCTCGAAGAATGTTGATTAAGCCCGGCTCGCCCTCATATTCTTCCTCGTTACCGCCTCTGGTGCCAGTAAGACTAGAAGCTATCACTTCAATGCACGGTTAAAGACGTGGTAAATTAACTAGTTAAAAAGAAAAATTGTTGGATAATAATATTTAACTTTCATCCTAAGTTGTAAAATATTTTATATTTTTTGGTCCTAATTTGAACCTAAGAGGAAAGAAGAAAATTAGAGCAATGATAATGGGTAGATTGAAATCAAATACAAGATTAAAAAATTTTTAGTTTATTATATATTAATCATTTGACTTAATTATTCTATATACATCGATAAATATAATAATTAAATATTTGGTTAAGTTTTATGTAATTTGAAATTTTTTTAAATCTTAATAAATTAATGATTTCAATCCAACTCAAATCAATTTAAATTAAAATCATAAAATCGATGTAATTTGATATATGCGATTTTGATTCTTGTTGAAAACCACTATAGTCATTTAGCCTATGCCACTCTTAATGAGAGTTTATTCAATGAAAATTAGAAGATTCTGACTTGTTAAATAGCTGCGCTTGAGAAGAATAGGTCGATCTTAGGGCTACATAGTGTGGCAGACGAGATGGGTTTGAATGAGAAGTTTTAAGTTACAGTGATGTGTTATGTATGGGCAAGACTAAGAAGCAAAAGCTACCAAACAAGAACTGCCTTTGCAGTTTGCAGATTTCTGTTGTGTGTGAAATGTAAAGATATCACTGTTTAAAATACTAAGATATATGGAAAAGTAACTACAAAGCTGGCAGTTAGACAGGGAAGATGATGAGACAACCAACACCAACCCTYCATGGTCAACATATAGTTTACCTGCAAAACTCCAGCAGCAAATTCTCCTTTCCGTTTCTGCTTTCTACTTTCTTGGATCATCTTTTCAAAGTATTTCCAGATTTCTTCTCCAAATGGAGCTTTTCATGSAGAAGAATTCAACATCTSTAATCTTGAAATTCCATGGAGTTTTCTCAAGTAYTACTACCTTGTTGTGTGATACTTGTCTAATGGCTCATGAGCTAGCGTGCATAGAAATATCTAGTTTGGTGTGTTAGCTCATCTCCTTTCTCTGCACTCTCACCGTTTCACTCATGCCTCCTCCTTTCTCACTTTCATTTCTCCGCTCTCTTTTCTCTACTTTCCCTATGGAATTGCCACTTCAGGCACCGGATTCTGGCGGTCGGAGGATTTCATACAGCATTGAGACCAAGAATTTGTCATACYCATTTTGTAGTCGGTATGCTGAGCTTGATTGGCTGCTTTGTTGGGATAAGTCGAGGAGAGACCCCAAGTTTATTTTGAAGGATGTGAGTTGTGAAGCAAAGCCAGCGGAGATCACTGCTATTGCTGGTCCTAGTGGGGCTGGAAAAACTACACTTCTTGAAATTCTTGCTGGGGTAGTGTCTCCAAATAAGGTGTCTGGACAGGTATTGGTTAATGGTTGTCCTGTTCATGCTCAAAGTTTTCGAAAAATATCAGGGTATGTTGCCCAAGAGGATGCCTTATTTCCTTTGCTTACTGTTGAAGAAACTCTCTTGTATAGTGCACTTTTGAGGCTACCAGGTGGGAAGAAAGAGGCCATCAACAGAGTTCGAGTGCTGATAAAGGAACTTGGATTGGATCATGTGAGTTCTTCCAAGATTGGAGAAGCATCAACTCGTGGAATTTCAGGTGGAGAAAAGAGAAGAGTGTCGATTGGAYTTGAATTAGTACACGATCCAGCTGTTGTTTTCATCGACGAACCAACCTCGYGCTTAGATTCAGCATCAGCTCTTCAGATCATAACATTGCTTAAACAGATGGCAACTAGACAAGGTAAGACCATAGTTTTGACAATCCATCAACCGGGATATCGAATCCTCGAGCTGTTGGATCGTCTAGTTTTGCTTTCAAACGGCCATGTTATCCATAATGGTTCGCTAGGGCTTCTTGAGGAGAGGCTAATATTTGCTGGTTATCGCATTCCTTTTCGTATCAATGTGCTTGAATTTGCCATTGATGTAGCGGGCAGCATATTCTTACAAGCTGCAGAAACAACTGATAGCAAATTTTCCACAGGTCAAGTAGAAAACAAAGATCATAGTTGCATGATTGGCTGCAGAAGCACAGTGGAGAAGCATGTCTCCTATTCGAATACTCACTTTGAGGAGGTTCTAATTCTTGGACAGAGGTTTTGTAGAAATATATTTAGAACCAAGCAGCTCTTTGCAACAAGAATTATACAAGCTCTGGTAGCTGGATTTATACTTGGTACCATATTCATGAATGTTGGGAATGCTCAAGGACAGATTGCACTACAAACCCGATTAGGATTTTTTGCTTTCAGTCTTACTTTCTTGCTATCATCCACAACAGAAGGTCTTCCAATTTTCCTACAAGAGCGAAGAATTTTCATGAGAGAGACTTCAAGAGGAGCATATAGAGTGTCTTCTTATGTTCTAGCAAACACCGCTGTCTTCCTCCCTTTTCTTCTAATGGTTGGCCTTCTGTATACAACCCCAGTTTACTGGCTAGTTGGTCTGAGGCGTGCCATTGATGGTTTCTTATACTTTGCCTTGGTGGTCTGGATGGTTGTCTTGATGTCAAATGCTTTCACAGCATGCTTCAGTGCCCTTGTTCCAAACTTCATCATGGGCACTTCTATAATTGCTGGATTGATGGGATCTTTCTTTCTGTTTTCTGGGTATTTTATTTCCAAGGATAATATACCCAGTTACTGGATATTTATGCACTACTTGAGCCTATTCAAGTACCCATTTGAGTGCTTCTTGATAAATGAGTATGGAGCGAAAGGAGGATACCGATGTTTAGAAGGTGAAAGAGGAGAATGCAAGTTATATGCAAATGAATTCTTGAGACAGCAAGGTCTATCAGATGAATCAAAGAAGTGGAGCAATCTATTTGTCATGCTGGCTTTTATCATCAGTTACAGAGGACTCTGTTTTCTGATTTTATGGTGCAAATGTTACAGGTCCAGAAGCTAGTCCTTTGCTTCTTTTTCTTTTCTGTAGATTTTTTTCGATGATCAAATTGTTTTAACAAGGTTAAATAACTTAGACAAAGAATATCAAATATAGTGTTAGACTTGATACCATATACATTATTTTTTCAATTGAATCTCAATACTCTAGCTCTCTTTTCCCTCTTTATCAGTGCATGCTTCAGAAAACTTACGTTTGCCTGCTATACTAGCTCTGAGTTCAATTATATAAATCAGAATCCTATTTCTGGTCAAATAGAAAATGAAAAAAGTGGAATAAAATGAAAAGAAAGAAATCAGTCTGAGATAGGTGTGCTGCTTGATGCTTCCAGAATGAAATAAAGGCATCCATTCATCCTTACGGATGGCATATCCTCATAATGTAAGAACCTCTTGAGTACTTCACTAAGTTACAGGCTTATCTCCGGTCATTTCAATCTAATTCTTCATGCTAAGAACAAAAAGGACWGAAGTTACTTGTAAACTCGGCAAATTTAGAGTGGAAAAAGAGATCTCGAGAGAGTACCTGCCCTGTTTCTTCCAGGAMAGTGGACAGAAGAATTCTCTTCTTTCATCTCTTATAATGTCTGGACTGAAATGACTAATCCAACACAAAAGAATGACAGAACTTTTGTGAAAGCCAAGACAACCTAGGTATGGAGCGATTACGAGTTCAAAACTTCAGCCAATCGAAAAAGATCCCATAGAGCAACTTAACCACTTCTTTCAGATATTGAAGTGTAATTCATGGGGGTATGTGTRATAGTTGTGTCTGTGGATGATGATTTGACTCCATTGTTTCCAGAACCACCAGATAGTATACAGGATTTAGTCTTGTTCTGACTCTTAAGATCCATAAGCTCAGAAAGAAGCCCAGCTTTCGATATCTTACTGTCATCGAAATCCATCTTGCCTGTCAGCATTTTCACCACAGTAGACATAGAAGGCCGGTTCTTAGGCATGTCTTGGGTGCACAAAAGACCAACCTTCAGGTATTTCGAAGCCTCATTGACATCAAAGTCAGCGTCAAGGTTGTGATCCACCAATTGAACCAGTTCTCCTCTCTCATAAAGTTTCCATACCTGTTAAAACAAAAGGTAAGATCATCTGAAAATGGGAAAATGAGGATAGTAATTGCCATTCGAAATATATATTTCGATAGAACTTACCCCAGATGAAGCATCATTTTCTAGTTAAACATTTATACCACCTCAAATTTTGAAAAATAAACTCATGAACATATAAGGTGGATAATGAAAAAGAAATAATTTATGGTCTGGACAGACTACACCACCCCCAATCGGCCAATGTATCATACAGCATAAATGCAGATTAGAGAACTCCATTTGGTCTCTCTGACTTTGTCTGGAACTGAAAAAACTTCCAACCCGTTAGTTAAGTCAGAGATTTGTGCATTATCTATATGTATATATGGGTTCCTCCCTATGTACTGCTGGTATGTCAAGAGATTTTACTTCTTATGGCACACCTGCAAAGCATTTTAAGTTAAAAAACTCTATACCCTTTCGAGAAGATATTGTTCTTCAACGGGTAAGCGCTTATCTYTAATGCATCTTCCAGTAACAATTTCCAAGAGAAGAACGCCAAAACTATAGATATCTGCTTTCCGTGTCAATTGTCCCCGAATTGCATATTCAGGAGCCAAATAACCCCTACAGGCAAACAAGCATAAATTAACATAAAATCACAGTAAAAAATATYATCAAGTTTTATGTGAACATTTAGAAAATTAGAATGTTCAGTTTTTTACTCTCTCCTTTTTCTCCTTTTCTCCTCTAGGAAACCAGGGAGTCAACCAGGTGTAAAAACTTACAGAGTTCCTGCAACACGCGTGGTAATGTGAGTTAAATGGTTTGGAAACAGCTTTGCAAGACCAAAATCCGAAATTTTRGGAGTAAGGTCTTCATCAAGAAGAATATTGCTTGCTTTGATATCTCTGTGAACAATATGAGGCCGGACTTCCTCATGGAGGAATGCTAGACCCCGTGCGACCCCGATGCATATTTTGGTCCGCATTTTCCAGCTAAACRGAATGCTGCTGCTGCGACAACCTATAACAAATGAAATAGATCATTTAGGTAATTAATTCGATTGCAGCGACTTGCCACAAGAAGAATTAGAAGAGAAGATACGGAAAAACTGGTGGAGCTTTCAAATGATATAGCCATACAGGTGTTATAGGTTACCAAGAAGAGTTTGAGCAATGCTATTATTTTCAAGATAGCCATAGACCAATATTCTGTGCTCTCCTTCTGCACAACAGCCATACAACTTCACAAGGTTTTCATGCTCGACGCCTGAAATTGCCATTATCTCTGCCAAGAACTCCCTCAAACCCTGACTTGACTGAGCAGAAAGCACCTTTATAGCAGCGTAGGTGCCATCTCTTAGTCTTCCCTGACAATGAGAAATAAATATAACCACATATTTAGCACCAAGTGTTTAATTAGTAAAACCAAACATAAAGATGAACCATATGACTCAAGATGAACCTTGTAGACTGAACCAAATCCTCCTTGCCCAATTTTATTTGCTGGCCTAAAATCTTCGGTGGCAATCCTTAGTTCTTTGTAACTGTACAGTCTTGCATTCTCAATATTTGAAACTTCTGTACCCAGTTTGAACCTATACTCAGAACATTTCAAATAGAAAACAAGCACATGCTGTAGTACATGCGAGAATGACATAAAACAGTTCTTTCCAAAATTGTGCCTTGGAAGATCAGGTTTGATTATATGAAGTTATAAGGGAACACTAGCGTTCTGMAAAAAACTTGAAAAWATGCCATGTTCAAAAGAAATGCCAATTGACACTGCCTCAGAAACTACCTTCTTCAACATCGATTCTTCCTTTGGTCAGCGGAGAAGCATGCTTCAATTTGAAACAGCTAGGCAAGCAAGTCTTTGAACTCATCTCTTGTACACATTAAGATTTGTAAGCGAACTTCCTGCCAATGCTGAATAAGYCGAGTCTGTCAAATWCTGATCCATAGATTTATTCTTACTGTATCTTTATGAACTCTAGCACAGACACTCATAGAGTCCCTAAAATTCCTTCTAGAGCAGAGGGACAAATTTAAGTTTGATGCGTCAAAACAGCATGCCAATCGACCAACAAGAAATAATAGCTCAAATATATGGGACGATAAAGTTACAAATTTTTAATGCTAAGACACTCGAATCGATACCCATTTGAACAACAAAATATTCAGCTTTTCATATAGTTCTCCCGGAACATCGAGGTTGCAAGTACTATATTACATGTAGATAATTGTCTTATTTCCCGTAAGCGTTTACATTTAGAGGAATCATTCTCAAAATTGGCAAATAGACTGTCTTTCCAGATAAGGAATTGAATGAACCCTGAATAAAATGCATTTTACCKCYATTCTTAAAGGGAAATGACATGGCCCTTRTCATGACAGGCCAAACCAATAAACTTTGTCATTCAGAATCAAAAGATAGCTGCTAATTAAGCAAACAGGCAGACCAAAATCATCAAACGCCCCAGAAACTTGAAACAACCTTAATGTGCCAAAGCTACATCTGCATAATTCAGAATAAAACAGAGAAACCATTCAAGCAGTAAAGAAAAGGAGCTGACCCTTCAGTATCTTACGTGCTGATGATGCAGGAGATTTATGTTGTAAAGAGTTGCTAATACATTCCAAGAACGCMGAGAAACAAATAAAGACGGTGCCTTTTGTACCAWAACGAAGAAAAATAAACTGGTGCTTTTGACGTAGGACTATAAAGTCGTCGCCTCGGTTCAAGAAGTCATCAGAAACAGCTGTTGAGGATTCAGTATAAGCACGGCGCATTGGTTATCCACTGGTCTTYTCATTTTGTTTAATAACCATTCCTGTTTCACAATTTCAACCTAAAGTCAGAGGAGTCTTCCTRTCTTTATAGTGCCTCCCCCTCGGCCCTCCCGAGCCAATCRAAGCAGACTATGTACGTCGAACCTGGCGCATTCTAGAGATACTCCATTCCAYAGCTCTCCCCGSATTTGAACCTGTACTAGTCAAGTATAGATTCACASATTCCTGTCCTTCAACTGTCCAAATTGATTATGCTCTAATCCCCCGACTTTTTCCTAGATAATTGGGATCTAAAAATTTAGTATTGGATTTACACAAGATCTTTGGAATTCATTTATCTCTTTTAGGTGTGGAATATTGCTTTGATACTGATGCATCTTATAGTACTACATGTGATGGTGTGAAATCTTCTATAAACTGGAGATTAGACAGCACATTCCTACATACTTTGTCCCCTCCATCTTTAGCATATGCAATACTTAACGTCCAGAATTCTCAAATATGTTTTATAAAGATCATCCATACCAAATTTGTTTCTCCTGCTCAGAAAAACACTTTGTCCTGATCTTTACATGCATATTTGCGCAGATTTTCTCCCTCCTTTTCTCTTTTCGAGAAGCCAAATTATTACCTATAATTGAATATCAATGAAGTTGTGGTTTTGACTTTTAAGTTACTGACAAATTACGTCAATAGTACTCCATTAGGTGATGGTTTGGGGTGGCAAAATGTATTATTTTTCCCTCTTTTTTATTGTGAAGGCTATAGAATTTTGATTAACGCTATGTCATTCAAACTTTTCGAAAAATCTAAAAATGATCTTGTAAAATAATCTAAAAATGTTCTCATACAAGACCATATGAATAACAATTACTCCTATTATAAGTGTTAAAAACATCTCATTTTTTCTTTTTAAGTAAGTAACATTCCATAAATTTCGACACAAAAAATAAAATAAGTTACAATTTTATTTTAATCTTATAATTTATTTCCTAATTTAGTATGCTAATTATTATTTTTATTTTTTCATAAATTAAGATGACTTCTCATCTTAATTTTTTTCTAATTTAAAAGAACTTTTCACATATTATATAAACATTTGAGAATATAATAAATAATGTAAATAATCAATTTAATCCTCTAAAAAATTAATTACGACACTTATCAACAAAAGAAATTCTCCCTCAACTGCAATTAGAGGTGTTAATATATTAGTTAACACCTATATGCACAAAATGTTTCTAATTAAAGATGGTTAGTTTCAAAATTTGAATGACAGATCAAAAATCTTTCTTATATTTGTCGACTATTATTTTTTCAATTTTAATACACATTGTTTGATATATATTTTCTTTTCTATCTTAAGAATTAAACATATGATATAAATTATTCACGCTTGTAATCATTATAACATAAAAGTAAAATATTTGAATGAATGCTCATTTTAAGTTATTAACGAAGTAATAATTTAAAGAAAGGTAAAACGCATATAGTTTAATAACAAATCTTTCTCTTTGCTTTCAAAACTCTTCAATTTTCTGGCGATGCTCACGGTCCTTCCTCTATAATTGATGACCTCTAAAGAATGTTTCATAATTACACTATTATGTTTGGATTAATCTCATTAGCACACTTAGAGACTTGCCTTGGAGGATCGAGTTGTACAAGAATTTAGAGTATATAATTTTTTCCATAGCCMACTATTGATTTGAAATTTTGTGGAATTTACTGGTCAAAKTGCACCTACATTGGTCCCTCCCTGATTTCAGATACAACAAAATAAAAAMATAAAACCAATTGAACACTAGAAATAGTAAATGAAATAATTTATTACGTTATCAATTTCTATTGTCTTCAATGAATTCATTGCTGCTTGAGCAAGGAAGAGATCATTGTTTTCCCCCTATTTTCAGGACACTGCAAACTATGATATGACCAATCTGTCTTAGCAGCAAGCATCACAGCCCGTGGCCTGAAGCCATCCATAATAGATCCGAAGATGAACCCCAAGCCTRTGCAGCAAATACATGAACATTTGCATCTTTTCTTAGTAAAAGGAAAGTTTTACATCCTTGCACAGCATATGCATTTGGTCAATTTCCAACATTCAAATAAACCATTTCAGCACTAAACAGAATTCCAAACGTAATCTAGTCAGCAATATTAAGGGTTCCATGTGAACCTTCTCAGAGATCTGAATTTCCGTTTAATTTTCTAATACATTTTTAAGTCAACAGACATATTTTTGTCTTCCTTCCTGACACGTACAAACATAAAATTATGCATTTTGAACAGTTCCGGGATTTCGCCAGAGATGAAAATGAACATAAGTGGACCTATCTTCTAATAAGAATTGAAGTTCARAGTTAAACCCCTTTAGAAGTTGGACATTCAGAAGTGAAAGGGCAGCGGCTGATTTGTTCCAAGTTTCCTACTTCTCAAACCACCACCATACACATTCAACAAACCAATGTAATTGCACTTTCCTCGAACATGTCTGCTTTTTTCTGGTCACATATGGCTGATTTATGCTAAATCAAATTTATCTGGCAAAGATGTCAGTGTCCACTTAAGAAACACCGGACCCCCACCCAAAAGAAAGGGAAAAAAAAGTGAATAAACGCAAGAATTCACTCAATAGTCAAAATCAAGTAAAAGGAGAAAATCCTCACCGAAACTTTAATTTATTTTGAACATGAGGGCTTCACATGACAAGGTTCAAGATTTACACTGGTAAATATAACACGAACTCGGTACTTCGCTCTTCTTGTTCCAATTAGTAGTTTTTAGATGGCCGAGAAATACACGAGGTTCTGCTTGTGTGACCCCTAGACTCTAGTGAACAAAAACCATTGACTTGGCATGATCAAGTGCTTTCTTCCGCCCAAAGAACTTCTCCGTGATTGCCAATGCAAACTCCATTGAGGTTCCCGGCCCTCTACTGGTTATGAGGTAACCGTCCACCACCACCCTGTTTTCTGCTTCACTTGGATCGCTCAGTTTGTTACATAATCCAGGAAATGCCGTTGCTTTTTTACCCTGAACAGAGCGAAACATCTAAGAAAGTGTAGAGAGTTTTGAGCAGTTATAACAAGACTGACATCCAAAACCTTGGACAGGAAAACCCGTGTTTTTCTTTAATACATAAAAAAGAGAGAAAGCAGCTTAAAAAGGAAATTTAATGTATGCGACAAATTCAAAGAATTTTGTGGATTGTTAACGACTAAAGAAGCTAACGACTGTAAAAACTAAGATTTCTAACTTCCAAAATTGTACTGGTTCTGGATTACCTTAAGCAGACCATGCGGTTCCAACACTAGAGCAGGGGATGCACAGATTGCTCCATATGGTTTATTTGCTTCCTTTTGCTTCTTCAGCATATCAACCAATTTCTCTGATTTGGTAAAGGCTTCAGCACCAGGAAGTCCACCCTACATATGCATTAAATGTTATAAAGATCATTAGCTGACTGACGAACTTCCCGCATTAATTGCAACTCAAGATAATGATTAGGGCCACTTACTGGTAAAACAATCAAATCATAGGAGTGCGCGTATGCCTGATCAAGGAGCACATCTGCAACTAATTTTACTTTTCTGGAAGCCAGAATTTCCAATTTATCCTCAAGCGATGCAACTACAACATCAGCTTTTGCTCTTCGAAGGACGTCAACGATGAAAACAGCTTCCATTTCCTCGCTGCCATTAGCAATAGGTACAAGAATCTAAAGGAAAGGGGAAAGGCATATGTACAATTAGGAAGGAAGGTAAAAATGTTTTAAACCTTCTAGTAATCTTGTAAACATCACACGTTTGACATTTCTTTTAGCATGTTACTTTGAACACTATAAGGAAAAATCCATCAATTCAACATGACTTCATCATGCAAAAGGACACAACATTCAGTGACACTTCAAAAATTAAAAACTGCGAAGCAGTCCTACTAAATTCAAGGATATCTAAGAAGGACTATCATGGAAAACCATTATTCTATACCACAATTCAGCTTGAAGAAAGATAAGAAATTTATTTCGCCTTGCTATAACTAATTGACATCGCTACCATATTATCAAGTGAGAGTAACTCCACTAGTAAACAATTTCCCTGAGACAGGATACGCATTGAAAGGTATGATTTAATACTTCAGATGGAGTARATTAAAGCAACTGTGAAACAAGGCATAGATGTTCCACCAATATCCACCTGAGGAGTTTTCTTGGATGTCCAATTGACTGGATTTAGTTCAGCAAATATATATTCATCCCCATGATTGGAGCGCATAACCTAAGCAAGGAAGAGATGTTAGATCAATTGAAGCAAACATGAGTTGAATATGTGAACATGAGCTCTTTTTGTAGCCAACTCTTTGATTCTCAGACAAGTGCTTGCTGCTAGCAGTATATTCCACTCAACTATAGAAATGACTAAATTCCAACCACTAGATTTTTCAATTACTATGAAATGTCTTTCTGTTTTGCAGTATGGCGTCAAAATGTGCAACAACTTGAACAACATTCCAAGTCCTTGTTAATTAATAAATTTATCTTTTACTAAAAGGAACAAGAATACATACGAGTGGCACAGCAACTTCATCCGCCTTTTCTTTCCCGAACAACTGTTCAACAAGTGCAACGGCATACTCCAAGGCCGTCCCAGGCCCTCGACTTGTCACAACTTTTCCATCCTGCTCAACTCTTGATTCACTTTTAGTTGCAGTAGTTGACAACTGCTCCATAAACGAAGGATAACAAGTAGCCTGCTAAAAGATCATTGCTATATCTTATACGTTTACATAAATAAAGAGGACAAAAACAATGGTCTCTCTTTGGCAATTTAATACACTGGTCATTTCTCACCTTTTTCCCTTTCAATAGACCCCATGAGCCGAGCGCAACAGCAGGAGCTGCACAGATTGCCGCATAAAGTCGCCCCTCTGCAGCCTGCTTTGTGACCATGCTCTCTAAAGTTTTGCAATCTTTAAGCACAGAGGCACCAGGCATTCCTCCCTGTGTCACAGGAAAGAAAGGAAAAAATCGATTGCAAATTTCATACTCAAGTTTGGATGAGAAAATAATACCACCAAACTTAAAGAAAGCATAAAAGAAAATCTCACAAAACTCTGATTTCATAGCGCATTAAAGAAGCTTGACGACAAAAGCAGAAGCTATAAACATTGAAAGGATAACCGTGGGATAGAGGTAATCGTCTTAACAGAAAGCTTGCCGACCAAGAAGAAATCRGTAAGAAATAGTAAGTTTYCAGCATGCAATCCTGGGAGAGACCAATTACTCTCGCAAGGTCATCAGCTGTCACCAATCATTTAGGGGCTCAATGCCACAGAAAACCCCACCGAAAGGTAAAACAATCTCAAAAGAGAACACTAATTGGACTTCAATGTATGTTCAAATCAAACTATAGTAGTTCTATACTTCTAATCGCGCTCTATTAATCATTTGAGTTCAGCGCCAGAGTAAAACAAACCAAAAGGCTAAAATCATCAAAAAGAAAACTAATTGGACTTCAATACGTTCAAGTCAAACGGTAGCAGCTCTATAATTGTAGTCACGCTCTATCAACTCAAATATAGTATATGATTTGAACAATATTTTTTAATAACCCGAATTCATTATATAATCTTTACTAAATATCACACACCATCGAGCATATCTACATTTTCAATCCATTTATTGATATTGTGTAGCAATAAAGATGAAGTGATCCAGTATCACGGACTGAATGGTCAAGTTATCTTCTTTTTCCATCATGCTGTCTTATAGTGCAAAACGAACTAAGTAAACACTCCACACTAAAGAAACTCAACCAAATAGCAAAAAGAACAACATCTGTCTGTCTCTGCAGAATAATCAGACGTAAAAATCAACATACATGCACTAAAAAGCAACATAGTTATAAACACATCCACATATTGTAGGCATGTGTGTCGCTATGCAAGACATGTACATACTTACAGAGAAAGATTAAGAACTCACCGGAAGTGAGATGAGGTCAAAGACAGTACCAGCGCAATCAGAAATTAGGGCATCCGCAACAATTTTAACTCCATGACAAGCATCCACCTGCAGCTGCCTCTCGACGGAAGCCACAGTGACATCCGCACCAGCTCTCCTCAGGACATCTATGGTTACCACAGCCTCCAACGGCTCTGTTCCATTGGCAATCGGCACCAAAACCTACAAACGCATTAAACACCCCTGGGAAACGCAAGAAAACTCAAAATTACTCGATCAGATGAGCTATTACCACCATTCTCTTACCTTTTTAGTAGCGGAAGCCATTATTGATAACGAAAATCGCTGCTTGCGAGAAGACGAGAATGTGAGGAGTGAGAATTGAGCTTGTTTAGGAAGCTGAAAGGGACTTATAAAGGGGGAGATTCGAGTGAAATGTCTCAGGGTCAATGCAAAAGCGCCCATTTGTAGTCCGCCTGGGTTCTGAAGTCTGAAGAAGGCTCTGGAGAAAGCAACCCCGAGTCACGGTCGGTAACAGTCTCGACTCGACGCTTGGCTTCAGTGGGTGATTCACGGTCTTGATCTTGTCACGTAGGACAACGGTAATAGTCTTCATGGCTAAATCGCCTTGTGCTGCCACGTCACTTGAAGTCGGGGTCTAGTGGATAATATGCTGACCGGGTGGAATTGTTGGGCTTGGTCTGGACTCTTGGTTGTCTACCGAGAATAGATGGGCCTCCCCATTTTGGGCTTTCCATTTCCTTACTGCGTCCTTGTCGTTTGGAAACTTGCTGCGCCTAGGAAGGAATAGAACGAAATGGTATCCTCGCTCATAGTAGAAAGGCCTTTTCTGTTCTCTCCTGAAATGAGTTTTTCTTATTAAAAAAAAAAAAAGAAAAACCAATGAGAAGTATTAAAAAAGTTAAATATATACCCGTTAAACTTTCACTAATATTGTACATCAGTTTAATAACAAAAATTAATATATCTCGACTAATTTAAATATTAAAATTCTCAAATTAGAAAAATATCTAAATAGAAGTCTTCAACTCATATATATATGTATATTTTTTAAAAGATTATACCTTCTTTGTAATGCATGAAACCCATAAAATTCAAGTTTTCTAGAATATTAACAATTAATGGCCAAATTTCTATACTTTCATACATGAAATTCTTAATCACATTAATAATTTCTATACTTTCATTTCATTCCAAAGAAAKTYTTAAATAAATTAATGACCAAAATTTCCATACTTCCATACATGAAAGTCTTAATTACATTAGTAGTTTCTATACTTCCATTTCATTCCAAAGAAAATGTTAAAAGAAATTAATGACATAATTAATTTACTTTCATTATTTTAAAATAAAAAATATTTAAATAAATAATTATTTTAAAACAAATGAAAAACTTTAATATGAATGTACGTATTTACCATGCAAAACTASCACATTTAACTACTTCAGAAAATTATTTATTTTCATAAATCATGCCATCAAAATATTTTCAAACTTTTTATAATTATCTTATCATGACCTCAAAAGTATTTTACTTGGCTATATTCCTTTAAACTTATACCTTTTTTAAAATTGTCGAACAAAATGCTCTTAAAAAATATTTTTCTATAATAATGTTATTTTCATACACATTATCACGCAAAATCGAGTCTTTTAAAATAATTATTATATTCGAGAATGATTTAGAGTATTCCAATTAAAAATAATTAAAAATAGCTACATAGAGGAGAACGAGAACAGAAATTATCATGGAAAACCTGGTGAAGTGCTAATTGCCGGGGCGACAGTGTTGCCTTTCCTTTTTTTACTGTATATTCTGAGAAGGGGTTTGAAAACGCTGGTGGAGAGGAAAGACTACTCACTCTATTACTTCAGCAAAATTCCTATAAACAAAGAGACAAAGAAATGCTTAAGTGGTGAGACAGAGGGGTGAGCACATATATAATGTCACCTACACATGGAAGAGGAGTTGTAGAGAGAGAGAGAGAGAGAGAGCAAGTGTGTTCAGTCGTGCTTGGCATCTTTCTACATTTTGGAGCACCATCGGCTTTTCCAAACCCCCAAATCCCTTCCCCATTTCTTCTTTTCTTGCTCTTGTGCTCGTGAGCTTTAGCTTTGAAGCTAGAAAGCGGAGGGTGTACCTTTCGTTTTTTTCCATTTCTTTTGTATGTCTTAAAATTGAGGTTTGTTGGTTGATGACCTGTTGAACCCTAAATTCGGATTTGGAGAGCGAAGAAATCCATAATTCTGTTGGGCGTAGTAGATGAGAATTCTTTTCAGCAAATGCCGTGCAAAGGTGAGTTTTTGACCTTTTCATTTTTCATTTTTTTTTCCGGCGAATCCTGGTTTTTGTTTCTGAAATGTGGTTGGCAACCTTGATTTTTTTATTTTTTTTTCCCTCGGCTTAATTTTATGTTGAAGTGGTGGGCTTTGATCTGGGAATGTGGAAATTTTGCTGGGATTCGTTTAATTTTGAAACATTTTTGGAATTTCAGGGATGGGGTCTMCAATTATGTACTTGAGACGATTTTGTGAGGTCATATACGACCATGTCATTCTCAATCTTCTGTAAGATTATCTTTCTCGGATTGGGTAGCAAGCGATATATGTGGGTTCTCCCGTTTTCCTTTTGGAACTCATTTGTATGTTTTGTCTGCCATTTCTATATATGGACTATTAAATTCTACCAATTTATTTATGTTGAGTTTGAATTCAATGTAACTTACKGGATGGGAAGTTAGATTTCTCTCAGAATAATTGTTAAGATCACTCTCTTCCTTCTCTTTTTCTATTTACATCTGGCATTATCATATATCTGCATTTGGGATTTTATTTTGCAGTATCTAACTTTCAGATATTCCGTTGTTGGCTATCTGTCATTGATTGATATAAGTTATATTTGGAAAGATGTGCCATTTCCTAGCTTCCTCTGTAATTATACGTGAGATATGCAGATCTTTTTGAGAAAATTGTGCATTTATGTAAACCTGGATGGTAGTAGATAACATAGACGTCTGGAAGGATGTTTTTATCTTTTCTGCGGAGATAATTCCTTTTTTGCTTCATGTCTTTGCTTTGTTATTGCAGGTAATCTGACATTGAGCGAATGGTATTCATGCTTGGTTTCTGGTGTTTACTGAAAAAAGAAAGCAAGAGATATGATAAAATCTCCGTCGTGCTTTAACATGATACTATTCTGCAAAGAACTTGAAGGACTACATGATGATAGTCTGGAGGAATCAATTGATGAGCATCAGATATTTACCGAATTGTTTTTGGAGGGGGATACTAGTAGAAGTAATCAAAGGTGTCTTGTTACAGGAGTTATCAACTTTGAATGTAATGATATCAAGCAAGCGGATGGCACTTCTTGTTCAAATAGTATTAACTCAGCATTAACAAGACAGATCGATCCTTGTAATTTACAAGATGATTCAAGTAGAAAACCAGGACAAGCACGTGGTGCTGAAGATTTTACTCTTGCGATGAGGTGTGGCCCTGATATGGACTGTAAAAGGTTGAAGTTGTCAATTGATGAATCTGATGACAAACCTTGTCTGGAAAAGGTTCTGAATTCAGCTGGTCCATTAGAGGAAATTGATTCAGAGGTGTCTCAACCAACTTCTTTGCCTGCTTGTGATGCTGTAACGTGTCGTTTAGTTGAGTCGTCCAGCCAGGGTTTAGCAAGTAGCTCTTACCTGTTAAAGCGTCAGGTTGGAATAAATAGAAGTATTGGAGTAGGTGATAGGATCGATTCAAATTGTAAATTATCTGGCTTAGATGGAAATGACAGGAATGAGATTGCTGTCAGCAAAGCGATTGCTTCACCTGTTTCTCAAGAGAGCTGTGCAACCAAGCTTTTGGTAGCTAGTCCACCTGTCACTGTTGCAAACAAGTCTGTTCTTGTTCGGCTAGCCAAACCAAGATGGAAAGATTATTGCTTTTTGGAATTAGATGAAGCTGATTTTTCACTTCCTAGAGATATAAAGAACGATCCTCGTCCTCTCCTCCGGTACCATATCAATCGGTTACTTAGGGCAGCAGGGTGGGTGATTGGGAGGCGCAAAAGGAATAACAAGTCCAATATGATTGGTGAATTTGTTTACAAATCTCCGGAAGGTAGACCAATTCGTGAATTTCACAGGGCTTGGAGCTTGTGTAGAGAAAGTTTATTTGCTGATGCAAACAATATTATGCAGGAAACAGACTGTAAACAGTGGACTAGTACGGGTGAATTATTGTCTGATCTGTCTAATACTGCTTCGGAGATTGAAATCCAATTGGTTAATTTGGAAACTACTGCTGCATTAGCCCATTTGTGGTGTCTTCTAGATCCTTTTGCTACTGTGGTGTTCATTAAGAAGACAATTCGTTTACTAAAAGAAGGTAAAGTAGTGAAAACAAAGAGGAAATTTGTGATACATCCATATGGGAAATGTGATGCTGCTTTGTGTTCAGATGCCATGCAGGCTTATCAGTCTGAGAAAAAGTATGTGGGTCCTTTGAAGACTATCAGRGGGAGTGGTACCAAGTCTAGGAACATTTCAGGAAATGAAAGAATTAGTTTGCATAAAAGTTCTTTGCAAACTTGTGGCATTGATAGCACATCTGATAGGAAGGGTATTTGCTTATATGAAGTTCCTGTTAGCTCAGGAAATGCACATACCTCACTTGGAGGATCAGGAACTGTTTCCCCTGATCAAGATAGTAATAGAAGTTCTGTGACTTGTGAAAAGGAAAGATCTGACGATAATGATGAATTTCCTTTGAGAAACGCCATGGATGTGTCCATGATTCACGTGAAGGAAGAGGAGGAGACATTTCATTTGAAGCCGAATCCAGTCCAGTGGGATCCTGTGGGCATTGATTCAAACTGCGGAGCTGATATGTCTGTTGCTGGTGCTGCAACCMTAGGAAAGAAGGCACATAAGAAGCCCAAAAAGATATCTGAAATCAAATTGAGTAGTTTGTATCAACATGGCAAGTTAGAGAAGTCTGCTTCTAGAGCTGGGCTACATGTGATGGATACAAACCATGAGCAAAGTGGATCAAAAAAATCAAAAGCATGTCGTCTTAAGGATGATGATCTTTTGATTTCAGCAATTATAAAAAACAAGACGCTCAACTCCCCGAATAAAAGTTCTATCAGAAAATCCAAATCTCTGAGGAAGCGGAAGAGCCACAAAGGCAGTTGCAAATTGCTTCCACAAAGAGTTAATAGGGGAGGGAAGCATTTCACAGAAGGTAAGTGGTCTATCGTTGGTCGTAGAACAGTATTGTCMTGGTTAATTCATTTGGGGGTTCTTTCCCTTAATGAAGTTATACAATATCGCAACCCAAAAGATGACATGGCAGTAAAAGATGGCTTTATAACTCGTGATGGGATATTATGCAAGTGTTGTGATGAGGTGCTTTCTATCTCTAAGTTTAAGAGTCATGCTGGTTTTAGATTGAATCGTCCTTGCTTAAACCTTATCATGGAGTCTGGTAAGCCGTTCACATTGTGTCAGCTTGAGGCTTGGTCCTCTGAATACAAGGTCAAAAAAAGTGCCCCTCGAACTGTACTTGTTGAGGAAATAGATGAAAATGATGATAGTTGTGGGCGCTGTGGTGACGGTGGTGAATTGATATGCTGTGATAACTGTCCATCTACATTTCATCAGGCATGCTTGTACACTCAGGTCTGTATGTTGCTGTAAATTGATCTTAAGGAATTTTTCTTTTCTTGTTTCATTTTCCTCTGATATTGTTTGCCACACATCTTTTATTTTTCTTGTGATTTTAGCTGTGTGTCTAAACTTAATTACTGTAAAATACTATCGTAGAATTAACTTTCTGTTGTTGTGGTCCGTCTGCCTTTGCTAAGAACTCGATTCAAAAGATGTTACCCTTGCAGCTGATAGTTCTATGACTTGTATGTCTATGGGGATGATTGTTGTCACTTAATTTGGTGATATCTATGTGAGGCCATTTAAACTGATGCTGCACCATGACTGCAAAAGATAGAATTCATACAACCAGAAGAGGGTGTAACCTGACCCATTTCGCTGGGCATCTTTCTTCCAAAACCATGCTCCTTGGATGGGTTTGAATCAAATTATCAGTCTATTATGTGTTTCGCAGGGAACACATTTCCGATGAGAACTGAGCTTTGGACACGGCTATTTCATCTTCATTTGAATGAAGCCCATGCATTAATTTTGTGTTTTATCATCAGTACAACAGATCTGTGAACCACTGATCTCCAAGCTGAATCCATGTACATATATATGAGAATTGGCGATTTCTTTTTTATGGCAGTTGTATTCTGCACTTGCCATGCTCATATGTTAGTTTATACCCGCTGTAACTAGTGAATAAGTGTACATTTTTAAATTGCTGTAAGTTGCAAGTTAATCTTTTTGCTTGTCGATATGGAAATGTTTGGTTGACTAATCTTAGTAGTATGACTATTTTGAAGCTTTGATTTGTATGCTTGTACTTATCGAGTTTGAATAAGTTGCTTSATGTAAATTGGTCATTCGTTGTCTCATGATTCGGTAAAATTTTTCTGAGTGGATATTTCATATGTAACTTTTTTGAAAATAAACTATTGAGCAACATACCATGCCAGAGATTGGAAACTTACTCATACAAATTTAAGTAATGTTTTGAATGATGGTRCTCATAGAAGTACGCTAAACGGGGAATTCATTTTACAGCAGTTGGAGTATCAAAACAGGGAAATATCCTTTACATAATCCTTAGCCAACTTAATAGCCCATAGTTTCTTAAGCCCAAGATGCTAGTAGCATTGCACCTGAGTCCTTGTTAATCATTCACATGTTACCCACATATATCATTTGGRTAATAGGCTGTTTAGCCTTGCCTCTGTCACCCTTGGCAGTTGTGGTGGCTCTCACAGCCAAAAGAGTTCAAGACTAGACTTTTACAGCCTTTGCGTTCAAATGAGTAAGGTCGTACATGTTTAATGATATAGAAAATGAGACACTAGTGATTTGACAACTTGGAAAGCTGTAAGAAGCGAAGCAAAATGGTAGAAAGGGACTTTCTCCTCATGGCCTAGTGCATAATGCTACCATTATGTTTTTGGTGCACATTCAATCATGAGTTTCACTTGCTCTCAAGCTTTTCTCAAAGGGTTAAATGGAGCTGTTACAAACTTACTTTATATTCTGTTTCCTCAAGGGGTCTTCTGTTTTCATGGATTCAGTAAGCAGCTAAGTGCATTTTTCTCCTTGGTCTCTTTTAAATTGAGTTTGAGATAAAATATTTCAAATGTAGAAGAATTTCGGACTGTTGCAGCAAAATCAGGTATGATGCAGTGCTGCAACCTTTGCTATTTTAGTTGGAAACGTGCTGTATTGTGGTAGTGAAATTTCAAGAAGCTTATAGATATTAGGGTTTTGAAATCCTTAAAAAATGAGTATTCAATTTGTTTAGCATTTAAATGAATCAGAAAGTTGATTATTTCTTGTTTAGTAAATCTTGAGGGGAAAAGGGAACAACATGATTCATTGAAACTGCTGAATTGCAAATCTTGACGGAAGTTTTTTTCTTCACCCAAGAAAATACAGTGTTCCGGAGAATAGATTTCCAATACATTTGAAAATCAATGACATTTTGCTGGAAACACCATAATTTAACGMGCAAGAGAGTTTGAAAAACAACTTGTCTTACACTCATTATCTTGCCAAAGAACTCGTATAGAAAATCTGTCTTTTTTGGTTGAAAAGACCTATTAATATGGACATAAAATTGTGCAATGAGTTTTTTTGATTGTTTGACTGTCATACTCCTATTTCTTAGAAAAAGAAAAAAGTAATCTAGAAACTTGTGTGCGATTTGAGCAGCACTGTTACAAAAATGCCATTAAAAAGCTTGTCTAAATCGAGGATTTGCTTATTCAGCCAAAATTTGGATCTAAATTCACCTTTCGAGTAGTATATGTTTATATTTGGGAGCATATTTCTTTTAGTGCCTTCTGCTCATGTTTCTTTCCTTCTATTCAGTCATTTCTCATGGTGACATGTAAAATCTTTGAAAAGTAGGAATATTTTGACTTATATATGCATTTCACTGGTTACCTATTTGCCCATTTAGGCCTTTAAGCTGTGAAGGAAGGCCATATCATGTTATTTAATATTGTGCAGTTASAGATACTATAATTTCATGTTCCCTTAACTAGTCGAAATATTTATAGACATATAATTTGAAATAACCTTTTGAGTAGCGGCTTCTATGTCCCTTAATTTGCACAAAACGTTCGAGATGAACTACTTTTATTGGTTCTTACAGAATTCGAGCATTATTTTCTTGGAGGATTTGGACTTTCCCTTTGTATTTGTTTTTGTGTATGTATATCTGTCTGTCACCTCAAACATAGTGTTAGATTCATTTTGTTTGGTAACCTTTCTGCTTTTCACGCTTTAGCATCAGCATTTGGATTTTTTTCTGGTTTTGCACTTCTACTCTTTCTCTATACTAGCTTGTTTAATCCAAAGAGTGGTTACGTGTTCACAAGGAACCTACCGCAATAGGGTTTGRGATGAGCTATGTGTGGGCACCATTTCTTGAAAAGCCCATAATTGCCAGCGGCATTTCTTCTTCTACAACAATAATTGCTCGTGTAAAGCAATATTTCGTCCAATGCTTATCGTACCTTTAGAATTATTGTGACAATACAGATGCTATGTTTTATTCTTCTACCATTTTGGGTTTTAGAAGGGGTCACAGGCGAGGTAAACTTTTAATTATTGGTTTTACATGGTATGGGAATCTAACATCAATTGAGGGTATCAACAAGCTGTCTCGGATTCCGTAAATCTTATGACTTTGATTCTCAAATTTGGTAAAGAAGCAACATATTTGCAGAATAGTTTCCAAATTTTGTGCAATTTGATATTTGACTTTTCAATCCTGAGATGTGAAGTGCATGTAGTGCTTGCCCCTCCCTAATAATTTGGGACTCTAAATTTATTATGTCTGTTCTGGTGTGGACCAACTAATTTGGACAGGATGGGTCGACTCCGTATGTGTGTTTGCGTATACATGTGCCACCCCTCCCCCCCCCCCAAACCCCAAAACAAAGCATGCAGACATGGCTTAACCCTTGAAGAGATGCAGGCTATGACTGATATAGTTTTGTGTAAAGATGGTTTTGGTTAGTGATCTGATAGAAGAAAATTGCCTGTGATCATCGGAATCAACAAGTTACCAGAATATGTTATCCCTCCTGTCTTCTGCTTCCTTCCAGGTTTGATGAGAGGTTTAGATGAATTTGTTGAAGTTTGAGGGTCATGAGAATTCATTTTTGTTTAGTAACTAGCAGATGGATTGTTTTTAGGATTGTGAGCGAGTTGTTTCCCTGGTTCCCCTCCTGCCTGGCAAATAAGTTTTGTACCTTCAGTTATGGTGTCTGTTAAAAATCATAGAGTAATTTCTTTGGAATTCGGGTTTTTCTGCTGGAATTGCAGCTTCCGACTCATTTTGCTTTCTTCTATAGTAGAAAGACGTTTCATTTTGTTCTATAAATTGGCCATCATAGCCTGAAACCAGGGCCTTCGAACCATCTTTCTATGCCTTCTCTTGGTTCAGGTTATTTGAGCACATGGTTTTTGTTGGTGGATTTGTAGTTTTATATGCATTAATATTATTCATTTGCTTTGTTCAGGAACTACCTGAAGGAAATTGGTATTGTCCACAGTGCACATGCCCAATCTGTGGTGATCTGGTTAATGAGAAAGAGGCATCAAGTCCTCCTAGCACATTGAAATGCTCAGAGTGCGAGTTTAAATGTAAATTTCTCCTCACTTTTTAAATTTTATTGTCAAACCCTGGGATGCATGGCAAGAAGGCTTGGGGGGGGGGGGGAGATTGATATCAAACATACAGGCAGAAAAGCCAATTACTGATTGCTAAATTCAAATGCTTTATAAGGGAGCCGTTTTTCTTTAGTTCCACTTTTCAAAATTGTACTATCCTTGATCTATCATTCAAAACGTTGGAAATAAGCAAGAAGGCTTCATGGTGCTGCGGATTAAATTTTTGTGTTTATTGGTTGCTTCACCATAGACCGTTTTCTTCCAAACACAAGTCTTTCAGAATTCTGCTCTTCCCCCCCCCCCCCCCCTAATACATCAGCTAGAAAGGGTTTAATAGGTTTGCATTTGATCTGGGAAAATCTGGAAGAGCATTGTTTCTTATTTTCCTTCCTACTGTTTTGGAATGGGAGGAGGTGGTGAGGGAAGATGTATGTAATCACTTTTTGGTTTATTAACTGGGCTTGATTCCGGATCTGATTTTTTTTTTTTTTTTCTTATGCTTGTAAAAAGATCATGAACCTGCGGTGGAAGCAAAGCGGTATAAAAAGCTACATGTGGCTTCTCGATACTGGTTCTGCCATGGAAAGCTGCCAAGAGTAAATACGTGTTTCCTCCTGTTTAACCAATTTGATTAAGAAAGGTTGTGCAGTCTTGCCACCAGGAAAGGCGGGAAAAAAAAAAAAGGAAAAAAAAAGGGGGTGGGAGGAGGAGGAGAGAAGGTTTTGGCATATAGCCATTGAACTTCAATAAACAGTCCGAATAATGGCTTCCTCATGTTACTCCCTGCAACAGTCTAACATATAATTTGCACTCAGAATATCACCTTCTTTACCTCCTGTGATCCTTTAGTAAGTGAATCCATACCCATAAGATGAAAGATTCTCAAATTCAAGCTTCCAGTGTGTTTTCGCTGTAGTTTACTGTGTCATGTCTGCCACTGTATAACATGATGTGAAGGCCTTGAACCAGGTTTAATGATTTACATAGATATAATACTTGTGCGTTTGTGCTTTTGTTATTTGGATGGATATCTTCTTTGCCAAATCTTATGTAAAAGTAACTCTTTTAATSKCTTCTTTTCATTCATCAYTAGAATAGTCAGCATACTATGTCTTGCAGATCTATTCAGGTCTTCAATCTCGAATTGGCTTCATGAATCTTCTTCCTGATGGCTTCAGCTGGTCTCTTTTGAAGTGCATTCATGGTGATCAGAAAGTTCATTCTACTCAGCGCTTTGTTGCTTTAAAGGCTGAATGCAACTCGAAGTTAGCTGTTGCCCTTACAATAATGGAGGAATGCTTTCTTCCTATGGTAGATCCTAGAACTGGCATAGACATGATACCCCATGTAGTATACAACTGGGGGTAAGTTCATTTTCTGTGGACATCTATCTGTTTATGCTTAAAAAGCAGTTTTCCTTGCATGTTCCTTCTGTCACTTATGTACTCATATCAAATGCTTTTCCTTCTATGGACTCTTGGATGATCAGTCGGAGTGCCTATCTTTCCTTTGTGATTCTGGCCTCTTCCACCCTTTCTATCTGTTCTAAAGATCTAGTCATTGATTTGAGTCTAATTTGCGTTCCTCTTCACTAGGTTACCTTTTATCTTGTACCAAAGATTCTGTCTCTTGTTTTTTCAAATTTATCGTGTCATTTTCTTAGGGTAGAGACTAGAGAGGAAGTCTTAAACCTGGGCCATGGGCAATTAAAGCTATAAAGTGGCATAGCTTATTGTTATTTTACACCCAGAAAATTTTTCACCTTTAGTGGAGGATCAGTAAAAAAATAATAAGGTTATTTAGATTGTCATTTGCAMTATAATGGGATCAGTTGCTCCATTTGCTTCCCTAAGAGTGCTGCATGATGCAAGTGCATCTCTTTTCATCAATTATTTGGTCTAAATGACTTGGTACCTCATGGACTTTTGAATTGTTACTCCTCAAATTTCTCTTGTCAGAGTCTGCTGTTCCTTCATTATATCTTAATTACTGTTTGATCCACTAGCTGCTTTTATTTGACGTAGATCACAATTTGCACGCCTCAATTACTCTGGGTTCTACTCTGTGGTCTTGGAGAAAGATGACATAGTGATGTGTGTAGCATCAATCAGGTAAATGTTGTCACATCTTCAGTTTGATCCCTTAGATTTCTCTTTCTTGGTTTGAATTTAAACTGCTGCAAGTATTCTTCTTTTATCACATCTTAAAGGACAATTTTATGTGGCTTACTGGCAGTGCTTTAATTGGCTTAAAACTTTCTAGGCTATTTGTAAGCAGGAGTTAAACCTGACGCAATTTATTTAGTTAAATTCTTCTGGAAGTTTTGGCGCTTCGCTTAGATATTGTATCGAAATCACAATCCATGATATCCTCATCCAGTTTCATCTGTCTCTAGAAATTTTAGATAATATTCATGCATTTCATTCTGTTCTGAGATGTTTAGTAGAAGAGATTCTCTTATTTTCTAAAATTCTGATGACTTTGTGGGACTCCCTCTTGGTAATGATTTTGTTTCTACAACAATATTTTGGTGTTAGAATTTATTTATGATTTTTCATTATTCAGAGCAATATTCTTGTGAGCACCGACTCTAGCAGTTTAATATTTTCATATTTAACGTTCAATGCTGATCCAGGATCCATGGGGCAAGAGTTGCAGAGATGCCCCTTATTGCAACATGCAGTAAATATCGCCGCCAAGGAATGTGCCGCCGCCTTATTAACTCTATAGAAGCGGTAATTATCCACTTTTTATTTAGCTGCCGATGAATGCAAGAAACTTTTTCTTTTCCCCGCTATTTTTCTTTCTTCTTCTTCTTCTGTTTTTGCCTCCATCCCGTTGTTACACATACTCAGTGGACAGAAAGGAGTTAAGAATTGGCCGAAATTTGACCTCTGTAAGTAGGGAAAGCAACTGCCTCCATAACATTTTAAATTTTCCAAAATTCTGGTTGATTTTTTGTGCTTTTCTCATTTCAAATACATTCTTGTTCCAAATTTCTCGTATTCAAAATGACTACATTCTGCCATCAAGAGCTTGAAGAAAGTAACTAAGGGTGATCTGTCTTATTCAAATGAAAGGTTTTTCTCATTTCAAGAGGGGAGGGATTTCCCATTTGCCATGTTGAGTGATTCTTAACCGTATTCTGGAAATAGATCTGATTTGAATCACATTTTTGGGGTCTTTGCTTCTTATCAATTTGTTCTTACACAGCTTTCCGAATTGTATGTCAAACAATCAACTGTAACTCATTTGGACTTCTTGGTATGTGCATTTCATGCTCAATTTTCACACAATTTTGATGTAATTTGAACTGCTTCTCTAGATGCTAAAATCTCTCAAGGTTGAGAAGCTTGTAATATCTGCCATTCCTGGCCTGGTTGAGACTTGGACAGAAGGTTTTGGCTTCGAACCACTGGAAGATCATGAGAAACGAAGTTTGAGCAATATTAACTTGATGGTTTTTCCTGGAACTGTATGGCTAAAGAAGCCTTTACTCGAAAGCCACCAAAGAGCAGGTGCATTTCTTTCTCATTGCTTTTGGTCTCTTCAGTATTTTCTTTTGATTCSTTTAGGAACTCAAAATTTCACGTCAAAGAACAGATGATTCAACTGCAATACGACGAGCTTGCTTTGAAGGATATCCCTCTGCTGAGTGTGAACAACTTRCTGATCAAAGTCTTTCCCTTGAAGKTGCCCATACCAGGGAAAATCTCAACGATGCTGGTAGTGAAAAAACACAATCAGATAAAGACTATGAGATTAGTAATTTGCAGAATCAAGAACCTGATAGCAGAGGTTTTTCGAGAATGATTGAGATTGGTCAGCAATTTGATCAGAATCCATCTGTTGATGAAGAAAATGCGCCTCTCGAATGTGAGAATTCYCCATTATATGAGGACCAYGATCTTGGCGGCATGCACGATGAACTTAAGGAAGTTTCCTCACGTCGACCAGCTTCATTGTCTGATAAAACTCAGCTTGAAGCAGTCAGTTATGTAGAATCCTTGGAGACTATTCATGACAAACCAATTTTGTTTAGGCAAACAATCCCAGGAAATCAATGTAGTGCAAGGGGATGAAAAATGAATATTTTTTATTTATTAAAGATTTGTCTAGGCTCAAAATGATGGAATTTGTCCCCATGCTGATTGTTACAGCTCCTTCTGGTAAAGACTGCAGAGCCAGGCAATACGGTTAGAGGAAGGAGCAAAAAGAAAAGTGAGAAAAGTTTTTGGAATTCTTTCTCTGATCCAATAAGGCATTAAAAGCTGCCTCAAATGACATAGAACGGTTTAAAGATCTGCAGATAAAGGTGTATGGGGCTATGGCAATTCAACAGAACTTGTGGTAAATTGTATGCATTACAAGCTCTTCATTCTTGAAATGTGGGAGAACCGTTCGGAAAAGAAGAGAGAGAGAGACATTAGAGAGAAGAAATGACATTAACTTTTTTTAAAATATTCAATTTTATCCCCTTCAATATTCAAAGATTCTTTTCTAACTCCTCACAACCAATTTTGATGGGAAAAACTTTCTAGTTGCTATTCTTTTCTTTCCATTTTTTTTTCTCTTCATTTGTAAATTTCCGAACAACTTGGAAGGAAAATTTTGGCAAGTGCCCTTCATTTCTTTTCTGTTCTAACTCTCAAATTAAGCCTAAACGAGCATTTTTTATTACATTCATAAAAGATAAAAAATGGTAGGGCGTCGTTGATTTCTCAAAAGATAACAGGGATAATTGTTTTAGGTACAATTTCAAAAGAAAATAAAGAATCAAAAGCGGGCATCAGGCTGATTTCTGTCCCAACAGCATGAGCTAAAGTAACCAACGTTAACTACCAAGAAGGGAAGCTACCCTCTGAATCTCAAGACTATAAAATCTGTTCTCAGTTCTTTTTCTAAACGTGAATCCGAACTCCAAAATCTCATTCGGATCAATTACGGAGAAAAACCCACAAGAAACCCATACTCAAATCTCAGCATTAAAGATTTCCTAGTATTTCTTCTGTTTTCAGCTATGTCTTCGTCTCCGAAATTCTTTGCTGCGCGCTCGTCATCCTCTTACCCCCGAAGATCAACGGCAGCGGTAGTCTGTTTCTTGATTGGCATCACCGGCTTTTTATTCGGTTCCATCGCAATTTCGAAGGAYGGTTTTGGTTATAGATGTAAGTATGCTAAGCCCACCTCTGTTTCTGTTGTATGGGATAAAACGGGTAATGGTGGTGGTGGTGGTAGTAGTAATGGAGCTAATGGGAGTTCGGAAGAAGGGAAAAAGAGGTATAAAGTTATGGGCTTTGTTGGGATCCAAACCGGGTTCCGATCCGCCGGTCGCCGCCGTGCTTTGCGCCAGACTTGGCTWCCTTCTGATCATCAAGGTCTTCAGCGGTATGAAAATTTTGAAACTTTTGTTTTTCTATAAGCATAAAAATCAGATCTCACGTCTCTACGGGCCTCAGTATGTTGTGTAGCATATTAAGACTCTTTGATTTTTTTCCATTATGTCTCCTGTTAGATATCATTGCAATCCGGATGTGGAATGGATAAGTAGAATTATAGAGTATTAGGGGAAGAATTTCCAAGATCCCTGGTGTTGAATTTATGTTCAGTTGGAATTAGAGTTAGAAAAATGTCTATATTTGATCAAAGAGTGAGTCATGCAAAAAAGGTCGGAGTAGTTCAAGAAAGTTAAGGTATTTGGTATTTGGTTGATTTTATAATACTGAACAGATCAGCAATTCTGTGAAAAGCATGACATGTGGTGTGGTTGGAAGAAGACCAGTTTTAAGTTTAGTGTTGTTGCTACTCTTTGGAAGTATGAAAGAACACCCACATGTAGCATGATAGATGAATTGAAATAACTCTTGCATTGTCAATATGTGCTTACTTCCTTGATACCCTAACATTATTATTTGCATTTTGAAGGATTAGTTATTTCATTTTGCTTCTCATGAACTGGTCCATAGTTGAGAWTAASCASAAATATTATGAACATTGTCCACTATTCTCCACTTCGCTGTTAGAGTACCTAACCAATCTTGTGAATCCCATTGCAGATTGGAAGAAGCCACAGGCTTGGTTTTCAGATTCGTAATTGGTAGAACTAGTGATAGATCAAAAATGGCAGCTCTAAGGAAAGAGGTCGCAGAATATGATGACTTCATGCTATTAGATATTGAAGAGGAGTACAGTAAGCTCCCATACAAAACGTTAGTGCTATCTACCTGTGTCCTGAAAATCAATACTATGAGGTTTTACTTACATTGACATGCAGCTCTATTGCAGATTAGCWTTCTTCAAAGCTGCGTATGCACTTTATGATTCTGAGTTTTACGTTAAAGCGGATGATGACATATATTTGAGACCAGGTTAGCTGTGATTTTGGAAGTTCAGATTTTCAGGTTATGTAAATGTTTTCTGTCTATCCCTTCATGCRTTATTTTCTTTCCGCATTTTCATGTGACTCTCTGCTTTGCCTTCTAAWTTTACAGATCGACTTTCTCTTCTCTTGGCAAAGGAGCGTCCTCATTCTCAAACATATCTTGGCTGCATGAAGAAAGGCCCAGTTTTCACTGATCCAAAGCTCAAATGGTTAGTGCTTAAAGTATCTGCAAACCTTTGATAAATGTGGTTGTAACCTGTCAGAGGAAGCTAATTGATGCGTAAATCTGGATATCGTTTAGGATATAATAGAATGTCAGGCTACTGAACAGGTTGGTGAAAGAATAAAACAGATTGAGGATTCAAAGATGTACCATGGTTGTTACCTCGCGGACTGTYGGCAAACCTATATATTATGAGACAAGTTGGGTTGAGTTATAGTGGTATTATGTTGGCGTCACTCCAAACCCTGGACCGTAAGACTGAACAACAATCTCAACAGAGAAATGTGATATCCATCTCTATTTTGTCATGTKTGCAAAAATTTGCACGTTACATTCTCCTTCCTACAAGTGTAGACAAATGGAGCTCTTGCCTTCAACAATGTACCATGACAACTTGAGASTGGCAGTGATGATATGGCTTCTAAATTCTACAGATTGAAAAATATGGATGAATAAATGTACAAATATTTCCACAAATGAAATCCAGTATTTTAATGTTTGTGTTATGACATATTTTTTATCATGCAGGTATGAACCACTAGGGCATATGCTTGGGAAGGAATACTTTCTTCATGCRTATGGTCCACTTTATGCTCTATCTGCAGACGTGGTTGCAAGTTTGGTTGCTCTGAAAAACAACAGGCAAGCTTCTTTTATCTTCCAGTTTGAGCTAATGCATTCTCTGAAATATCTCCATGATCATAGAATATTGCTTGTATATTCTGATGTTCTTCTTTAATTGAGAATGTRTCCCAATCAATATTTCAGGGCTTCAATAAAAAATTATAAGTCCTAGTTTTCTTGTACAATTGGCATGAAGAGAAATGGTCCACTTCCAGTTTGAGCTAATGCATTCTCTGAAATATCTCCATGATCATAGAATTTTGCTTGTATATTCTGATGTTCTTCTCTAATTGAGAATGTTTCCCAATCAATATTACAGGGCTTCAATAAAAAATTATAAGTCCTAGTTTTCTTGTACAATTGGCATGAAGAGAAATGGTCCACTTCTTTTCCCTGCTAATTGCTTGTACTATTTCATAAAGCCTTCGACAACCATAAGGATGATATGACATTTCTCCTTTTCCCCRCATCACTCTCCCTATCAAAGCCAGTAAGATTGTTATTCTTGTAGGCAAAGTCGGTCGGCACATAATACAAGCTCTGTTCAGGTAGGAACATATGCAAAACAAGAAAACAGTATGACCTTGTGGAAAACAATGAAAAATTTGTTCAATTGTGTATTTTCGAGCTCTTGCTCTAGCTATGAGCTTAGAATATACTTGGCTTGATCTGTGAGCATAGTGTAGCTAGAATGGATCCAAAAGTTTTACAGCATAAAGACTCRGGATCAGAGAGAGTTCAATTTAGTTTTTACTTTCTTTGAATGTGGAAAACGAAGGTATTAAACYTGTTGCTAGTTATTTGGAGAACCTGTAATACTCATGCCAAACAAATGAATGGTCAGAAAAGACTCACCAAAGGAGGGACATGCGACAAGCGAATTGCTTTCTGTATCCTTTTTCTAAGTGCCTTTTTCTCCTGAAAATAAGTATGGTTTCCACTCATTTGTGCTTGGAGATCGATACAAGAGTATGAATCTGATCTAGCTCTCAAATCTGTCATTTTATATCACCCAAAGAGCTGCTTTTTCATACTCGTGTAAGCATTGGTATTCTGAAATTGATTTTAGTTATCTTCAGCCTAAGGAGTGGGATTTTAAAGCAGAGCAATGAAAGAGCTGTTTTTTTGCATCTATTCATTCAAAAGATACCAACTTGGCATAATCCAGTTGGAATGCAGCTTATCTAATAGTTTAATTTGTGTAAAATTTGCAGTTTCCGAATGTTCAGCAATGAGGATGTTACAATTGGTGCTTGGATGCTCGCAATGAATGTCAACCATGAGAACAATCGGCAACTATGTGAACCAGAGTGCACTTCATCGTCTATTGCTGTATGGGACATTCCAAAGTGTTCAGGTGAGTATGTTTTCTCCATACATATAGAGAAACACTTAGATAACTTGATGCAGGCTAAACTGTAGTAGGTGACTGGTTTGGATAATTTAACTAGTGGATACCAAATCAGATATCGTTCACGAATGGGAAGATACTTGAGGGTAATTGCGAACTATAATGATACTTYATTAGATCAAGTCTTTTCCTGTTCTAGAATGCTTGGTTATGTAGAAATTATGATTAATCGGTTAATAATCTGGATGGTATGCCAGGTGGTTTCCCCTAGGTTACCTTGAGTCAGGAGTTCAAGTCTTCTTGTGTACCTCTCTTTTGGATATATACATGATTACTTTGATGCACACTCTTTCCTCATTCCGAATGTAGTGAAAGATGAGGAATGAGACTTCTATAAGATGCCCTTCTGCAATAGATGAAYAGTCTTATAGGGTTGCTTCCTTCTTTTACATCTTTCAACATAAGTCATTAGTTTACCCAGTTTTTTGGTGTTACCGTGGTCAAAACTTCAGAGCTTCCAGATACATTAGGGCCATCCCCCTTCAAGTCTGTTCGTTACATCAGAGGAGAAGAGGAAAGCCTTTTCTTTTCCTGAAGGATGGGCATATCACTGTTTAAATGTTTCTTCTCTTGCTATTTCAATTTTGTGGCATGATTTTCCACATTTGACTGCTCCAACTTTTAAGATGGTGCAATTCATTCAAAATTTATCAACAGTTCTGGGAATCAAATGTGTAAAAAGTTGGTTCGCCTTTTTCTCTCTCRTCTTACATTGAAAAGAGACCATGTAGRCGCACTTCATCGTGCCTGGCACTTCATCTTTCAGGACTCTGCGAACCTGAGAAGAAGTTATTGGAACTCCATGCAAAAGAAATCTGCTCAAAGAGCCCAACTCTACCCTCTGATGATGATTGATTAGTAGCAGCCTTGCACCATTCAGATTCATTAAGCTGGAAAKGTGATTTCYAAGAGTGTTTTGAATTGGAAGTTGATTCAACWTTTTGCAGCCAGCAACATCAGGATGTGAAAGATGATGTATTATTACTCTGAGCTTAGAATGCAGGGCCTATGATATCTCCATAAGCCCTCTCTCGCATAGACACATGAGTTGTGCAATGAAGGAAGCCTAGACGTACACATATTCCATTGGATCGATACTACACATGCTTCCTTCTACTACTCATTGGTGCTTGACACAGGAACTGATATTTTCGTRGATCTTACAAAATTTGGACAAAGAGATAGATTTTTATTTCGAGCAAATCATAGAGGATGAAATTGCTAGTTTACTGAGACCATATTCACCATGTCAAATCCCATACAGAACAGCATTTCCCATGTCAGCTTTCTAGCTCTGTAATATACTGAACTGTCTTGTAATTTTCACTTGACTATCTAAAATGATCATAAAGTTTGTCCCATCTCTTGTTCACTTCATCTTTTAGCACTTGAAAATGCATCTTTTGCCTTTACTTTTCAAAACTAGTAATTGACACTTTATTGCCTTTCTTTCTTTCTTTTTTCCTGCCTTGGTGAGATAACTTTGTTAAACATTTACTTTGCTGTAAATTACAAATTTATGTACTTTTTAACCATGAGGTTAAAACAAAAGGTTATATAACATCTATCATCTCAAAAGTAATTTAAATCGTGAAAATATCATAAAAGTTATATAATATGTGTCATTTATTTTGATGAATAAAATATTTTTAATTTATATTCTCTATGATGACTTTTGACGAATGCAATAACAACGACGTGAACGATCTTATTTTACCTTTTAAAAAATATTATTAGCCTAATATGGCCAATCATGGTGGTCATGAATAAGAAAAGGTAATGCTGTCTTTTATGTCATTTGGAAATGATTTCATCATAGGAGTAGTGTTAATCAAGGATGTCCAAGTATAAATTCATGTGAGTGGGCCTCASTATAAAAGTACCCTTTTCAGRTGGGCCAGATAAGTAGGWACGGAGGCCCAGCTGTCGTAAATTATTCTAGCCATGATTTTTGTGCCAATTTTCTTAATGCCCTTCTGTCTTTGCTTCTTTTAACATTCGTGATTTTCATTTTTTTTTTTGTTTGTAGTATCTTTTTTATCAACTCTTATATTGATTAATTTTAAAAAATGCGCTAATAAACAATAACCTAATTTATSGATTAATACATTGAARACTCGACAATCTAAAAATTTATATCTTATGCATTTTGTTAAACCTAAGTGATAAACGATTTTTAAAAAGTAAATAAATAAATTTATCATGTGAAATATTTTTATTGATTATGTAAATATAAATACTAATTTATCCAACATGTCTACGTAAACATTCTATCACGATCAACTAACTTCCATTGATAATGAAATTTTTGAGCCTTAAAAATGTGTAAAACTCATAAGTTGGAGATAATTGAGAATGTTTTTGAGGAAGGAAAGAATGGAAGCTTCTACTAGATGACTACCATTCTAATTCGTACGTCAAATTTCACGAAACCCTAAAACGAATATACATAATTATATAATTAATGACTAATAAAATTAATACCTCTAAGTATAGATAGGTTCATAGGCCCTTTTTAGGGTCCCRGATTAGAATTTCTGCAGTTGTAAAGTTGATTCTCTCCTAATTAAATTGAACAGAGACAGCCATAATTTGGATCATTCTAGTTGGAAATCCATTTTTATTTTCTACCTTTTTCTAAATAATTCCATGGATATTCTTTTTTTTTTTTTTACTATTGTGGACCATGATGGACGTAATAGACCAGAAAAGTATGTGCCATTAATGGCTAGTTATGATCATTCAGTCAACCAAGGTATGGGTTTCTTCTGCTACGTGGACTTCAATGTGAATTCAAAATTTTCTTCCAAACTAACAGAGAGGAAGATGTGGGTCATATATATTCCCTGCAACTATTAAAATGGCCTTGAGATTAAGCCGGGGGGCGGGGGGGGTGGCCTGCGATAGTTGCCCTGCAATATTTTTTAAAATTTTTTTTATACAGAATTTTTTGTTCAAAAATTATTATTTCTTCTTTCAATATTTTTGGATGATCATCTACTTTTACTCCTTCCAAAGTCAAGTTGGGTTGCTTCCGTCCTTAGCAATTTGAGTTTCACAAAAACCTCGCCAAATGGAGCACACTCTTGTTTCAAATATTTTATCCATTAGATACAATTATGCATATTAAAAAATTAATGATTCTTATATAATTTTAGATAAAATGATAACAGTTGAGTAAATCATGAGATAGAATAAATAATATAGGGTGGGTAAAATAGGGAGAAAAACATTTAATATATTCTTAATTTTTTAAAATTTAAAAGAGATATGAAGATGGACAATTATTTTGAAATTGAGAAATAATCACGACTGAGTGGAACTAGTAGTAGAACGTACTTCGACTCTCAAAATCTTGAACATAAAGAAAACGAATTGTAGATACAATTGACACAAATAATCAATATTAATTATGTCTCCTTTATTTAAATGATGTCACACTAAAATTATTTTCTATTTATTAAAAGTTGATAATATTTCATCATTCAAGACACATTCTACTTTTAAACCATCATCAATCAATTTATAAAGTTAACCTCTTCTCGTTTTTTCCCCCCTGATTTTATCTTATTTTCCCCTTCCCCATAAAATCAAACCTCTATTAGAGTCATCCTCTATTAAACCATCATTATTTAATTTATAAACTTCATCTCTATCTCCGTTTAAAATTTAAGTCTTTTAAATTTATGTACATATTAAAAATCATAGAAAAAAGTAACTTTTGAATTGAAGTAACTGATTATTCTTTTTCTTTTTTATTTTTTAATTTTTTCATTATCCGAGGTAATAAATCAAATTTAATGTTGTCTCCTTCGCTCCCTGTCCCTCTCTTCTTGGAACATACAATAATTAATTCATAGTTAAAAATAATAAATCATCAAGATGAAAAGACTTTGATCTTGATGATGGGTTATAGATTGAAGGTGATAAGAGTATATATAAATAATATCGAAAATGAAATATAATTGATAGATGTAAAGAGATTCATATTTCTGAGAAGATTCCCCTCCTAAACTTTAATCTCCCATAAATTGTACAGAAGTCTTCAAGTCAGACCTTGGTTTATGGTAGAGGATCAACTGTCAAATGGCTGTCACGTGATACTGCAGCTCCTTATCTCTCTGTCGATCTCCAAAAATGAGAAAGAAGAAAAGGGTTTTGTTTATCGGGGGAGGCTATGGTGCCTATGCAGCCTATGCTTGGCCTAAGTTCTMAGCAGCTTTGGGCATCTGATCTGCAACTTTCTAATGCATTGGTAAACATATAGAAAAGCATATTTTACCAAWTTTGATCAGTGACTGAAAATAATAGAAATGTATAATAAGGAAGAATGGCATCTTGAAATAAACTAGTGGAACAAAGAAACAAACATTCAGATAGATAATTGCAAAATAAAATGATAGAATGACAAGGAGGACTGTACATAAACTGCAAAGTGACAAAATATTCTCAGCCCACATATGGGGAAGGGATAGGAGATTTATTACCATTTATCTAACTCATCAACTCCTTCACCATCCCTCTGTCTCTCTCAGGAATCCGATGCACCCTATACTACTAGACAGAGACTCCATTACCAAGCTGGCAGATGAATATGCATGTGGATTTCTTGCTTTGCTTCAAATCTAAGTGAACTACTAGTAGCTAGCTCATGGAGGATAACGAAAAATGGTTTAATAATTCAAATCTAATGAACCCTTTATCATATTATGGCCATTGATTCTGAGTAAGCAACCCCATGGAGTTTCCAAATTGGAAAAGTATGTACCAACTCTTGATGGTCAAAAAGGTTTCTTGCTCCTTTGTGTTTTCTATGAGTGGTAGTAAATCAATCCATCCTTGTCCATGAAAGGTAGTAATTCTAACTTCTGTAAACCTGACATTCATGATCCATCTTGTCCGGTTTTTGCCTTAGAATTTTGTGATCCGTACTTTTTACCATTTTGAGCTTCATCTCTTTGAGACATTCCAYGTTGTAGAATCCATGTTTGGCTCTTTCCTATGGCTTTTCATCTTCCAATAGAAATGCTGTGTTCCGACAACCCATATTCTGGAACATTGGTTGTTTCTGATGTTGGAAKTCATCTCTTTTCTTGAGATGTTCGTAGAATTTCGAGGGTTGTGAAGCAACGGATAGTAAGGCCATCACGCACACATAGGTTGATCAGATTGATCTTACTTTGCTTCCAATTAATTTCCGAAAAAACACTACTGGTAGAACTTCAACTATTTATACATGAGTAAAAGTCTCAATGAMGGGTGCAGCGATCAGCACTCAAATTATGAAATGGGGACCTTGACTTGATTGGATTGGAGGGATTAGAGTGGAGAAAAAGATAGGTGGGAAAGAGCAAGGGAGCATGTTTCTCGGTAGAACAAGGATAAGGATAGAGAGATTTCTGCTATACACAGAAAGAGGGATAGACAGAGAGATGCAAGCTTTTGAAAAGGATTCTACACTGCATAGTAGCGCTGCATTTGCATAGTCCCCCCAGAAATCATGGTTTCTTCTTCCATTTCCATGTGGCTTCACGTGCTTTTGCAGCCATTGAAAAAGGTCTTCTTATCCACTAACACATTTACGTTAAGATGAAACATAATTTTGTTTCTTTCTTTGTATCTCTATTTAAGAGAGATGTTCAGGCTCAGGTTCAGCAGTGCCCGATGGGGGTTTACCAATTGCCAGGCACTGTCTATTGTTTTTGCAGTAGGGATCTTTTTCTGTATCCCAAGTGCCAGTTTCTTCAAGAACTRTATGTGGGATGGTTTCAAATGTGTAGCAGAACACAAAGTTGAACTTTAGATARGGGATTTGCWAGCTCTGATTGGAGACTTRCTTTAACTTAGGAATGCAAGAATGCACTACGGCAGAGACAACTTCGAAGAACAAACAAAAWTTTACCYTTAAATTAAGTTCAGKTAGCCATAAACAAAACCCGCACGTTTCAGGACAAAATTTACAGCAAATACAAGGAGAAAATTCGTCACCCTTTCCATCTTCAATGTTCAAACTCCAATACTCCTATCTCTCTCTCTCTCTCATGTGACGAACATGGTGGGTTCTTAACCCATGATTGTTGGCTCTGTAATATCCTCAAAAATTTAATAAAAATCCGTACTCTTACACAACACTGAGGTTCCAAAGATGCAAACTTCGAGACATTCTTAAGTTTCCAGTTTCCCTCAGTTATAACCTCGTGTCACTCACATGGCTGCTAAGATCTTTGAAACTTTCAAAACCCTGATAAAATATATGCCGTTTTCATTACTTCATTTCCTGTTTTCACTAATCTTTACACTATTACTTTAATGGGTTGTTCTGGGTTTGAAGGATTTTTAATTGGTTGATCTGTGGGCGGAAAGGAAGACTAAGGTTTTCAAAAGCTGATTAGGGATGTCCTTTAAAGAATGTAAATTTGTACTAGTGATTCATAAAGTGGAAACAAACCTGTTACCTGCAACGTGAGCTGATTAACACATTATGCGAAATCTATAGTTTTTGCTATTCCTTATTACTTGCATTTCCCCATCAAGTAGCCCCCTTCTTCATTGGTTCGACACTGTTGGTTGTCGGGTTGCTGAAAGTAGCTGCCGAAGCATGATTATCCTACTTGGTTCTCGAGATTTGAACTCTTAACTCCTCTACTCGTAGGCTGATGTCTTTAATCGTTGTGATTTGACCTTCCTATGAAGCTTAATGATTCTGCAAGTTGCATCAGAGAGTCATGACAGAACAAAAGACATTTACATTGTGGAAGGAGATTGACATCGCTTCTTCATCAGGGAATCAAAACACGTCCCTTCGTGGAGACCCATCCTTTTAGATTCTAGTGTTGTTGGACATGAGCAAAGATGAATTTGACAACACTTGTTAGCAGTTCTTGAAGCTTCATACCCTGGATTATACAAGAAGTTGGGGTTACAGGCTATGAGACTTCCGGGATAAGGTCATGGAGTCCCTGGATCATCAGGAACGATCAAAGACTAGATTACAAGAACAGAGAATGTGGCATAGCACGAGTCAATTACACCATCAATGACATTTGACGAAGCATGCATTATATTATCAATTCTATGAGAAAGTTTCAAATAATTGTCATCTATCATGTTCTTCACGAATGTGATGGATCGCCATTAACCACATGGAATGCACTGTTTGCTAAATTACCCCCATCATTTTTTCAAAGCAACAATTTGATTTGAAGATTCAGAAAAGAAGTCATTTTTCATGATTAGATTCCCAATTGAGTTATGTTAATGGAAGTATGTTCCTGTTGAAATATGCATTACCCTTTTGCACTAATCTTTTGAAGTCCATGCCTAACCATGGACATTTGCATGCTCTGAATCATTCCATGTAAGAGCAATTAGGATCCTTACTTAAAAGGATCCGAATTAATAAGAACATTTGGTTTGTTTTATTCACCAGATTCAAGTTCTTCTTCTTCTTTTTTTATTTATAATATCAGTATCTAGATTTTGTTCGAATAATTCGATTAGAAAAACATATGTTAAGATATCTATTAAATTATGTGATATCGTCTCTGTTGAATGACTCAAATCCCTAAACTTGACTAGAGGAGAAGAAGCGGTTTGTCAATTAAGTTATCCCTATTTGTCATGAGTACTAAGCTTTTTAATATTTGGACCAATAAAACGGTCGATATTGACTAAATTTCTAGAAAATAAATTAAAATAATATGAGTATTCAATTTGAAACGAAAAAGTAAGGATATCTAAATTTAAGCTCCATCTAGATGGCAGTTTAGAGGCCGTCTAGATTAAGAGATGTGGCTTAATTTAAGAAAAATTGATTGAATTAATGAGTAAAAATAATTTTTAAAAAGTTAAAATTTACATTTGTATCCCTAGTGAAGAAATCCTTCAGAGTTAAAATAAATATTCCCTCTGTTTTTAGAAAATATAATATGTCACATTAAATTAAAATACACGGATCAAGAAAGTCAATAATTGATCTTAAATTACTTTTAAAAAATAATATCATTCTTACTGCTTATATTAAAGAAAAAGAGATATAATTTACAAGAGAGAAAATATATTGATTTATGGTATTGTTTTGAAAATTAATTTTCTCTTAAAATTTAAAATGCGACATACTTTAAAAAATAAAAAAATATTATTGCGACATATTTTTAAAAAATAAAAATGGATAACATGCAAATAGAGCCTAATATTACAGAGAAAATGAAGACATTGATTTTCTTTTTTTCTTTTTTAGGCAAAATGAAGACATCAGAGTTGATTATATATAGTAATAAATTTTTACCAAGTCCAATGGAGATTAATTTTCGGGCTTCCCCCAGAAGATTGATTAACCCCCCTTAAAGTCATATTGTACTCATTTTGGAAAACCCCGAAACACTATCTTCTACTGCTTAAAGCTGGTTTTTACATTAATGTTAACATGAAAAAAAAGAAGAAAAGACCTTGAGCAACCCACTAAGATTACCAAAATGACCAAAAATCATAGTTTGACAGACTTATAAATTATACTTTTTTAATTTATTTAAAGTATGTTACGTTAGAATTTTTTWTTATTATTTAAAAGTAATTCACATTTTCATGTTAAGAGATAATTAATTAATTTTTTTATTTTTACCTTTATTTATTTTAAAAAAATAAATATCACAAAGTCAATTGAATTTTTTTTATGTAATCATTTATCTTATTTTTTCAAGATAAGAGTAAAAATGTCATTTTAAATTAATTTATCATCTTTCTCTAATATGATATATCTTTTTAACTAAATAGTCTAATCAAAGCACGGCATGCTATGATAGAAATTAAAATATATATAAATTTTATCCTGAATAGGATAATAAGAATATATATTAAAATATACAAAAATTCAAAATTTGCAYGAAAAAGGATAGCGTCAATATTTTCTCAAGATTTCCTTGTCTTTATACACCGACAATCCTCGTGAGGGTTGACAACAGCTCACTATTTTATAAAAGAAAAAAATTAAAATCTGGGCATTCGAGCCGTTACATTAGTTGTTTTTCACCATGACGTGGAAAATACTAGTTAATATATTCAATTTGTAGTAAAAATATTTTTGTCTCTGCTTCAACGCAAAAGTCATACGTACAACTTTGTGTTTTGCTGAGCTAACTTCTCCTCCACTACAAGACACGCTTAAATTAGTATTTCTTTGAAAAAAATGGAAAGGTAATGATGGGCCATTTGGTATTTACTTGTGACTTAAGCCATCTTTTTGAAATTTCATCTCTTATGAATGTTGACATTTACCCATTTCTTGCCACTTGAGATCACACATAAGGGAGATTTTCTTATCTCTTAGTATAATTTCTCATATGTACAATTAGAACTCCTAGATTGTTGGTCCTGTTAGGACAATAGAGGGCTAGGAGATGACTTGTTCTTGTCGWTTATCATAGGACTAGCGAACAACTTGTGTTAGTTACATGTCCTTATGGACCCTTTCAATTATGTGTATGTATTGCATGGTCAATCTTGTACTTATCTTACTAAAGTTTCAACATGGTAAATTATCTAAACGTGTGTACATGCAACTCACCATTCACATCCATGTTCCAATCACTCCAACAATTAATAGAAGTGTCTTTTCCTTTCCTTTTCTACAAGAAAATGCTTCATTTCACTTTAAAATTTTAATATAGGACTTAAAATAAAAAAAATTCTTTTTGTTCCCCTTGTAATATTGGCTGTCACTTGACATGTAATATATGAAACGGTCTGAAAAAATTATTTTAGACTTAAACTCAATTCGATTAATCGATCAATCTACGTTATATTATTTGACGAAAACAGCTTTAATTGAAGTCATTACCKAAACAAAAAATGAAAACCAGAATGAATGAATGGAGAGAGTAGTTGATTCGAAGGACTTTTAGCGAGAGGCGAGCGGTTAACCATCCAAGTAGGCAATTGAAAGAAGAGACTAGGGAGGGCAGTGGAGCACTGGCTAGCATGCTCATTAAACTCCTATATTCTATAACGAATACAAGCAATACTTTCTGCCAAACTAGGCAGCACAAAATCCTCGTCAAAAAGAGTTCTATTACGCCAATACCAAGCTGAATCTATGCAAACTTGGAACACAATAACCCCATCGACGCTGGCCTTCAAGTTGCCATCCACCCAAGTGGCCACAGTCGGAAATGAGAAGAAATCAGTACCAATCTACTGCGGAAGAAAATGCACGAAAATCTATTTGATCCATGCACGGTCTCTAAGAGCATGCAAGCTCGTTTCAACATATCCGTGACAAAGCAGGCAGAGGACAGACTCAATAATCCCAGCCCTGCAAAGGAAAGCTCTATTTTTCAGGCTATCCCAATGGATCGACCACAACGACAACGAAGACCTCTGTAGACCAGAGCGTCGCCATATTCATCACCAAGCACCACCTTGCTGCGCCATTCGTGGTAGTTGGCTCTCATAACCCGAGCGAATAGTAAAACTCCTTGAGGCTGTGAGTCCCCAGCTAGGTCGATCCCCCCTCACCATCCTCCGAGAGAGAAATTAAATCAAGCTGTTGCAAACAGTCAGTTGGAAATCCCAGCCCCCTTTCGCAAGCCAGTAGCTCCACACAGGAGCATGCAAGGTCTCTGCGAGCAGGAAGCTTTCAACCTTATCAATGAGCATCCCGCGTGGCAACCAAGAATCCAACCAAAAGCTCATGGAAGACCGACCCTGCACCTACCATTCTATATCAGCAAGGAGTAAACAGTGACCCTGCAATAGACCTTTCCATAAATGGGAGGAGAGGGAATAGAGTAGGAGCTCCATATGACCTCTGTGACCTATACTCCCCAAGAAGAAGCTTCGCCCGCAAAGCATTCGAATTTTCCAGCATACGCCATTGGAATTTGGCTAAAGAGGCCAGGTTCAATTCACACAACTGTCGAAGCCCCAAACCTCCACGGTTCAATTCACACAACTGTCGAAGCCCCAAACCTCCACAAGTCTTTGGCATACAAATAGTCTTATCAACTATGTGAACACTCCAATGGCCAGCCTCTTCGCCCCACAAGAAGCGCCAATTAATTTTCTCCACACTCCAGCTCCAAAATCGCACTAGCCAGGATTTTCATGCTCTGCATTGCATAACTAGTAATAGTGGATGTAAATGTTTGCACCAAAATAGCCCTCGCAGCCATAGACAAACTCCGATCTTCCAACTTACCTACCTTTTGTTCATACAATCAACCAAATAACGGAAGGTCCGGAGAGACCAGGGTTTACTACATAAACTTACACTAAAACTTAATTGTTGGATTAAGATGGATTCAATGGTTATAAATAGTTCTATATATTGTGTATGTGTTATCAATATAAATATAATCGTGTACAAATTATACTGTTAAAAGTGTATTAAAAAATTCAGAATTATAAAAATCCTTGCATTGTATGGACGAATTTGGCTGGGGCGGGTATTGTAAAGGTAAATGTTGGTTGGTTGATAGAATCCTGGCCCAAAATTACCCATTTCCGATTCTCTTAAGATGGCCCATGACCAGCAGGAGTGGTAATTAATCCACTTTTATAACAATAAATTAGTGGATGGTGGCATGTTTTTTTTCCTACGTGTCAAACGAAGGGAAAATCCCCTAGCTATTTATGATGTGCCTTACTCTATCTGATTTTTGTCAACCGTGAATCTTGATGACCTGGCAGGAATGGGGAGGATCGCCCGGTCATCATTCCACGCCTCTGCCACCACTGGATGATGGCTACTGTTCTCTGCTGTCACCATCGTTTTCTCAACGATTCCGTCACAATAAACGGAGTGCCCCTCGTGATTCTTCGAATATTCGGGACATGATTTGACGCCGTTAGCTCTTTCCGTCATCTGCTTAGCTGGACGCCAGTGTAAACTCTTAGGGTTTCCTGAATGGCCCAGCTGGCACGGCARTCTCAGGCACATGGCCAGATACTTCTGTCCGAACTGCATTTAAATTTAAATGACTTAATTAACCTTACTGATGAATTGAAACTTCCATGAGATGCCACTGGTCTTCATTTAGTGTGCTCGTACTGCTCATGTTTGAAGTAGACCTTTTGGGTCACTTTCTCGAGTTTACCGAAGTAAAACCATGTGTCCATATTAACCTGGTTTTTCAAGTATTTTTGTGGTTTGAGAAGCAATATGGGGATATTTTCGGAAAATCGCAGTCAAAGATTCAGTTAGAGATGGGCATTTTCGTAAAATCATCTGTTGGCTTCTGCTTGCGTATGAAAATGGAAATCTGGAAAGTACAGGAATCTAGGAAAATTGCTTCACAGAAGGAGGAAAAGAAAAGGAAATCTTATTTAAAAAAAAAAAAAAGACAGAGAAAAGATTCGCTGTATGCAATTATACACAACTTCCCTACACTGCTTTCACTTTTTTTTTTTTGTGTGATTTATAAATTGTAACCTAAATTAATTAATTTATTTTATAAATTATATGTCTTAATATCATCACTTGTATCAGTAGAAAGAATTAAGAATCATCAAACCAATTATGAAGATCGTAATCATGGCCTTAGACTTAATTTGAAAAAGAAAGAAATGTTCATAAACTTTATTGTTAATCTCAAAATGCTTGCCATATGGGGATAAAAAGATAAATATAGACCTTCTAAATCATAAACCAAATATTTAATACTTATGTGCCAATCTTGATTTATCATAACTCTACAATATAAAATCCAATAAGTATATAAAAAATTAGAGTTATCTATTTATTTTTATTTAATAAGATTAAGTACAAAAGATGCCAAACCTAGCATAGATGAGGTGGAAACGCTTCATAGAGTGCAAAATGAGAGTAGAGGCACACATAGAATTTCAAGTTTTATGCAAGATAGAGATTTTTGAGCATACTTTTACTATCTCGATTATAAATTATCTCCTTAATTTTTGCTATAGATTATCCGTTATTTCAATCGAAARATATAACGCGTATCCTTACTTAAGTAACTCTTCAGTCACTTATTCTTTGCTTACCGCTTTCATTTCATAGTATGAGTAGAACTCTATCCTTTAATTGCTTAAGATAATAAATAATTAAGTATTTTTCTTTAAGTCAAAAGTTATCTTGAACTCACAATTGACATTAACTTTAGAGAGTGAGAAAGAGAGGATGTATCTAAAAAATGTTTTTACTTATTGATACAATAAAAATAAAAATATTATATTAAAATTTAATAATCTTTTATTCAACCACCGAGTAGTAAATAGAGAGACAGGTGAGAATGTGAAAGCAGAATTAGTTAGATCATATTTCAGTCTCTTAAATTATTAAGAAAAGAAGGAAAAAAGAAAAAGAAAAAAAAAGGGTAAATGGAGAGACAGAGGGGAAGGAAGAAAGGCTAAAGAGAGAGAGAGAGAGAGAGAGAGAGAGAGCAACAGGGAGAGAGGGATCTCGTGAAGCAGCAGGTGGTGGTGGTGATTGGTGAAGGGGGGGAAAAAAAGAAAAGAAAAAAGAAAAAAATTAATATTTACNAAAAAAAAGGGTAAATGGAGAGACGGAGGGGAAGGAAGAAAGGCTAGAGAGAGAGAGAGAGAGAGAGAGAGAGAGAGAGAGATAGAGAGCAAGAGGGAGAGAGGGATCTCGTGAAGCAGCAGGTGGTGGTGGTGATTGGTGAAGGGGGGGAAAAAAAGAAAAGAAAAAAGAAAAAAATTAATATTTACAAAAGCTCTTTTCTTTCCTTTCCTTTACTTTCTTCTTCTCCTTCCTTCCCTTCCACACTCTCTCTGCAAAAAACCCATCTCTCCTCTGTCTCTCTCTCTCTCTCTCTTGACATTCACATTCATTCTTTGCTTCTTCCTTTTAAATCACGAGATCCCCATCTCTTTCCCTTTCTCTCTCTTTCCTACTCTCTCTCTACATGTCTTCTTCAAACACTTTCGCTTCCCATTTCCATTTCCATTTCTTTCCGTGTTCTTGCTTCACTTCAACTTCCACACTTMAACATTGTTCAAGAACGTAGGAGTAGAAGAAAGAAGTAGAAATAAAGAAAAAAGGAGAAAGAAAGGGGGCCCGTTTTCGTTTTCATATTCTGTTTTGATTTAGAGAGAGATATAGAGAAGGGAGCACATTGAGGGGRGGAGAATATATGGCGCATTCTGGTGGGAAGCCCATACCGGAGATGGGGTTGGATACGCTCGGGGATCGGTTGAGGAACACATTGAGCTGCGAAGAGGAGGACAAGGATAATAACTTCAACAAGCCCGACTTTCGAGAACTTGATCTGGGTTCACCCGTTTCGCCATTACGGACTCGTACGGGTGGACTCACTACTACCACTGCCACTACAAGCAGTAGCTCCAGCTCCTCGGGATCGGTTTCCGGCCGGAACCCTGGTCCGCTTGCCAAGAAGTCCGATTCTYGCKATTCTGGCGAGCTTTCGGGTTCAGTAGAGAGCTCCCCAACGGGGAGATTCAAACCCGGTCATACCCGGTGCAATTCTGGCGGGACTCATCCGCTGATATACTCCGGTTCAAGTTCTGTCACTTCCCCGCCATTGAATATGCTTCCCACCGGTAATATCTGCCCGTCGGGCCGGATTTTGAAGACAGGCATGGCGAAGCCCGCTTCAAAGACTGATGTCTTGGGGTCCGGAACAGGAAATTATGGCCACGGAAGCATAATGCGGGGAGGTACTGCCGGAAAATTAGCCAGTAGTAGCGGCGGAGACAGTGGCTGCTCCAGTGCTTCACRGATCAATACAAGGGGTGGCCTAATGGTTGGGGGGGAACCAACAAGAAAAGGTGGAATATGCTCTCGTAATGATCCTGAAGAGTTGAAAAAGATAGCAAATGATAATTACAAGAAGGGTCATTTTGCRGAGGCTTTGAGTCTTTATGATAAAGCTATAGCTCTTTCACCGGGCACTGCTGCTTATCATTTCAACAGAGCAGCGGCATTGATAGCTCTCAAGCGGTTGCCGGATGCCGTAAGGGAATGTGAGGAAGCAATTAGGTTGGATCCGGGATATGTGAGGGCACACCATCGCTTAGGATCTTTGCTTATTAGGTGAGTTGAGGGCAAATCTTTATATTTACTTTTGTTCATTACTCGTGTCTAATTTTCGGTTGTATTTGTGAACGTTGGAATTTTTAAGATGGATTTGTGCTAAAAATCTTGTCATTTTGATGTACATTCGTGAGGTTGCTTTCTTTATACCTTTTGATACTCGTTATAATGCGGTTTTGAGTGAAATCTGGTGATTCTTGATCCACATTGGTGGGAATCCGTCACCAGATCTGGTTCTTGAACGTCCTCGAGCTGCGGTTTTTGGTTGCTTGTATTATTTTGTCCATTGTGACTGTTGTATATTCTCTTGGTTCCCCTTAGCGAAAGAGCTTCATTTATTCTTGCACTTGATCACTGTGAAACTTTCCTCTTTTCTCTTATGACTAAACGTAATTAGAATGCCTCGCAAACTTACCATTGCTGTTATTGTCATTTGACCGGTGGCTTCTAGATTATTATCTTCGGCTAAATCTTATTGTAAAGGTATTTTTTGGGTGGCGTGTCATTTTAAGTTGCGGTTGATATCTATGTTGTTTTACTTTTTAATTCACTTGAAGGTCTTCCTGGGTTTGTTTCTGGACAAACTCGATATGTTCCACCCTGAGCTCTGAATGAAGTATGTGTAGTTGAACTCTTTTTGGTAATGAAGAACGATAATGAAAGAGGACTTGCAGTTGGAACATAAAAGCTTTCCCGATTTAGTGCTTTATCTTTGTTGAATGAATTCCATATGAATTTGTGCATTTGCTTTGTTTCCTTTCTGGTTTAGGTTATTGGAATTTCCATTGTTTATTCTGCATTCTGCAGTAAGCAATCTAATTCCTGTTAGGGTCACAGTTTAGGACAGGTTGAAAATGCCAGGAGGCACCTTTGTTTTCCAGGACCTCAGATGGAACCGATTGCACTGCAGAAGTTGCAAACAGTAGAGAGGCACTTGAGCAAATGCACTGATGCTAGGAGAGTAAGAGATTGGAGAATTACGCTGAAGGAAGCTGATGATGCAATTGCTTCTGGAGCTGATGCTTGTCCCCAGGTAAGGCTGTGCCTGAACATTTTTTCAGCTGGAACAAAGGAAATGAAAAATAATGTAACTGAACAAGTTAAACTGAATTGACAGCTATTAGCATGTAAAGCAGAAGCTCTCTTGAAGCTCCACCAAGTAGATGATGCTGATTCATGTCTCTCAAGCATTTCCAAACTTCATCCCCTTGACACTCTGACCTCCCAATCAAAGTTTTTTGGGATGCTTTCTGATGCATATGTGTTCTTTGTTAGAGCACAAATTGAGTTGGCACATGGAAGGTGTGTTGAAAATTGTGATTTTCATCATACAAAATCTGAAAGTTAGTGTTTCTGGAGTATGATGATGCCCACATTATTCGTTACAGGTTTGACCCTGCACTTACTTCTGTTCAAAAAGCACAAGACATTGACCCTCGAAATGTTGAAGTTTCGGTTCTACTCAACAATGTAAGGCTTGTTGTTCAAGCTCGAGCTCGTGGAAACCAGTTATTCAATTCTGATAGGTTCACTGAAGCATGCTCAGCTTATGGGGAAGGTCTCAGACTTGATCCTTCAAATTCAGTTCTCTACTGCAATAGAGCAGCTTGCTGGATTAAACTTGGAAATTGGGAGCGAACTCTGGAGGACTGCAACCGGGCTCTTGAAATCAAACCAAATTACACTAAAGCTTTGCTTCGAAGAGCTGCCTCATATAGCAAGGTGAATTGCCTTCTTATTTTTCCCACTGTTCACTATGCTGGTAATCTTTTTCTATTGTTACATTAGGTCTTCAAATAGCGGAGGGTCTTGATGTAATTTAGTTGTCATTGCATGTAGCTTGAGAGGTGGGATGAAGCTGTGAGAGATTATGAGGTTTTGAGAAGAATTCTTCCGCTTGATAACGAGGTTGCTGAGGCCCTGTTCCATGCACAAGTTGCCTTGAAGAAATCCCGTGGAGAAGAAGTTTCTAATATGAAATTTGGTGGGGAAGTTGAGTTGGTTTCAGGTCTTGAGCAGTTCCGAGCAGCAATATCYTCACCTGGTGAACTTCTTGCAAGAGTGCCTTTTTCTCATTTGCTACTTATCTATTAACTCTTGCTGAATGTTAGATTGAAAGCATTGCAGGTGCTTCTGTTGTCCATTTTCTAAAGTCATCAAACCTACAATGCAAGCAGATATCTGCAGTCCTTGACACATTATGTGTCAAGTATCCGTCAATAAATTTTCTCAAGGTACAAAACCAGCCATGTTCTCAAGTTCTTCCTTAATTCTACTTGTCTCATCCTGACCAAATATTGCATCCACGGCATGAAATCTTCTATCCATGAGCACCTATTAGATAATATGATAAATAGTTATATCTTACAATGTCTATTTACCTTTGGTTTTAAGGTTGATGTTGAAGAGAGCCCTGCGATTGCTAGTGCTGAAAATGTAAGAATTTATCCTACTTTCAAGATTTACAAAAAGGGCAGCCGGGTGAAGGAAATAGTCTGCCCAAGCCCAGAGATGTTGGAATCTTCGGTGAGGCATTACAGTATTTGAAATGGGATTACACTCTGCTCATGCTTCTCTACCTTTCCATTCTTGTACTTCCTSTTGCATTCTGAAACCCCCAGCTTGTTCGGAAGTGAACTTTGCTCCTGCCACATAGATTTACCGATTACATGTGACATAATCACAGCCACGACATAATAATATCTCATTACAAGCCATTATCAGCCAAATGCCAGCGGAATTCAGAGAGATAGCTTAGTAATCTTTTGCCTTTTCCATTTATTCATTCATTCTCCATTGCTCTCGTTCATCTTCCTCTAATCCTCTTTTCGTAGTCTTTTCTCCAAATTATAAGTTCATTTTTTCTCCAGTTTATATTGGTTGGCCTATTCCTAATATCTCCTCCTTCAGTTGGATGTCGAAATAGTGAGAGGTATGTACAACTTAATCAAAGAAGTACTGTAGCTGAATTTTAAGAGAGGAAAACAAATTGATGGCTGGCTGGCTTTAGATGAGGATCTGTACATGTATATATGATGATACATACAAAAACCATTGGAGGCCATTGAGGGAGATTGGATGTCTGGTGGGTAGTTAACTTGGGTTAGTGAAAGCTGGATGAATATGATGATGTTATTGATATCGATGTCTATTGCTCAACCACATTTCATCAATAAAAAAATCTTATTTCTTTTTTCGTATCTTTCGTCTTAAGGTATCCTTTCTTTTACTTGATATGATGAAGCAATTATATAGTAATTGTTCCAGCTCKTGCAATAGCCCTTTTATCTTTTATGTTATTCCCTTTTCCAAATTTAATGTTTGAAACTAGCCTTTTGTTCAAGGAGTCTTGTTATGTAATCAATCATTATTACATATATAGATAGCATTGTAATTTCTATCTAGTCAGCAGAAGAGGCAGGAAGTACAATAGTTTTTAATTGATGGTTGGTCTTCATATTAAGTTGTGGTAAGAGTTGTTGATAAAATTGATTACTTTATGCGTAGACCTGTCTCATGTTTTTTTTTTTTMTGGGTTCTTTTGCTTTTTGCCTCGAGGGAAATGCATTACAGTATGCATAACATTTGCTAGGTAACTACTGCTTTGTACTGATAGGTAGCTCCTTGGACCTACTTGCTTTGTWTATACCTTATCACAATGATATGAAACCATTCTATAATCAATATGGCTTAGTGTCTTAAGCGGGTTTATTGTATAATCTTGTTTGGTTGGAGGTCAATATATTAACGTGAGGAATGGAGATTGGGTTATGGTGAGAGCCCTATTGAAGAGGGCTTCTACTTTTTCATTTTAAAATCACATGTCAGCATTTAAAGTTGCTAACTTCAAAGGAGTCCCCGTGGCAAAGGAAATTGTCCACAAGTAGTCGGTGCTAACATGCGCCCGATAAGCCTCGAAGTCGAGCAAGCGATCAATGGGGTGGAGCTGTCKGATGACCGTGACCTTCTGTAGTCTTCTTATGTATGAATTCTTGGACTGATCCCGATAATTGAGGCGAATGAAAGGAATAATATAAATATATATATATGTATATATACTCAACGGTAACTCTTTTGAGTGGTTCTGGGCTWATAGACGTCAGGATACTCCGAGTGAGTAACGGGATCTTAAAAAGCCACATAAGAGGCCAAGACAAGAATTCCGTTCATCGAAAGCAGTGGAAAAGGACTGGGATTTTCGGGACAATAATGATCCATCACTATTATTGTAGTGTACGGAGTGAAGTACGTAAAACTGGATTATCTGATCACTGATGAATAAGATCAACCAATATGCGCTGAAGAAAGTATAGCCGTTATGTTGTGTAACAGTCCCATGAGGTGGCGGTGGTGATGGGGGTGGTTGTGGGTAGTTCAGTTACGAGTTCTGGACATTGTATTGAATTCAAAGTGGTGGTGGGTTGGTCGGTTTAATAAGTCATGTGTGATTGGTGGAGCTTTTAGAATGGCATAGTCTTTTTCGGTTTCGAGCGTTTGCAATTGAGGTTTAGTCAAATGTATGCAATCGGTTTAATGTCCCCACACAAGTCAAAAAAGGAAGGATTCCTTCCACTGTTTTGACTGTCGCGATTGTCTGCAGTATGACCAGCATAAATACATCGGCTGCTGAAGATATCAAATTTACTTCCCGGATCCAACTGTAATCCTTGATCCTTTTCTTCTATCGCCTTCGGAAGAGGGAGTAATCTCCAGAGGGAGGCCCAACTCATGAAGGAGAGAGATGGCCATTTCCCAAACCCTGCTCTTCACCTTTCTTGAAATGGCTCCGTCCTCCTCGCTATTCTCCTTTGATACTTGTTGCAAATTGTGTTGAGATGCGGTCGAGTAGGCCATACATATAGACACAATGATGGACGAAATCCAAATCTCGTGCATTTTGTAAACTAAGAGGTGATGAAATGAACATCCAAAACAATTTAAACTAAAGCGAGATAAATATAATAAGATCCACTGACAACTTAGCTATAAGAATCTCAAATTCTCATATAGTATACACATATTTACAAACATCCCTTAATAGATTTCCATAACTCTCGTCGTTGAATTCCTAAGAGAATTAAGTCAATATTACACAGATTTAATCAGCTTGGACTGAATCAATCTTGACAAGAATACAATCAAAATCCTGGTACTTCTGCAAATTAAATGAAACCAGTTAACAACTTAAAGATCAAAATGGCTCAAGTTACCTCCACCAAGAAAGAAAACACAGAAATAAAACCTTCATTTAATTTTACAATTTTGAAAGACATGTTCAGAGCATGAAAACAAGTATCTTGCAGTAACTGGATACTTTTTAACATTAAATTCCCCATGAATTAGGAATCAATATTTCTACCAAATTTTCATATTAATTCAYCAGTCATAAGGTACATTGCACATGTWATTTTTTGGACCATGGGATTTGCATAAGCTTCAGGCACCACTTGCATATAGACGTGTCCATTCCTTGGCTGCAGTTCATAAAGAAAATATAGCTTCATTAAACTTCCAATATCCAGCTTCAGAGGTGGACAGTGAGAAAGAAAATAAGAAAAGAAAAGGAAAGGACTCGAGAAAAATAAAAGTATATTTCTCATGGATCTACCTGTTTCAACAGCTTCAGCCTCGTTTGACTTCCAATGCTTCGCAATGTTCTCAGAGAGTGGATCATCTGGGTTTGGTGCACTCAAAAGAGCTTGAATGCTACAAAGATGACCAAAACGGGGAATAATAATAACAGTAAGAGCTACCAGTTAAATGAGGCAAACGCAAATGACTACATAGAAGAAATGAAGCAGATAAACTAGTAGAATTCTGATTGCCAAATCTGCCGATCATTTTTTAGAGAAGGAAATTGGAACCAACGTATTTTATTATTATTATTTCAAAAAGGCCACCATCATGTGCAGCTGGTAGATGTATCTGTCATGATACCAACTTGTCTGAGAAAAAGCACAGGTTCAAACAGTTGTTCCTTGCAATTTACAAACTTAGAAAATCCCAAGTACCTTAAGAGTACAGTTCGGATCTGAAGGGCAGGACTCCATTTGTCTTTAAGGATGTCCAGGCATATCCTTCCTAGCTGCAAAGAAAAGGAGTCCTCTTGTAAACAACTATGCTTAACCCTTTGACAGGACAAGAATTATAGCTGCCACGTCTTACCTTATCAATATTAGGATGGTATATTTTGGTGAGGAATCGAACCTGTTCYACAGGAAACAGGGAGAGAAAGTCAATTTCCTTTGTACGATGGAATTACTAGACCCCAGAAAATAAAACTTTATTTCCATCCACATAGAAAAAATATTTGTTATATGTGAGAGAATCCTTCTCCTGGATGGCCCAAAACCAGAACCAGCCAGAGCCCTATTCATCTTTATACAGAAATGTAGAGACATAAGAAGACAATAATATATATATATATATATCCTGAAATAAGCACCAAATTTTACTTCTACGTCCTTCATATAGATAAAGCTCCAAAGGCACCGTATAATTGAGTTTGCAACTACTGGAAAACCGGGGTTCTTCATATAGCTGAACCAAAATACCAAAAAGAAAGGGTATACCCCCACCCAAAAAAAGGCAGAAACTTATGCAAATTACCAAGCAGTAAGGTTCAACTCTCCAATAACACATAAGAGGAAGGAAACTGCCTACAAGATAGCATCTCATAGCACCTACGAGTCGACCAATCATTTGACAYAAGCACTATGCAAGGAAGTATACTGAGGCAACTCAAGTTAGTKCACAATGTTAAGCACTTGTATCAGCTAACATATCAATACCATTTACACTGCAAAAATTTCCTAAACACACCAACCACTGCAGCAAGATAGAGAAAACACCTGACTAAAGGTAAAAACGTCTTGAGCCACAACGCTTAATTAGGTACCTCTAAATTTAACACCATAAAAATGGAGGTAAAATTTGAGCTACAGAAAATTTATAATTAAAGCATAAGCACCTTCTTTCCTACCAGATATCTGAAGTTCTTTTTCTTTTCTTCTTTTTTATTTTTTCCCCTTTTTTTTTTTTTGTGTGTGTTGGGGGGGGGGGGGGGGGGGGGGGGGGGGGGGAGGCATGGGGAATTACATGAAAAAGAAAATCTATGCAAGCTTCCTCCATGGAAATTACAGTAAGCATAATTTTAAATGATAAGTACATCTCAGCACTTGCATGAACTACTAGCAACTTAGTAATCTGGAAAGTGCAAATCACCAACATTATGCCGCTCGATGGGTAAGAAAGAATTATTTAATATGATACCTAAAGAGGGCCAATATATTAGAACCATCCATTAAGCAGGAAAATCAGTGGCTTTTGTCAAAATTATGTCATGCTTCTGTATTTCTAACCTCTTTCTGTTCAGATAGGGAGAGATGGATAGTTTGTTCAGCCCACAGTTTAACACACATAGAAGATAAGCCAACACAAGTTCAGCAACAAGAATGACAATTATAAAGAAGAAAAGTTGTTTTGCCAATTTTGAAGCTTTCTCATGCTAGCCAGTAAAATTATAATTCAGCTGCACCAGAAAGCAAGCAATATATTGGTCTTTCAGGTCCACATAAAGAATTCCAGGCCTATAAACTATTATAGTCTGTAACAGCTGAAAATTTGCAGTACCTTTGGAGCTGCCATTGGATATTCTTCAGGCAAGAATAATTCCAACTTGAAAACACCTCCTGCAAAAAATTGACAGAATAAGTAGCATATGAATATGGCAAGCCTTTAAAAGACACTAATCAAGATATCAGTTCAAAACAAAAAAACGCAARGAATGCAGTAGTAAGAGATCCAATTATAAGATTCAGCCTTTATTTAAAACATCCCTCTTGTATATGAAGCTAGTCCATCCCACACAAGGTATTAATCTTTCTCCTTTACAAATGAATGTCTTCATTTGACTTGTCATAAATATATAGGAAACTATTTGATATCTTACTATCTAACCCTTTATTATTATGGGAAACARGTAAATAATAGTCAGGCTTCCTGAAATTTTAGAAAAATGAACTCATTTCGAGAAAGAGGACATTGTTTTGGAACATTCCAAATGCAAATGGGAGGACATTCACTTTGGAATGAAGGAACTAATAAAAATGACAACCTCCAGAAGGCAATACCAATGCATGGAAAAATTCGTTTTGCTAACAGAAGTCTGACTCTCATGGATAACCTCAGAGAGATAACCAAGAGAGAAGTCTAAAAGCCTGCATTACKATCCCACTCTCTTCATCCTTTCAATAAAGTACAAAACCAACCCCAGACACAGTAGTGGAACATTTTTGTTGGTATTCAAACACAAAACAATGAAGAAAAACTCTTTAGATTATTCTCAACTCTCAAAAGTGACATTATTCACAAAGTGGCATGAACATTAAGCTTGTAAGATTTTAAATTCAAATGGTTTAATAGCTTACCTGCCAAGCTATAATAGTAGTACCAGCAGCATATATAATGGCCACTATTTAGAAGACGAAAAACAAGAAAAAGCAACCAGCATAATTTTCATGCAAGAAAATAAACAGAAAGACTTCAAAATTTCATCTACAGCAGATGCAACCGGATGCTAGTCCAGTTTTCCATTCTTAGGGATAAAAATCAAGCCAATAACCTTCATAAGGAGATTGTGTAGGACCAAGAATCATCACATTAAAGTACCGCATATTGTCCTCAGAGGGAGATGCACTTATTCCAGGTGCTGCATCCACAGATAACCAAAAAATCAAAAAAATCATTAGACAAGGATCAACATGTATCAGATTCCTATCAACCAACGTGACAGGCAACATAAATATATTAAACATGCATAAGATAACCGTTTTACTAACAAAACATGAGCAATCTAAACACCTCCACCATCTGACATTAAAAGTTTTATCTTCTCGGGAATTGAAATTGATGTGACTAACACAAGTAACTTGGATTTTTGAAGTAAAAGGCATGTTGAGATTCAACTTTGCAGATTTTTACATAGTATATTGAACAGAAAGAGTTTTATGGAGGGGCCTTCCAGCACTATTTCAGACCAATTCTTTTCTATACATAAAGCCCATGGCATCCCAGGTCACCTCAGAACTGTTTTGGTGTATCAAAGGCTGAGGCTAACACAAACATAGAAAACCTTCCACCTAAAGATACATAAAGAGAGCTCAAAAAACCCAGGAAAGAAAAAGAAACTGATGAATCTCTAAAGACGCATTTTTAAAGCGAAAGAGCTAGAGCACAGATAAAATCAAGCGCCAAGTTATGGAAACGTGACAAACGAAAAATAGAAGGAAATTAAGAAAACAAAGAAACATCTGTAATTCTATAGCTGAAATTGCTTCCAAGAGCCACATAAAGCAAACGAAATACATGTAACACGGAGGACATGCTATGGAGCCAAACATACACAAATACGCAGAAATACGAATCCAGCCACATATAAATACACAAACATATACATAATGCATAACCATCCCAAGACGAGAAGCCTTACCGGGCTCGCTAAGAAGACGCTGAGTTTCCTATTAGGTCAAAAACAAAAAAAGAAACCCATCAATAAATGTTCAAGTGACGAAGAATCAAAGTGAAATAACCGGTCAAGAAGATGAAGTAGAAACCCTAAAATTCGACGCAAAGGTGATCAAGTAAAAAAAAAAAAGAGCAAATCCAGTAAATTGACAGAGGGATCGGGGGAAAAACACGGAGATCAAGAATTTTACCTTGATGATTCTACGGGGTAAGTTGCTGTTAGCCATTGAATTAAATTGATTGATTGAAATGAACTATAAAGTTCTCTTCTTCGGTCACAGAGTTTACGCTAGCAGAGAGAAAGAGAGAGAGAGAGAGAGCGAGAGAGATACAGGGAGAGAATAATTTAAGAGTTAAGACTCTCTCTCCCACTAAAAGTTAAATACCATGATTTGGCGAGGGGTGAGGTGTAAATGTCAAATTTTTGCMATTATAAAAAGTTATTTGTAGTCGTTTGCAATTGCGGGRTTCAATTCTTGACATTATTCATTTAACCCTTTGAGGTTTTGCATTCTTATTTTCATAATTCTTCTTTAAGTTTTAATTTAGAGTGGAGTGACAACTAATCAATTGATTCTTAATTTCATTCACATCCTTAAAGAATATCATTTTGAAGTRAAAGATTATTTATGAGCTATAAAATGATTTTTATCGAGTTTCAATTTTTTKAGTTCATAGATATTTATTTGGTGGGAGCCACAATTTATAATTATAATTGATTGAAATGTTTATAATTTTATCATCACTTGGGAAGTTGATCGATATAAATATCAAAAAATACGATTGATATTAAGGAGTATCCCATATGATGGAATTAATCTTGACTCCGTTCAAATTGCACACTCAAAGTCTAACTTTTATTTAGAAGAGAGGGTTGCACTATATCCTAAAACTTTTTCAACATAATATACAAATAGGAATATCGAATCTCTTCGGAACTTCACTTTGACTTATCCATCGCCTTACTAGATTGCTACAACGTTTAGCTATTCGAAATAATTTAATGATATTGTCACAGTTTCTCTCACTCAACTATTAATATCATGCCATATGGTTTCTCACATAATAGTATAGTGCAAGAATCTCATATGAGTGAACACAGTGGGTCAGGAATATATTCGACCTCGACCTACAATAATGCAGATTCCCAGGAAATATGAAAATTTCAACAAATCAGATTAGAAAATGTAGGTTTTTCATAGAACTTGCATAAGGGGCCCAAATTCACAACATTTGCATATACCCAAAATGAGTTTATTCTCGATAACAACTGTTTCATCGATCTGGGCATATTGTAGGAATCTGCTTTTTGAAACAGCAATTTTCCTGTGTAAAATGATGTTATGTTACTTCTGTTTGTCTCCAAAATCCCAAGGAAGAGAAACAAGAGGGAAAATGTCCAACTGAGATCCAGTGGAAAAGCAATGGAGAAATTGATGTAAAGGTTAATTATTTCATGCATCCATGTCCGAAAGGGAAAAAATGGAAGAAAGAGATGAATATTGAGAGATGAACACCAAGAACATCAGAAGATACAGGAATTCAGATAGAAGAGTTTTTATTCTGTTGCTCATGAACTTCTCGGATAGGAATTGTCCATGGGGGCATACAAATACAGGAGAAGCCATTCTTTATTCAAGCTAAAGGCAAAAGCTTTATTAAAACCTAACCATACTATTCACCCATTCAGGGAAGTGGGGCTAAGCCCAATTCTTCAAGGACTGTCTTGCACTCTGCAGCAGCCTCTTTTGTCATGAATCCAAGAGGGTTTGCATAACGAACATCTCCCTTCATGCCACTGTTTTCTGTGCACGAAATCCTTGCTTTCTCAAATGATTCAAAGGGCACGTCGCAATTCTCTCTTGGGCTCTTAATAGCCGAGATTTCGCAGATATCTTCCTCATGCTCGCCTTCCACGGTCAAGCTGTAGTGCCCGGCTTTGTCAGACACTCCCTCGACTGAATATGTTACATTCTCAAACTCGCTGTTCCTGCATTCAAGAAGCACGGTGGCTCCTGTACAAAACCAAGAAAACATATGCACCAAGTTATGAAACTATCCAAAAAAATCATGACTATGCAATGGCTATAACCTATATAGACGTACCTGCGATGGCATCACTGAGTCTTGTCTCGAATTCAACGCGGCATGGATCACAATAGACATTGCCTTCGATGTTGAACTTCTCTGTGTGGCAGTGAGCAAAGGTGGCAAGGGCCAAGATGCAGGCAACGAGAGCAACAGCCTTTGCCATTCTTGATTGTTTATTTTATTTGAGTATATATATTTTTTTCTTTTGAACTTCTCTTGCTTTGTATTGCACGATTTGAATACTAARCTTGAAGCCAATTTATAGGGAATGGAGAAGCGAAAAGATGAGGTAGAGCGATTATTTCTGTCTAAGCTGCTGACTCTATGTGGATTTGGCACATTTGTACGAGGTGTTTAGGTAGAGATTGAATTGTTCTTCATCTGCATTCAATTGGAAGGTGGAAAATGATCCCTCAATTGAAGGTAGCTGTTATTCTTGTTATTGTTATTCGAGAAGTCATCAGTTTAGCCAATCATTCCTACACTTGGACACAGTCCTTAGAGAACTCCATGCTCTTGATTGGGTTCTTTTTAATCTTTTTATTGTTTTAACTCTAGACAACTCCATCGCATCATTATTCAATTGGTAAAATGTATTTTCCTTCAGTGATCTGTCCTCAATAACATCCATAGTTGCCCACATCTATAAAGAAAAGAAGAAGTGATAATAATTATAATCTATATGTAAATTTAATGTATTTTTCTTATATGTATCGTTAAACATCTGCTTATTTTCTCTCTTCTCTTTGTTCGCAAAACTATCTCACTCTTGCTCTCCTAACCCTCTAGACTATTTCTTTCCTCTCTCCCTCCCACTTCATCATTTTTCTCTCCGGTAACCATCATTATTCATTCTTCTTGGCCTTCTTTTAACTAATGACCATATTAATTTAGAGATTCATATTATTCTTACTTAGACATAATAATCCTATAGCTAGGAACTAATTTTAATTATTGTACTAAGATTATCCATCACCCATTTTTTCATCACACAAAATCAAATGTTAAAAAAACGACTATTTACTTTATTTAAATAATATGAATYAGTAATGGACAAGACCATTATATGGTACTAAAAGTAGCATGAAGAATATTACGCGGTTTAAAATGAGGAGATGAGCTGCGGCGGTGGGGAGAAAGAAAGATGTTGGAGTTGGGTTTCTTATAGTTGGGAAATTATTGGTTCATCCTTATATATTTCTCAAATTTTCATTCAAATACCTTTACCTTATTTTTCCTCTTTTTATTATTATAAATCYGACAAAACGATTAAGCGAATTTTTACAAATTAAGAGAGTCAYGTAATAGTTTGAAAAGGATTATTATAAATTGATGAAAGGATTCAAGCGAATTTTTACAAATTAAGAAAAATCAAATAATAGTTTAAAAAGAAGTAAAACAGGTACTTGGTTAAGATTTTTACAATATCTCCAAGGATGAACTTAAAGACTTTTTGCTTCTTTGATCCTTAGATATTGGACAGAAGCACTAAATTCCGAAACTTTTACAATTAAGTGACCTAATTGCTAGTTTTGAAAAATAAGAGAGTTATTAAGGTTTCAGCATAGGGACGATGAATGTCACTGTTCTGGGTGGGAAGAAACTTCGAATCCAACGTTATTCTCTTCATTGCCTTCCAAATGGCTTCAACATTCCACTCTAGTCGCCCGCTCACCCCTCCCCATCAAACCTCCAAAGAACCGCTTGCCCAGCTTCCCGAAACCGTCGGTCTCCTCAAACCTAAAATCCCTGATGCTGAACCTAAACTAATCATTGAAGGTGGCTCAAAGCTCTCTGGCCATGTCACCGTAAGTGGGTCCAAGAATTCAGCTTTATCAATTCTTGCCGCAGCCCTTTGTTGCCCAGATGGTTCAAAGCTTGAAAATGTTCCTAATGTATCTGATACAAGAACAATGGCTTCCATTTTGAGGTCTTTGGGTGCTGAGGTTGAGTTTTGCGGCGGTGAGATGGTGGTTAATGCTGGTAGAATCGGGTCTGTTGAGCCTGATTCAGCTGAGGTTGGGAAGATAAGAGGTGGGTTTTTTGTCATTGGATCTTTGTTGGCTCGATTTGGCGAGGCTGTGGTGGGGTTTCCCGGTGGCTGTGGTATTGGAGCCCGTTCGATTGATATTTACATTCGCGGGCTTCGGGCTCTTGGCGCCATTGTCGAGCTGAGGTTAAGCTTATTGCACAGTTTTTAGTGAAGTTATTCTTTATTACCTTTGGGCAATTCGGAACTACTCTATTTGCAGTACAGAATGTTGACTTCTTTTTTCTTGTATTAGCATCAGATTAGAATCGTACGAAGTTAAACAGTCTGGTTAAATCAAATTCTAGTTAAATAATACAATCCTTCATTAAGGAGGGGAAGATCGTTTGATATAGACTATATAGTTACTAGAAGAGAAGTTCTAGACAGGTTGAAACTCAAATTTCACTCTTTTTTGGCTTTTGAAATTTGACAAATTGAGAGAAATTGGCCCTTCAACAACAAAATAACAAGTATCCCCAAATAGAATAAGGGAGAAAACCACTTCATTCACCTAAGCGCAATTTGGACACAGGGTTTCAGGAAGATGCGACTTTTGTGTAGCCTGCATTTTAGCAGGTGTACTTTAGCATTTGCAGATGCATTCTATGTTCATTACGTACAGGAAACAAGGAAATTCTAAAAAATTAAGATCATTTAACAAATATGATACATTTCGAAACTTGGACTAGTACTAATTGTAATATTTATTCTTGCTTCTATATGTTTGATTCAGGATTATACTGTTAATAGTTGGTTGACAAATGGTTATTTCTGAAACAAAACAAGTGGACCGGTTTTGAGGGTATAGGCCTTTGAATGGTAAAGCTGAAAAGTAGTTTGATCAGTTTGAATTGACACCTTCCAAATAAAACTGCTGAACRAGGCTCTATTGCTTCCACCACAGGAATGGGAAAATGCAGGCACGTGCTGCAAATGGAAAAGGATTGGTTGGTGGGAGGTTCCGACTTGATTTCCCCAGTGTTGGAGCAACTGAAACTCTTATGATAGCTGCAGCTATGGCCGAGGGAAAGACGGTGCTTTTGAATGTAGCTCAAGTAAGATAGAAGCAGTATTTTCATCATTCTTGAAGGGTATATTTGTCTATCCAAAGAACGATAACGGTGAATGATACACACTTTTATGAGAAATAGGCTGAGACCTCATAAGTTTTTTAAAACTGGATATTCACTTTGCAGGAACCAGAAGTAGTAGACCTAGCTCACTTCTTGACAAAATGTGGGGCTTATGTCGAAGGTGCAGGGACTAAAAACCTTTATATTCATGGAAGGAGAGAACTACATGGTTGCAATTATAGCATAATGCCAGATCGTATTGAAGCAGGCACTTTCATGCTTGCTGCTGCAATAAGTCGATCTCGTATCTCTCTGTCGCCCGTCTTTCCTAGCAATTTGTCCTCTTTAATTTACAGGCTTCATGGTGCTGGCTGCAAAATTGTACGATGCACCCATGACGAGTTGGAGGTATAAAATCTTCCCCAAAGTCTGTATGCCTTTGTGTTCCTTCCCCAACCAAAAGGACCTTGATTTGTAAATAATGCCGATTTGAGAATTGCAGCTTTCTGCAGTTCCAGGTAGCTCTATGGATGATTTGCAAGGCTTTGACATCAGACACTTCCGTTTCCTGGATTTCCTACAGACCTCCAAACCCAAGCTATGGCATTCCTTGCAACATGTACTGGTTTAAGTATCATTAAGGAATCTGTATTTGAGAATCGCATGGGCCATGGTACGTGGTGCTAATCACATATCACACTGTTCAAACATTACCTGCCTAAATACTCGCCAAACATATTGGAAAGGTGGTCGTAAGCATATGCTTCTAGGTAGGGTGACTACTATTTTACTGCCTGCATTGAGTTGTGAAAGGAAACTCTGTTGCACTTGAAGAGGATTAGTTTTTAAGATTTTTTTTTTTTTTTTTTCCAAGTACTCCTGGACAGAATATCCAAGTTTTATCTTTGCAGAGGTTAAAGTGATAAGTACGCAGTCAACAATGATGATGCCGCATATGTACTTTTTTTTTTTTTTTTTTTTTCTGAATGCCGAAAATATGTCAAGACGTACCAGATGAGCGCCTCTGAAGGCGGTATAGCCTGACAAAGTGACATTGTTTGCATATGATTGTTACCATTATTGCTATTTTTAGTCCTTGCTAAACTTTTCATTCTTCTGAAGTCCGAGTGACAGTGTTGTAAATATCCATTACCTCCTGATACCTCATTTTGGCTCTTGTTTGGTGTAGTAAGAGAACTGCAAAAGCTTGGATGTAAGATTCAGGTTTACGGGAATACTGCCTTGGCTTTTGGAAAGGAAACAGGAAGGTGGGCGTCTGGTATCCAACTTMTAAACATGTTTCAGCTTTCTGTTCTTTAGTACTGATTATACTGAATTTCTATGCTTCTGTTTCCCAGTCATCTTCATGGTACTCAAGTCACTGCAACCGATTTGCGTGGTGGAATGTCACTTATTTTGGCGGGATTGGTAGCAGAAGGTACTACTGAGGTTAGTGGTGTATGTCATGTTGATAGGGGTTATGAGAATTTAGAGATGAAGTTGAAGCTTCTTGGAGCTAATGTCAGACGACAGGATACCCACAAGGTCAATTAAGTACCATGCAACATTGTATCATCTTGCCTAGTATGAAGACCTATTGGTAAATTTGGCATCTAATCGGAGGCAAGCGAAAGCAGTCGGGCTTTCCCACTCCAGTCCTCTTTGCACAGCATCAGCATTTCTCCCACCAGAGCACAAGTACGTCACCTCATGTTTTTCGAGATTTCTTAGACAGCATTTATAGATCAAAATGTMGTATTGAGTTCTTGAGTTTTGAAGATGTAATAGGCTATAGATCGATGAGGTTAGATTAGCTAAGATCTCAGATATACTTCTTGTGTCAGCTTGATTGCCTTATTTCTAGATGACTAATGTAAATACTTGTACTGCATGGATGGCAATGAATTTGACAATCAAGTTACTTTTGACTTCTCGAATGAAGGTATTATCAGAATGCTCATATAGTGACAAACGGGCACAAATGAAGAGGGCCTATTCTATTTCCTGTTTTCACGCTAGTTCCAGTTTTGGAAAGATCATTTACTTACTCATCTTACAAAATACATTTCGAAAGATAAGTAAAGAAACTAGTACACAAAATACAAAACAAGAAAAAAAACGTTTTTCAGGCATGCATGATTTTTTTGTGCTAATTCAGAGAGAAAAGGAGACTAATTGCCTGAGGAATCTTCATTGAGTGATCTTCTTGGAGGTACAATAGTGACTTTACAAGTAGTTGATGTRGGGGAAATGTTGGAAAGAGATGCAATCAACTGATAAGTAAGCCACTCCACGAAGCGTGGAAGCAAATATTCAGCTAGAGTGAACTGATCTCAATTAGCAAACCATATCGACCAAAAATTCTCACCTATGCAGTCCTTTTCAATTGCGAAAAACGTCGGTACCTAAACAACTAATAGGAATCAGCTGTCACTTTGGTATTCTCTTCAGCAGCTTGTACAAGCCAAATACATTCCTATCGTGCCAACGATTTGGAATAAAGAATGACCGGTACAATGGTGGTGACATTTCCCGATCCAGATAAGGCAATGCTGCAACGACCTGTACAAAAAACTTTAACTAGTGAGAAAATATGTGCTATCGCATTTCGCTTGTGCCTTGCGTGGATCCATGCAATGCTTTTACCTCCCATGTTGTCAAGTCACTTCCTCGAGAAAGATAAGGGCGATCAAGCTGCAGTTCCACAAGGAAAGTGCACTTCTCAAGATCCCGGAGCTGCAACATGAATGAAAGAAGMKAGTCAAACAAATTATTTGGGTGCAAAGTGACTGAAAGATGAAATCAGCAAAAGATGAAAGCGATGCAAATCGATTAGCAGGTCAGAATCTGATTACATATTGCTCATCAGATGCCATGTTCTTATTGTTGAAATAATGTGGTGCAGCTGAAGTTCCACCAAGAGTGGAGTTAAATGGGAACGGAAGAAGACCCGTGAACCCGTCATCTATCCAGCGAACTTCAGCTACATAATCAGGTATGAAAAAGGAGGAAGGAAATCGATGCCACTCACTACCAACGCAAACAACAGAACCTACAGTACAAGGCAAACAAAACAGTAATAAGCAATAAAATATGAAAGAACAGAAAAGAATGATACAAATTGCATGTGGTGAAACTAATACGTTGACAACTTTCATATCCCTTAAATTCTAAAGTAGAGACACAAGAATATACAGAAAAGGGAAAAATGCCTGCTGGCAGCACATATTTCTYATTTGAACCTAGGAATTATATGATATGGACTCAATACTTACTAGTCTAAAACTGTTCTACTCTGAACCACGAAACAAACTAGCACTGTAGCAAATTTGTTAACTGCTGGCAAAGCAAGCATCAGGCATGCGATTGTGCATAGGGAAATACCATAGGGTAATTTCCAATATTAACAACACGCAAGTTATACTTCCAAAGAAATAGCAATTGCTCAAAAGCAACTTTTGAGGGGCAGATAACGTCAAAAAAGTAACTGATAAAGAACTGAGGAAGTCATGGACAAAAAGTAACTTATATACCAAAAGGTTACATTTGGACCATTTTCACAATCTGTTTATGGCGTGTTTAATGGAAATTTCATATGTAGTAAAGCTATGAGATCAAATCCTTTCAAAACTTTGCACGAAKAAACAAATGATAAACATGCCAATTAAGATTCAGCATTCTACGAGGACCTATATGCCAGAATAGATAAAGTGCTGCTTCTCACCATTTCCCACATCATCATGATGTTCAAAATGCTTGTAAATCTCTAGAGGTGCAGAATAGCCATGAATTAGCGAAAATGTGCGAGAATGGGAGGCACACAAAATGAGGCCAAGAATCAAAGGTCTGATATATTCAGCTATCTGCATAGACAAAGAAGAGGTCATTCTTACTTACAACTGTCATTGGGCAGGCAAACAGAAGCCGAGGAAATAAACAGTTACCTTAACAAGAAGTAAGCGTTCATGGGGATTATACTTATCCCGGAAGAAATCAGGAAAGCTCTGAATAACAGCTGAAGCAGCAGCACATATAAGCGGATATATAGGGTAGAGGAATCTGTAAAAGCAGAATGTCATTCATAATGTCGATAAATTCAGCTAGGCTAGTTGATCTATTTTAAGGTCAAAAGTCCAGTAGCAGGTGTCAAAAGAACAAATCCCTTGCAGCTTGTTCTATTTTTCACAGATAGAATATTGTAAAGAAATTGTTCATATATGACTTCTATTTGCTGTCAAAAAGAATGTGGCCCTTTCTTTGTCGCACACATAGGTACTTGTGGATGAAGGTTGAGATACAGGAACCCTCCAAACCTTGCAAATACATGATTATATTTTCATCATCCCTATGTAATTGAAAACAAAGGGCTCCTCTAAAGTAACTCTTTTGGCCCCACAGAATATTTTCTAGGAATAAAGCGAGGGCTCTTAGCTTGAACTTATCAGATGAAATACCAAGGGGAGGGGACACAACAACTTATAAAGCAAAAAAAATACATTCCCTGAAGACCTCTAGGTAAAATAGTTAAGCTAAATACCATTTGGAAAGGAGAAAGTTAGTGAAGAGAGGTTTTATATTGCCATTGGTGTCTTCAAGGTTCTCTATAAGGTCCACAGAAAAATTAATAATAAAAAGAAAAGGAAATAAAAGGCCACTACCGTGACWTAGATTTCGATATAAGAATAGTTCGCATGAACAAACCTTTCTTCTTTGTGAGGCTGCAAAGACATAAAAGCTGTCCAGATATATATAGGTGAGATGATAACCAACAGGTCCGGAACATACTTCTTCCTTGCAACAGGTAGAATTACCAAGAACAGCAATGCAAGAAGGAAGCAGAAGTTAAAATTATTAAACCCATTCTTCAAGTAATATAGTGGCCCTTCAATGCCATACAAATGACTCTCGCCTCCTCCTAAGACGTTATAGATCAACAGATTCAGAACAGAGGATGTCCACTTGCCATAGTAATAATAGTCAACAAGTACTGAAAGTGCCTGTAACAATCAAAAAAATTTATTATGCAATTTGGAACAATTCAAACAMTTTAAGTAAGCATAAATAGGAAGAACTAAGATTATTTTTATCATGAAAGTTACAAAAACTTAAATAATTAAAGGTGAGCATAAAATCGAAGTAACATTAACAGTCAAACTCTTACAAGGTTGATCCCACTTACCATAACAGCAACTGAAGTGACCACCCCAGAGATGAATGCTTGTTTAAAATTTTTAACCAAWGAGTATATAGTGACTGGAAGAAATGCCAAGATTGAGAATGGCCAGCCAAGGATAACTCCAGCTGCGGCAGTAGCAACTGCCAAGGCAGGCTTCTCGAAAAGGAGAAATGCTGAGGAGAGAGACATGGCATACATAGAGAATGAGCTAGGAAGGAAACCTGCAGCAGGAATCARGTATTAATACTCAGCACTCATAGGCATAAAGAAGTCAACTGGACAACCAAATGCAAGTTAAGAAAAGGTCCAGAGAAGCAGCTTTGCTGATTAACCATATAGAAGAGCAGTAGGAACTTTGGACAGAAATGACTTGAGAAAAAGCTACCTACTGGTGCTAGCAAAGAAGCAGCCACTGGTTAAGCATAGCATGGCTAGCGTGTACAAAGCAAGACGTTTTCCATACTTCCTGGAAAGGGCTACAACTAGAGCAGCATCTGTGATTACAGATACAAGACCAAGAAAAATTCTCACAGAATAAAATACTCTCACCTGAAATAATGGAAGCCATTGCTTTAGCCGAGCAATTAAAAAACAATGAACTTGCTGGATAATAAACAATCAAGAAAAAGGGTAGAATCTTGAGATCATCTTACTTTTTCCWCACCGAACCACCAAGAAGCAGGCAACCCAATTAAGTTGTGGAAAATAATGTACAAGTAGGACCGCAATGCAAATTGGGAGCTGCATAAGGCAAAAACTAATTTATGTTGAATCATCACACCGAGGACAAGCTCCAGAGAAAATCTTAATATCGTTAAGCCCCATAGTATGCAGATYCTTATTTCATGCTACAAGTAGTGAACCAACAAAGAAAAAGCTAGCCAAAATGCTACTCAGTACAATAAGTCACAATGCCAAAATATAACTCACTCATTTCAAATAAAAAGGCAGCTAGCTTGATTAGCTTCCAAGTCGAACTAAATCATGAGCATCGTAATCAAAACACATTAGATTATCAGATACTAGGTAAAAGCCACTTTTCTAGTAACTCTTCTCCATCCTCAACATTGAAAATAGAAGACATTTCAGTGAGCCATTCTAATTAATGTCCAATTCTTTCCATGTATCCTCCTATCAATAACGTGGTTTTAAATGAAAACCCGCTCCCACGTATGAAACAAAATTTCAACTCCAAATACACATATTAGTAAAAAAGAATATATTCAGAGAAAGAGATWGATAACCTGTATTCCCATGTTTGGAAGCCAGACTTATAGAGGAGATAGTGAAGAGGCTCCCAGTAATTGAAGACCTCGTCACAGTCATGAATAATATTCGACGAAGCACTCATATACCTTAAAAGTCCTAACGAAATCAACGGCAGAAACCATCCTAACCCCCGGTCTACCTCCTCCTCCTCCGATCTCTTTGGCTTATCGAGCTTCGTGTACGAAGGCGATGATGTCGTTTCACGATCGGTCGGCAACGGCCGCCTCTGCCTCGTTGCTAAAGCCATTTCTCCAGAAACTGCTCACCCACTTTAGCTTCCACTGTCTTTTACTGAAATGGACACTGGCTCCTTTTGCTTTTGCTTTTGCTTTTTGCAGAGTTTGTTTTCATTTTTGTTGAGCTGCTTCCCAGTCAGTGGTTTTTGAATAGAAACCGGTTTCAATTTATTCAGAGACTAACCCCCGGTTCGGATATTCCTTTCGAAATGGGCCGAAGTTTAATGGATTCATAAGCCCAAAGTTCTATTGGCAGTCCAGCCCATATTATCTTAAAATAAACTAAAATTAAACTAAACACCTATTGGTACTTCAGAAGGGGAGGAGAAACGATTTAGGAAAGWACAAGTTCAATTTATTCCCAAAAAGAGAAAGAACCACTCGAAAGAATTACACAGAGGTTAATCCAAAACCTAAAGACCATGAACCACAAGTCTTTGAAGCAGAGCACGAAATTTGTAAAGGAAATCTCAATGACACTGGAACAGCTTCTTACCCAGAAAAACAGAGTAGTTCTTCAGCGGAGAACGAAGCCAGACTCCATTAACGTAGTCTTGATGAGGCCTCAAGCGGGAAGTTGGATAATCAAGCAAATCTCCAGATGTTTCAAAGTAAACAGAGTAATTAGAACCAACTCTTTTCGTGATTCTTCCTACCCACCAACCATCGTTGTCGAAAGCATCAACTTTCTCAAAGATCTTGAATTCCGATACGCTTATCTCAGGGGGCAAAGGCCTAATCTTCCGAGCTTCAACAACTTCTTTCAAGAAGACGGTCGGGTCTTCCTCCGTCACCAGAGTTGTATATTCGACCAGTAACATACTCATGTTCTGACCCTTCTTGGCAAGAACTTTAGCTACGTAATAAGCGCCGGAGAACCCTTCTTCATCGCAGCATATTTCGACTGTATCGCCCACCGAAACTGTCATGCTCATCGTCATGCTCATGCTCAGGTTGCATGATTCTTGAAAGCCTTTCGTGGCGAAGTGAATTGAACGCATTGTGTTGAGAAAAATATCGATCGAGGGTGGAATCAATGGATTGTGAAATTCATTATCTGGGTGTAAGTCTTTATGTAGACTCCGAACCGAAAGCTAGTAGGATTTGGAAAAGGAAGGGGGCGAATCTACTGTTCATAAATCTATACCGAAATGGTAACCAAATCGCATCAGAAAACGAGACGCTATTTATAGGTTGATATCCGTCTATCTGATCAGAAATACGTATAAACTTCCCTAAAAGATTAAATGAATTACATTTTGGTCCCTAAAGTTTTAATTTTTATTTGGAAGGTCTTTGTTAGTGCTTTGTATCGAATCAACCCTCGATAAGTTGAATATTTACAGTTTTACTTTTATCTGTTTGAAATTGATTGAACGTTTTCCTGAAAAATGAATATTATTTTTAAATTAAAATGTTCCACATTTATCCTCAATTAAAAAGGAAAATGTAGATTCACAACTAATTATCTATATATGTCCATAACAATTTTGGTAATAAAAATGGTAAAATAAAGACGAGTCACATCAGGACATGAGACGTTGAATTGAATTTTATTTTATCCAAATGATAGTTTATGTTTAAATRCAGATATTTGTTATATGTGTTATCGCTAATGTTGAAAAATCTAATTACATAAATAAATGAACCTATGTAAGATGCACCATTTCCTTCCCATTTTTCATGGTAGATGCTTAATTTCCTCGCTATTTGCAAGAACAAAACACACGAATCATACTAATTTTGATATTATAGGCACTTAACAAAGAAATATATACATGTATTGACATCAAAATTTAGTCGATGTCAGTGATTGAATAGCAAGGAAGAATCGCTGATTATCAGAAAATGGTATCAACAGCTCAAACAGTGCCGTCGACTGAGAAATGAGTGGCAATATTTGATGAAACCCTCGATCGACTAAAGCTCAAAGAGAATGCTCATATTCTCGCTAATCAATGCAATGTGAGTCAACTGAGTTAGCCGATCGGTCTAAGATAAGAAAATGAAGTTTGTCACCTAACCATAAATTCGAGCCACTATTTACTTACCTTGCATGTTTTCAGGACGTGGGCCGACAAAGAGAAGTGAAGTGCAGCTAGGAGTGTATAAGTGGCCTTCAARTACTTCCCAGACAAGCCATGAGATCTCTTTTGGTTGTGTATAAAAAGAGAAGAACAAGAAAGAAAATCCTAGAATCAATCCATACAAAACCTATCAAGTTAAAACTTCATCAATTCAGCAATATTTAGCTGAATGCATCTTACTTTCATCAATTCAAAACTTGTTTAGAATAGCTTTTATTCAGCTTTTTCTAGCCATTTTACAGCTTTCTTTTCACCTTTCAAATATGTAAGTCTTGCTTTGAGATAGAAATTTGAGGTCATTTTTAGCTTGCTCGAGTTAAATCCATATATTTCCAGCTTATTCCGGTTGTTAGCCCCTTTTGGCAATCTATGCATCGATTTTCAACAATTTAAGATTTGTTCTGCCAGTGCTTACATCCACATGCACATTTCGTTGAGGATTTTCTTTAGTTAAGTCAAGAACCTACTTTTTAATAAAACTGAAGTCAGAAATCTGACAATCTCACACAGTTAGCTAGTCATAACTTAGGTCTCGTTGCGTTAAAATTAGACTAGCCGCGATTTTGTTCGATGGCCAATTGTTGCAACCCAATATTCCACCATCCATCATAGCATACGGTTGCTAGGTTTTTGACAGTTAGCTTCAATTGGCTAAAGCATTTCTGATAACCAATAACATGTTACTAATTTTATACAAAAAATTTAAGATCTAATAAAGTTAATTACCGTAAATATAAAAAAAAAATTAAGGAATCGGCCCTCTAAATAAAGTAAGGACATATTTCACCATTTTAGGTAGGAAAAAGATAGTAGTAGAGGATCAAACTAAAAATAATAGTAGTAGAGTTGATTTTCTTCTCTCTATTTTTTTTTCCATTTTTGGGGATTTATTTAAGAAAATCATGTTTTGAGGGGCTTATTTGATAGAAATAATATAAATCGAGGGCCTTTTCTAGAATTAACCTCAAGCAATTCGAAAAATAGATTCCTTTTTCCTCCCCTTTCCTTTTTCYTTTTTAAGTGCATGCTCAAAATAYAAGTTGAAGATCTTTTAATATATTCTTTGACTACAGTCCTTATTACACATTTTTATCTGTCRATCAGAAAATGACGTGTATATATTTGTATATATCATTAACTCCTCTAATCCTACTTCTCGCCTATTGCAGAAGCTAAGATATATACGTTTCTTGCTTTGATTAGCTTAATAGGAGTGCAATAGCAAATATATTAAAAGATCCAAAACCCTCAATGAATAAGGCTACTTATCAATGAAAGACTACCCATCTCCTAAACAATTGTTATTTTCTCATAATTTATCATGATATCTTAGTGGAAATTTATCGTGATAATTTTGAATTAAAATTGTGGATATGGAAATTTTATTAAATTAAATTTTCATAATCTATTTAGATAATTAAAAGTTAATTTTAAATATTCCCATTAAATTAAGAAGTATGTGGCATGTCAACGAATAAAATGATGACACATGTTTAGGACGACAAGGCTCAACCAACGAAAATCAAGGATGAAGCATGGCGAATCAAGTGACGCCATGTCGCTTCTAAGTGTGACTTCAACCAATCAAATCAATTCATTTTACCTATAAATAGAGGCTAAGCACAAGAGGAAGAGGTCCAGAAATTCAAGTTGAGAAAAGCTTAGAAGAAAGAGCATCAACTCTCTCTCAAAATTCCGAGATTAAGTTGTGAAGCCCTCGACAGTCCCCAAAGAGTTCAAATCCCGATATCAAGCTGCAAAGCCCTCAGAAGATTCCAAAGAGACCAAATTTCGATATGAAGTTGCAAAGCTCTCGGTAGATTCCAAAGATTCTAAATCCCTAGATCAAGTTACGAAATCCTCGAGAAATTTCAAAGAGAAGAATTAACGAATTAAGTTCTTGCTATAAGAACATTATAGAGATTGTAACACTTATTTTATCAAGTTATAATATTAATATACTTGTTCACGTCCTTCTTATTTTCTTATTGTTTTGCTGATGAAAGTTTCGTGTAAACAAATTTTGGCATGCCTAGTGGGACAATCTCTATCGTTAATCTCTTCTCTTCAAATCAAATAAAATTAAATTCATCAACAGCCCCCAAGAATGACATCTTGAAAGCTATGCCCTCCAGATTTGCAGCGATTGGTACTGCAACCAAATCAATCATGATAGCCACATATGCAGTGCCTGTGACARGGAGTAGAGCACCATCTGATGCTGGAAATAAAGTGGAGGAGTACTTCTCAGACAATCAGATCTACGAATATTCCAACCCCTGTTCATGGATGTTCCTTTTCAAGAAGGAAACGAAGGCATCGACTCTGCCATAAGAATGACCATGTCCTTGTTGAATGCCGGAACCAAGTCACAAGCATCCATACAAGATGATTACGAATCTT
>MEJB01000008.1:4882542-4930128 GCA_001752375.1 Rhazya stricta
TTAATTTGTTGAGATAGTCATAAACACATCATCCATACATTTTTTATGAATTCTCTTATGTCTTTTGGATAGAAAATGGTGAAAATTATATTAGATAGTAARAAAACATTCATAAGTTCTTATGTAGAAATAGAGATTTCATCCACTTTAATTCTATAAGAAGATATTTATTGTTCAAAAAATAAGCAGCTTTTGATTGATCAAATAACATTACCCGCTTTTTAGATAGGGTTTCCTATCCCTAATCAGACGGGATTTTGATGGCAAACGGGTTGCCTATTCACTAGAGTATGATGATGTTATAACCCGTAAACAAGGATGGGCCATTCAAAATTTTTTAAAAATTTTATTTATGATTAATATTTTTTAAAATTTATATAGAATTTTTTTTAAACGTCATCTCCACCCCACAATAAAAATATCTTTATTATTTACTTTCACCTCTCAAAATTAAACTTTTGACTTTATCCTTGCCCATAAGCCATGACCATGATCAATGCAATTCTTGACAAAGATCAGTAAAGACTTAGCAAAAGAAATGCTCTCTTCTTAAAAATGAATAAATCTRTATGAGAATCAAGATCAYGATTTAACTTTTGGAAGATGAAACAGACTTTGCAATAGGATAAGGAAAAATGAGAATGGCTCTTTCKMGCTGTCCCCTAATAAAGAAATTTGCAATAAGCAAATCTGCTCAAACATTGTCGTCGAACTGACTTCAGTTTATTATTATGGAAGGACAAAGCTGAGCGTTCCTCTCATCGGTTGAGTACATGAGCACAACAAACTAACGATACAGATTATTAGACCTTAACAAATAAGGCAACCTCTCAGCAGCAGCCATTGTCGACAATATTGGGTTGCTGTGTCTGTAATGGTTTCCGAGTAAGATAGCTTTGTCATATGACTGATTGTAAACGAGAAAAACGACAGGGGGATGGTTTAACCAGTGTTCTGCATTCCAGCAGCAATGCCTTTCATGGTCAAGATGAGTGTGTCTTCTAGCCCAGGAGCATAGTCACTTGATGGGTTAAGCTGAATGTATTCTGCAGCCTTTGAYTCTATGTACTCCTTCGATATGTGAGGTCTATAAGTCACATTGTAGGTCGGGTCGCGAATTTGTTTCAGAGTATACGCCTGGAGCACATTGAGGGTTGTGATGTAGGAATCACGCAAGCAAAGTTGCTGTTTCAAGTAGGGATCTCCTTCTAYAAGATCCTTGTGCCCAGCAATCTATCAGCAAGGAAAATAGCATGTTATGTTAGTTAAGTGAATCAATTGAACAAGATACAAAAATTGCTTAACAAATCAATTGGAACAGAACTTAATTCTAATCAGGAATGTGCCATAGTAAAATCCCTAATGTACCTGGAGGAGGAGGCTTTTTGTTTCCTCGTAGTTGGACCTCAAACGCTCCCCAAAGGACCATAGATCTTCTGAAACAAGGAGCTTGTCATACAAGGCAGCAATTCCAGGGTCACCTTTGGCGAAAACCATCTCAACTAAATCAACAGTAACCCTAAAGAAAGGCCACTCATTGTACATTTCTTGTAGCATTTGAAGGTTTCTGATATCCTTTTTGATTGCGTATCTGAAAGCCGCACCAAAGCCAAGCCAAACTGGAAGATGGAACCTAGTCTGTGTCCATGCAAAGATCCAAGGAATAGCTCTAAGGGATTCAATGCCTCCGCTTGGTTTGCGCTTGGAAGGACGGCTACCAATGTTCATCCGACCGTATTCCATCTCTGGTGTGGCCTAAAGTGATGGAATGAAGGAACCTAATTAGTTCAATTATCATAAAAATAAAGCAAAGATGGAACAAACATCAGAAGATAATTTCTTGCAGAGTACATACAAGGCGGAAATACTCGACAAAACGAGGTTCTTTGAAAACAACTGAACGGTACTCCTCTGTTGCGATGACTGCAATTTCATCCATAAGTGCACGCCACTCTGGCTTCGGAGAGATAGGGGGARGCATCCCATGCTCAAGGGTGGCTGCAGTGAAACGTTGAAGTGTCCTAAAACAGAGGTGTTCCTCCCCAAATGATTGCTCAATAACCTCGCCCTGAACTGTAACTCGCAAAGATCCATGAATTGTTTCCGGAGGCTGAGATAATATAGCAAGATGTGTGGGGCCGCCTCCTCTTCCTACAGTCCCCCCTCGGCCATGGAACATGGTTAACTTCACGCCATATTCCTTGGAAACTTTTATGAGTTCCTCTTGAGCCTTGTATAATTGCCAAGCTGCTGAAAGCCGACCAGCATCTTTACCAGAGTCTGAGTATCCTATCATGACTTCTTGCTTACCATTAATTCGGTTTCTATACCAATCAATAGAAAAAAGCCGAGCAACAGCAGCAGGTGCAGCCACTAGATCATCCAGTTTCTCAAAAAGTGGAACAACCCTCAAAGGATGCTTCACATGGCACTCACGCTGCAGAAGTTCAACTGCAAGAACATCTGATGGTGCTGTGGCCATTGAGATAATATATGCTCCAAAACAATCTGGTGGAAGTTCTGCTAAGACTTGGAATGTATCCAAAACATCAGCTATTTCTTCAGTTTTTGGAAGATCAGGTCCAAAAAGAGGTCTCTTGCCACTTAGTTCAGACAGAAGCCATTCCTGCCTGCGTTCTTCTGACCAGTCTCGGTAAGAACCAATTTCCAAGTGCTTAGTAATTGCATCTAGGACATCAGTATGTCGATCTGACTCTTGTCTTATATCAAGTCTGACAAGRGACAATCCAAATGTAGAAACTTGCCTCAGAAAATCCAGGAGAGTTCCATCGGCAATGGGTTTGTCCCCACAAGCACATAGAGAGCGATAGCAGACTTCAAGAGGTTCCAAGAACTACATAAAATTTAATAATATATTAGCACATTTTTCGTCACTTGAGGCAAAAAAGGATAGGAGAGAACTAAATCTAAATTTAATGAAATAAGAATTTGAGTTTTTTTAGCCAAAAGGCTGTTGGTTTGAAGTACCTAGCAGGGCAGAAGAGAAAAATTTGTGGGCAGAGACAAAAGCACATGCTCAGGTGTATGTATGCATGGATGAATATAATGCAGAAGAGGGTACAAGAACCAAGTAGAGCATCCAGCTTGATGTTGAAACTCATAGAAGTTCATACATCTACGTATTCTCAAACACACACATACTACCAGGCAAAATACAGCAACTTATACTGCTCTTCCATTGGAGTATGTTAATGTCCACAGTAGGTGAAAGTAGAATTACCAACTACTATAAGCTAAGCAGCCAAAAGATAAACAGGTACCTGCTCAACATCCGTATAGGTTGCCTCCTCCGGGATTTCAGAAGTTCCATGGGCTAATAAATGCCGAGAACGCTCACGTGTCTGATACAGCTTATCCCTCACATCACCAAGTATCACACGGTATGGTTCATTTGGTGGTATTGTTTTCCAAAATTCTGTGTCACAAGAACAAAATTTAAGATAACAGTGGCATAAGTGTTACAAATGAATAGCAGAAAAAAGACATTCATGATTTGTCTGGAATTAGAAACAAAGTATCAAGTAATATAACTTAATCCATAGAATGGTTACCTACTCTTTCTTAAAATGAGTGGCATAATTTAAAATACAGAAACCTGGTTCTAAACTATGTTTTGCCAAAATGAATATCTCTCATTTTTTTCCCCTAAAATTAAGCATGTATAGAAACTTTACTCCAGTTACCTATGTAGTGCTTTGCATCCCTCTTAGAGGATCTGAGAAGTCCCTCAGCTCGGACACGAAGCTCATCATTGCAACGCCACATTGACAACTGGCAAAAAATATCATAAATTGATATATTAGAAAAGGCAACATAAGGTACACAAGTGCAAGCAAAAAGATTGAAAAATTTAAAGAAATTGMCCAAAAAACATGAATTAGTTAGGGGTACCTCAAACATGAGTTCCTCTATCTGGGAGTAGTACAAGTTAGCAGCCATCATTCTAGCCAACAAGCACACATCCCTTGTAACCTCAGGAGTTACTCTTGGATTACCTACAATATAGAAATAAAATGTGCTGATATATATGAAGTAGGATAGGATACAGCAGATGTAATTTACAAAATGCAATCAATGTTTTTATGTTGTTTTCTATTTTTCTAAAATATTTGGATAACTGAGCATATGTGAATAAATGAAATCCTAGYAGACCTTAAAAAGACAGATATTAGTAATCCTCACATGTATCAGAAAACTGTGGACATACTTAAAGCCTTAAATTGGAATATGCATCTCTTTTGCACATCATCACATACATTGTGTTGCCTCAAGTTTTTAATATATATACATATATATTTGGAGTGCGTAAAGGTCTTCAGAATTAGTTCGTACCATCACGATCACCACCCATCCAAGAAGAGAATTGAATCAGTGGGGCATTATAAGGAACCCGTTCATTAATTCCTATGTTTTTAAGAGCTGTATCAACACGTCGTAGAAACTTTGGAACTCCCTTCCAGATCGTCTCGTGGAAGTAGCTCATTCCAGCTCTCATCTCGTCTTGAGGAGTTGGAGGAGTCCTTCGGATTTCATCAGTCCGGAAAGCAGCTTGAATCTGTAAGAAAAACAACATGAGACGAAATGGTAACAAACCAACTTTAGAACTTCTGAGAAATTCCATCAGTTTGCAAGGTTCCTGGATTTAACATTCTCAGTTATCTTGCATAATTTTCAAGATAAGAAAACAAAATAGGACTTGAATTATTTTTCAGGACAAAGTATGACCGAGAAGTCTGAATGTTCTGATGAACAGAAGCACCTGCAAGAGCAAACTTTGTGCTCTCAGATTGATCTGATCATTCAGCTTGTTAGGGAACTCCTAATAAGTTTGAAGTTTTTTTATGCACAGGAGCAGCAGAAGAAGAAATTGTTTTCCATAATATCAGCATTTGTGAAATTAGAACAATTTCAGAGAATTTATTGCACTTGAAATTTTTGTTTAACAAGTTTTAGTGGCCATATTGAGCTTACCATATTGAGCTTATAATCATAACTATTAATAAGAATTTCAACTCCCCCAATGAAATTTGAGGAATTGTGCAAAGAGATGATCTAAAGATCACAATACTGAGAAAAAAGAAGGGAATTACTACAAAATGATTGACATCAAATTACTTTATGAAAAGTTGGTCATGATTTGTTTGTCTTGTGTACCCCATCTCAACTTGAATTCTACTTAAGAATGTTAGTTTGGTAATTCAGAGCGGAACCACTTCCAGTGAGATGTCTGATTGTAGTTTATTACACCAAGTACATCAGGAAGATGGATGAAAATGTGAAGAACTTCTTACACGATTGCGAGACAATATACCAACAGACCAATTTATATTTACTTAAAAAAGGAAGAACATTTAAGAACAGGGTAGTTTGATATTACCTCTCTCTGCAAAGCCTCATCAAGTTCTTGCTTATCATCTGGTGTAATGTCTTTGGCATATAACTGAGTCAAACAATTGCGAATTCTGAACAGCAGAGGATCCATGTTAGTCAAGCAAAGAACTTATGCAGATCTAAAGTAGCAAAAATCAATTTCTGATGGAAAGCATAATATTCAAATTTATGCAGAAGCAATAATTAAAAAATCTCTATAGGAACCCAATTAAAACAGCGGTTGGAGGCCAAACCTAGCATGCTTTTGGAGCAATGATCTCCGAATAGACTGAGTAGGATGAGCAGTAAAGACCAGATCCACAGTCTGATTTTTCAATGCCTCAAAAACTTCTTGAGGAGACTTCTTCAAGTCCACCACAAGTCTTTTGAGAGTCTCTTCAATGTCTGATTCAGTAGTTGCTGAGTTCTCATCAACAAAATCCCCTTTCTTCAACTTTATCCGCCGTCTGTAAGCTATCTGAACCTCCTCAGCCAAGTTGGCCAAGTTAAGCATGTGAGAGAAAGATTTTGAAATGACAATGGAATCCCCTGGATCCAAACTGGTTAATAAACTTCCAAGCTCTTCTAGCTTCTTCGGATCCTGCCTACCTTCATACTCAGCTGATAGCTCATAACACTGTTGAACCTGTAATAATCAGATTGAAGAAAGAGAGAAGTTACTATATTGGCCAGACAGAGCAGATTCTGCAGATAATGTGTAGACTAAGGACTAGTAAATTTCTCTAATTCGTACTTAAATTGGCACGAAGGATGTCAAAGATCAAATTTGTCTAGGGAATTTAGCCTCTTTAAATATGGAAATGAAGCCATTCCTAAAAAACCGTAGAACTGAATCAGGCAGTGACAGTTACTCATTAGTGGCATATAGGAATTCTTGAACTAAAGTGCTATTTCGTCAGATGATCTGATTAATCGACTAAATTGTATAAAAAATGAATTTTAGTAGTCATATATATTAAAAAGGTTTTCATTATTCTCATTTCACTTCAACAAGGGTAAAAGCGAAACTTTGGAATTATCAAAATCAAACAATGCCCCCATATAAGAACAGAAAAAGACAYAWATATTACAACAAATAATAGTGAGTTGGGTTGTCAARATAAAGATCAAACTTTTATTATCAAAAAACTAAATTAATCTCGAGTTTAGATGCCTCTCTCTAGAAACAAGGAAACACAAATCCAAAAACTGTTAAAGGGATCAAAATGCATACCGTTTCCCTAATATCCTCTCCATGTAAATCCTGAAGAATGTCAAGAAACCGGTCCAGAAGCAAAGCATCATACTCAACAAGCTTGTCATCTTCAGACACTTTGACAGGCACCAAAAGTCTCAACTGGGCATCTATTGATGCCATCTTTTCCATCCGAGTAGCCATGTCTCTCAATCTCTCTCAGTCAAYTAATGAACTAATAATAGCAAAGCCTACAAGAAACACGGATTTGGATAAATCAAGCTGACTAGAAATCTGTTCATCATGATCCAAAAAGAAGGTAGGGACCATAGGAATAAATTTTTAACCAGATTTAAGTTCACCTGCCATTCCCAAGAAAAGCTATGCAAAGCACTAGCTCAAACGCACTGATTTTAAGAATCAAGATTAGATATATGTGTGTGTCTGTGTGTAATGAAATTGTATGAAACTTGACAATTCTWCTTTAAAACAGAAAGTAAATATCGATCCCAACTGAAGGTAAATGTAGTACCTGAATCAGGAAACTGAGACTTTAGCAAGAGGGGTATGTTTGTAGGTGGAGAGAGATAGAGAGATGATCCAAAAGCTGTAGTGAAGTGTGGGTATTTATAGAGGGAGAAAGAATAAACAAGAAGTTGGACTTAAATGGTTTTCTATATTTAATTAATTTTCTCTTTTTCAATTTCCTTCCACTTAGAAAAKCTTTTCTGAGGTCGTGATTATGGATACAGCCTCCACCATGCTGGCAAATTGGCTAAATCTGCGCCTGAAACTCTAGTGAAGGCAGGGCAAGAACCGCAGGAAGGAGAAGTCAAAGCATAGAACTTCTCTCTCTCTCTCTCTTTCTGTAGTTTCTCTATGGATTTTCCAAACCGTTCAGAGTCCCCTTTGCTACTGATAGCGTAAAAGAATATACCTTTGGCCAACAAAGATTCTTGATTTTCCTGCACTAAAATCAATTAATTTTGCAGATTTTCCTACACTACAAGCAAAATAAATTTTCATTTTCTTCTTACCTAATGCTCCCTATTAGAGAAAAAAAGATACATAAKTTTTCCAGCCAAAAAAGGAAAACTAGAGCAGCTTGGAATGATTAAAATGTTTCCAAATATCCTTACCGTTTTCTATCTTTTCCTCTTAAAATTTCAAAAATCCAACTTTAATCTTCTTAAAAATTACGAGTTAYATAAATATTCGGTTGTTAATCCAAATGTTTTTGGAGACTTGGTATACGAAAAATTCAAAATGAGCTTCCAATGTTTGACTCATACTTATATAATTGATTAAAAAATTTATGAATTAAATCCGTAATAATAAAAGAATTTCGAACAAARAATTGTAATCTCATCCTAACACATCCCTAATTTCACTATTAAATTTTAAGAGATAAAAGAAAATCTTCAATTATCCAATTGATACCTCGATCATTATAATTATACGTATATTTTTTAATACTTGAATTACAAATTACTTTTATGAATTTTTTTTTTCAATGTCATGCGGGGAGTAAAGGAAAGTGTCATTATACTCATCTTTTTTATGTAAAGTTATTAGCTTCGTTGGTTTTTTTAAATATCAACTTGGCCCACCATTTATTAATTAAATCTTGATTTGAGTTAAGAAAATTAATATATTTTTCTCTCTTTTTTAAAAAAAGATAGATTAATTTATCAGTACTAGTATTTTATTTGTTTGGTGATTATTCCAAAGCCTAAATTAACTGTTGATTCCTAGATCTAAGTTTTTAAGTAAACTTGTATTTTTTTATAGACAAAATAATTCTTATATATTAAAAAAGAGAAAGTAATTTCTATACACTTTAATTATTTATAATTCTTTATAAGTATTTCTAAATTTGTATTTTTATTTCTCATATAATTATGATTTCTTGTATATAACCCTAAACGATTTTTTATATATTTATATCTGCAATCTAATTTGAGTTTTTATTTCTATCTCACCACTACTCTTCAATATGAAATTTGAAGAATATGCTCATATGACTTATATTTAAAAGGTTAATTTTATCATTTTAAGGCCATTCTCTAACCTAATTATTTTCAATTTTAATCAAAACGTCTTACATCTTATAAACTAAACTTTATCATTTCAAAGCTATTTAAAATATATTTTGATTAAAATTAATAAAATTGGACAAAGTTGGGAGAGGTAATGCCTTTAGAATAATAAAATTAACTTTAGAAAACATTTATGCRCGTTAAGTATAAAATACGAGAGCAAATCATCTTGATTCCACCATGCAGAATGGTAACGAAACCGAAATATTTAAAGTAGGGATCTAAGTAYATAAAAAAAGGTTCAAAAATATTTATATAGAATCGTATACAGTTAAGATGCGTAAAAAATTAATTTTTTTAAGGAAAAGAACTTTAAACTTCCGATATTATCATTTTAGAAATTATAATTACTAATGCATATTTAATATATTCGTCACCCGAAACATGTCTGCATATATCTTAAAATCGTGCATAATATTATATGATTATAATCGAAATAAACACGTCACTTTAATAATTAATTTATAGAAAAAGCAAGAACATTAGTTATTTTGAAAAATTTCAGTCTACATTTGGCACGAGTGTGGAATCCGGTGAGGTCGCCACCAAGCTTTCTTCCTATACTTACTTTTGTGGGCAACATTTTGGCCGAAATAGACATAATTAATTGTTAAATCCAAAATGGAAATGGAACCAAAGCTTTTTGGGCCTCCGCCGTTTTTAGAAAACCATAATAAGAAGCTGCCTTCTCCTTCATAATAGCTATGATTGCCATATTGTAATCCCCATTTTCTTTTCCCCACATCCGATAAAATGTGATAGTTTAATTAGTTAAATGGAAGATTTCATATTAATATAGTATATTTTCAAATCGTTTATGTCAAATTAATTTTGATTTGAAATAAAGGAAAATATCGAACTATTAAATAAAAATAAGAAATAACATACATGCATTATATATATATATATATATATATATTTTCAATATTTACGTAAATAAAATAAGAAAGAATACACAATTCTGGATCCCAAGAAGAAAATGATAAAAACAGTCAATACAAGAGTTGACTTAAAAATGGAAAGAAAATGATAATCTTCTATTTAATTAATTTAAATTAGAAGAAATAATTAGTGCAATGGTCATGTTGACTTATTAAATWAGCGGGATAATTGATAAGCTGGATGAATTAATTTTGGACGGTTGCTTTATAAAATAATTTGAATATGAGTTGTGACGTAAGCAAAAGAAGTCCATAGATGAGACTCATTTTTAGTTGGAAAATAATAATTACTTCATGTAAGTTGACTTTTCAAATCATATATAATAATTTTAATGATTAAGTGTATGCTTGACTCCTAATTSAGCATATCCAACTAAGTTTTTATTAATATTTTCTTTAATAACGAAGAAATAATTAACTTTGGATACAAGAACTATTGATAAGAATGAGTGGTAATTTTTCAATGCATTTTATGTATATATTTACGTCAACGTAACATTRTAAATTTTCAATCATAAATACTCCTTATTAGAGTTACATTATTAGTTACGAGAAAGGATTCTTTAGGTCAATAAGGCACACCCTCATCCTTCCGGGAATAGCTTAATGGTGCAAAGGTGATGATAACCTTGCTAACCACCACAAAGCGAGAATTATTTAATAAATATAAAATATAAATAATTCTTAATTCCTGACCTGTTTTGACATATTAGGGGATTTGTTTTATTCCTCTAAAATCCTAGAGGCAAGGAGATAGGACATCTGAAGTTGGGGTTGAACCTTTTTTAATAAGGCACACCCTCAAATGCAGGCTCCCTCTCGCTTTTAAGGGCTCACCGGAGCCTGGCTCGGACGGCGTGACAGTGACTTCCTTCCCAAAGAACTACTTTACCAGCCAAATGATATGTCTTGAATTCAATATACTTCTTACTAAATTCTTAAAATATTCTTCATTTTCCATTTTTTCTTCTCTCATTATCTCAATGTAGCGTCCTTCTTCCCCACCACATGAAAAAAAAAAAAAAAAATTGAAGTATGGGCAGCTATGTTCAAGCCGTGCGGAGTCGGCTCAACCGCTGCCAATACCACTTTTTTRTTAAATAAATTCAATTTGTTTTCAATTTTCATTAAATTTAAATAAAAAATAAGACATGAAATAATAACATTATAGAAATAATAAATTATTCATTTTTTCTTCAAACGTATTTCGCTTTGGGCTAAACATGAGATTTTTAGAGAAAAGTGAGGATTCTTTAGAGAGAGATAGAATTATTTTGTAAAGAGAGGTGAAGAATAATACTTCTTTAAAGAACACGAGATGAACAAAATAGTTATTGATTTTGAAACTAAGGTGAAATAGAAAAATAATTTTGAGGGAATAAAATGTGACGGATAGATAAAATTTTAAAAGCTTTATTCTTAATACTAAAAAAAAATTTAAAGATGTTGGGATTGACATCGTGGCCCAATTCCCCTAGGATCGTACTTGTTTGAACAAGAGGTGTTGTCTTGTACGTTATTCGAATCACTCTCAGGTTGCCGCAGCCCTAAGCATTGACTTAGATTTCTCAATCAATAACCCAATACACCGAGGAAAAAAAAAAAGAAAAAAGAAAAATCCAATCTTTTTGAACATTAAAAGTGAAAGGGTTAGGCGAAGAAGATGACTGACAAAGGGACCTTTGGGAAATTTTCCATTTAATTTTCTGCAGGCGTGGAAGTCTTTTGTCCTTTTGCCTTGGATTGAAGTCTGTTGATAAGTTGCCTGAGTATTGACCATCTAATTTTAAGTTACTATCATTAACTTATCACTTTAAAAAATTACAAAATTAGTTAACTTCCTCTCTCCACAATCCTTATAATTAATGTGGAAACAATTAATATTTTTTTTTTTTTATTATTCGCCAATATTTTCCATTATCTGTAATAATGCACGTTTTTTATATTGTCTTAGTCGAAGAGAATTTAATATATTTATTAAAATAGAAATATTATTATTCGATAATTTATTTGTCGGTCATTTTCTACAAACGACAATTCTTGTTAGTTATCTGTGACGAAGGTACTTTATGCGGCCTTCTTTATTNNNNTGAATTAATTTTAAAGAATGAAATTATTTAATAGATTATATTTCTTGATCAAATTTTGGATTGGTTCAAGGACAGTCTTCTTGTAGACAGGTTTTTATTGAGTTTGAACATCTAGATCCGTAGAATCCGGGGAACCGAAATGGGRCGGCACTCGSTTGTCTGGAGAATGATATCTTTTGATTGCTCTATTTTTGACTGTAAGGAGACTTTTCTTTTTCATTTTTTGGAAAATTGGAATATAAACTAATGTAAAATGGACGCCTGAGATTATTTGACCCAAAATGGGTGAAAATCAAGATTAGGACCTATTATTCAAAGCCCATTTTTATATTTAATTTGTGCAGGAGGTTGTAATTATAATGGGCCTATGTTATGAATCATAGCCTAATAGAATTGTTGTTTATACTGTTTATCTATCTGAAATAAGGCCTGCTACAACTGAACATTAAGACCAAGGCCCAAGTCACAGGAAAATTAATCAATGTTCGATGCCCATCTTTGTYAAATAGCACCATTATCATTACGCTTTGTTTGGATGAGGATGAAGAGAAGRGGAACATTCTCCTGGGGAGTTTTTAAGTAAAAAGAAATGGAGAGGAAAGAGAGCTAATAAAATTTCTACTGTATTCTTTCGATTTGACCCTAATCTCGTTTTTTCATTTCTCTCTAATTTTTCTAATAAAAGAAATGAATAAAGGATATAATTATAAAAATATCATATAATTAAATCTCATTACTCCTAAACTAGCTAGGCGTTTAAAAGCTATTACCATTCAGATTAAGTCACCTGATAAGTCATTTGAATGGTTGTGAGAGGAAAGGAAAGATGAGATCATAACAATCTTAATAATTACAATATTGTTAATTAGGAAATAGAGTATAGGTCTGATTCCAAGAACCAGTTTGTGCCCTCGTATCATAGGTGAAGGCCTTCATGTTTCCATCGATTCCCAAACGAAGATATGTTGAAGTGCTGTTGAACTTCGGAAATGCTATAATGGCAGCTCCTGTTGTTGTAGAGTTACTAGCTGCTATAATAGCATTGCACTCCAATCTCAGTGAATTGGTTCTGGGCTCAGAATTAATTCTCGCATACTCCAAACTTTTTCTTCCTACTTGAATCCATATGGTGGGAGYGTTGTTGTTGTCTCGGTACAGCGCCAATCTCTGAGGCTCCAATAGTAAACCATATTTCCCGTTTACAGTTTGGGATGGAGAAGCCCGACTCGCAAGAGAATTTGGTCCAACCAAAAGAGTATCCGTCGGGGAATCAAAGCTTTGCCAGATGAAATTGCCATTTGAGTCATAGAGAACCATGTTACCATTTTGCAACAACTTGAAGCCAATCACATCTTCGTTGGCTGTTGCACTTTGCCATAAAATATCCCCAGTAGCTTCAGCTAAAACGAGATTACCATCAGCGTTTTCGCCGACTAGGTTACCACGGTTAGCTTCCCAAACCCAGCGCAGGGGCGACTCCGAACTGCCCGTTCCCATGCTTAAAGCAAGGGAATGGCCACTCGGAGTGGTGTTGTAGAAACAAAGCTGGAACGGGAATGTGGAGACATTAAGAGCACGATAACTGGCAGTGTATTCTGCTATATACTCTCCGAATTTGCCATTCTTGACAAATTTGAAAGTTTCACAGTCAGGAACAGTAGCTTCAGCAATGCAAAAGAGGAAGATGAGGGCTAGATAACAAGCAAACAAGCCATTAGAATAGGTAAAAATTGTTTGAATGTATTRATAGCTGGGGAAAACTGAAGAAGAAGATTTCAAACACGCGATGACTTGAATTGAACGATTCATTAGATGCATATAACAAAGTCAAACGTGTGGTTTGGATCTTTACAGCGGACTGATCAAAGAATAGGGGAAAAAAAAAAAGAAAAGAAAAAAAAAGAATGATTTTATATTTCCTCTTCTGGTTGGAAAGATTACTACAATGATGTGGGACTGGATTTTTCTTCATTAACAAGCCCAACATATAAGTTAGGAAAAGTCGATGGTGTATAAAATTAGTGTAAAATTGGTTTTACTACAACGGTTTTTTCTTGCATCCTAAAAATTTCATCTTAGACTAATTAGTTTGCACGATTGATGTTGAATACACTCTAAATTAATAACATTTAAAGAGATATTAATTAATCCATAAATTAAATTATTAATTATTTTATTAATTTAACAAGTGTATTTACTATTTAAAGAAAAGAAATGATCTTATGGAATTACAATCAGTTGATTTATAGGCTCAAAATATATCAAGGGATGATATTTGTTATAAACTGAGAAGGAAAAGGAGAAAAGAGAGTTGAAGGGAAGTGAAGAGAAAATAATTGACTCGARATCATTGACCTTGATATGAACCAAAACCCTCCATATCTTTTGYAGGATTTTTAYGATTTTAAGGACAGAAAAGTCATTCACTAATAATTATTTACAATAATATACTCATATTTGAGCATGTGATATGCAATTTTATTAAATTATCAATTTATGATATGAACGGTACGAGATGGTTATATAATTAGTTTTGAAATGATTATTATCTTATCATGTTTTATCAAAATTATTATAGTTAGTCTAAACTGTGACTGAAGTTTTTTATTATTAATTAATAGATGTTATTAATTTATCAAATATTAATTTTAAATATTTTAGTATAGTTCAGAAGGATTATAATTTGATATCTAGTTATTAAAAAATGAAAGACTTGGTGGTAACAAACGGATCTTTCTGGGATGCCTCTTAGGAAAACTAGAAATCCACCGAAGGTTCTAGCAATAGCATGGAGGGCAGGCAATAGAAATACAGAATCCTCCCAACATGGAAAAACTTGAAAAAAGGATACCCTCTGGATGTTATGCAATGGTCTTTCTGTAGGTGGGATCACGACTCCACATTTTTCTCCGATTCCCTTACGCTTGCGGCATATGGAAGAAAGCTGGATCTCTCTCAGACGGGCCTTACATGGCATAAAAACCCTAGGAGAGTTCATGGTCAATCTGGTTATGTACCACAAACTGGTGGATTAGTGGATAACCCCCTTATGCTGATACGGGCTATCTAGTTTGCTAGGATTTTGAGAATAGGATGATCACCGAGGAAGATAGCATAATTCTTGCAAGAAACTACCTGACCGAGTTCCAAAATACYAGGAGARCTACAGTCGAGACYCACAGACCACCCTCGAGGTGGAGACTGCCCACCGACGGAAGTTACGAAATAAATGTTATGGTGCATTTGCAGATGGAACAGCAGGGGCAGGGGCTATTCTTAGAGATTCAAAGGGAGAGATGAGAGATCACTGCAGCACTGCCTGCAGAGGTCATAGGATGCAAGACTCTCAGCTGTGCCCTCTGCTTAAGGGTCTGTCGCTGTCACTGGCTGGAAGTGTTTGATAAGTTACCCCAATTTTTTGACTACTCTCAATTTTAACTGGTCACTTTGTAGAAGTACAAAAACGTACCTTCACTATTATGAATCACATTTCTTTAAAATCAATAAGAAGAGGCTATTTATTCCGGACTCATATGTATTTGTTCTACTACAAGAAATGAAAAAGTAAAATTCTCCAAAAACCCAATTATAATAAGAATTTCATTTATTGTAATAAAATTGRTTTGGACCTTTTGGGAACTGCCGAGTCATTATATTAGACAGGTTTCCTAAAATTAGCTGATGATTGAATTCGATATTGTTAACATTTTATATTATCATTACATGCTCAAAAATGTTATGCATTTTCGATAAAATTATTAAAACATGTCTATCCAAGTGACATGACAAATTCTTGATGTGAAATATCTAAGATTGTTTAAGAACATTGTTACAACTCATACGACTCTCAATATTAAGCTAATATCTATGATTGTAGTTTTAAAATTTGACATTATTATCTAATCCATTGTCATGAATTATTGAAAATATTATGCAATAAATTAAGGCGGACAAAACATATAAAGAGATCAGATATAAACAAAATTTTCAATAAATTTTTGATAAAAATAGTATAACTGTTAGTAGAGATACATATAATCATTAAAAATAAAATGATGAAGAATAACTTCATCTTATACTTCCAACAAATAGATTGCTACCTCATTATTAATCTTATTTTGTAACTAAATTCATATCTTATTTAAATAGAGCATAGGTCTCCTTCCATGAACCAGCTTCTGTCCTCGTATCATAGGTATAGGCCTTCAAGTTAGCATRGATACCGAAACGAAGAMATGTTAAAGWGGTATTGGATRRGGGCTTTGATAAAACAAGAGCTCCATTGGTTGAAGACTWGGGCAACTTTGTACTCCAATCTCAAAGTATTGGTTTRGGGGTCAGAGTTAAACCTCGCATATTCAAGACTGCCCCTACCGATATGGATRAATACTGTGGGAATGTTCTTGCTATTGTTGTATACAGCAAGCCTCTGAGGCTCCAATTGCAAGGCATATTTGCRACTTGCAGATTGGGATTGAGAAGRACGGCTCACAAGATTAGTTGGACCTCCAACACGAAGAGTTTGGCCAACCAAAAGAGTATCAGTTGGAGAATCAAAGCTTTGCCAGAGGAACTTGCCCTTGGAGTCATAGAGAATCATGTTACCATTTGGCAATATCTMGAACCCAACAAAACAACACCTTTGTTGGCTTTTGCACTCTGCCATACAATATCTCCATCAGCTTCAGTTAAAACAAGATTACCATCTGGTCCAAAGGAAAATGTAGCATTTTCACCAACTGCATTACCACGGTTAGCTTCCCAAACCCAACGCACGAGCGATTCTGAGCCGACCGTGCCCATGCGTAAAGCAAGGATATAGGCACCTGGGGTGGTGTTATAGAAGCAAAGCTGGAACGGGAACGTGTAGGGACTGAGAACACGGTAATTTGCTCCGTATTCAACTACATAGTCTCCGAATTTACCTTCGTTAACTAAGAACACAAGGGTTAGCACGACTCTATTGTTTGAGAGGGCATGAAATAAGAAGGGGTTAGAAGATATAGATTTAATTAACATAATAATTAATTCAGAATAAATATATAAATAAAGAGATTTTGAAGTCCGTTTAAGGGTGAGAATTGATATTTATATATAGAATATAACCAGACATGTCATATTATTATTCACGTAACTAATAAAATGATAATAGGCTACAAATCTTCTAGTACATCCTTATTAATCCTTATGTGTATATATACTTTTAACTCCTTTAAAACTTCTTTTTCTCTATATTGAAAATTAAATATAAATAGACGTCATGATCTGAACGAACAATATAAAATAAATAATGTATTAAAAAATTTGAAATCATAATAAATAATATATTAAGGTTTTATTGGAAAGGATAGCGAAGAATCACTAATCAATCCTCATCAGATTTTTCCTTCATTATTAAAAGTTTGCCCCATAAATTTTTTTTAAAATTATTGAAAATGTCAAATTTCAAATATTAATATTCAATTTGATTTTTTCCCATCTTATCCTTATTTAACAAAATCATTCCACTTTAAATAATTGCTAATTTATTTTCCCATAAAAAATCATATCTCCTTTTCCCCATGGAAATATTATTCCTCTTTAACACAGTTTTGTTTAATTAATAGTTCAGAATTGATTACGACATTTGTTTCTAAATCAATTAGAGATTTTAGGCGCAATCAAATTCTGATTAAATTACAAAGAATTTAGAAAAACGTATAGAAAAGTAATATTAATTTTAAATTAATTTATTATCTTCTTTAATTTATATATTTTAACCTAATATAACAAAAAATATCGATAACGTGMGAAAAGCTCATATTAATATCGTCATAGTTTACTACTAKTGTGGTCACCGCCTTATCCTTAAGTAGGTAGTGCGGCGGCGCASCAWTGCATGCATTGAAAGGTAGCAGATAATCGTATTCGGATAATASAGCTTTTGGTCAAAGTTTTGAYCGCAAATCTCATTCAACTACGATGGATTCTCGAATTAGTTGTAATATTACAGAATAGCTTGGCTCAATTTGACTAATTAGATTGAGTTTTTATACTTTCTAGAACACTGACAAAAGCTTCGCCATTGCAACATGGCTAGAAGATTGATTCCTCTTAAAAACTCCGAATGTGGTAAATAGTGGCAATCCCTGTCCTTCAGTTCYCAGCCYTCTTTGACCATTCCAATTTCCCAACTCAATTATACAGTTCAGCTATTAAAAGATTCCCAAAAAGGAAAGACAAGAGAACCTATAAAATTGCCAAACCCATAAACTTTAGCATCAACCCAATTTGAATTCTTCCGATGACTTCTCATGCATTCGCATTTCCACTCACTGTTACTACCTTCCTGATCATCTTCTTCTTTGCTACATGCACTAGAGCTCAAMTACCRGCCAACAAGACCTTCAAATTCGTAAATGAAGGGCCATTTGGAAACGAAGGAGACTTTACCTTCCTTGGRGAAGCTGAATATGGCGCRACTTATCGTCCAATTCACACTGATGCCTATGGTTTCTATGAASTTCCATTRAGGCTTTGTTTCTACAACACCACTCCCAATGCTCACGTGTTCGCCATCAGGGCTGGGATTCCAGACGATAATGAGCTAATGCGATGGGTTTGGGATGCCAATCGCAACCGACCTGTAAAAGAAAACGCTTCTCTGAGCTTTGGTCGGGACGGTGACTTGGTTCTGGCCGATGTAGATGGCACCGTGGTGTGGCAAACCAATACTGCTAACAAGGGTGTTACCGGTATCAAACTTCTACCGAATGGCAACCTCGTTTTGTATGATGGAAAGGGGAGATTCTTATGGCAGAGCTTTGATTATCCTGTTGATACCTTATTGGTAGGCATGTCTGTTCGCCGGGACATAAACAAGCTCATCAGTCGTACTTCTGATAAAGATGGCTCCGACGYAAAGTACAGCCTAGTGCTTGAAGATGGAGYGTTGAATCTTTATCTGGACAACTCTGGCCAGCCTCTGAAATACAATGGTTGGCCGGGAAATTGGGGAAGAACTGTTAGGTTCGRCATCGAACATGTAGATTCCACTGCTGACCAGCTTGTTCTCTACATATATTTGAGTTCACTTTCAGGATCTGATCCATTGCCAAAAACCCCAGACGGGATCCAAAATCTCAGAAAGATCAACTACAATGCGACATTCACCTTTTTTAGGCTCGAATCAAATGGTAACATAAAGGCATATACTTACTACGACAAAACTAGATTCTCCAGATGGTCAGAATCTTTTTCTTTCTTTTCCAGTTACTATGAAGAAGAATGCAGATTGCCAACAAAATGCGGTTCCTACGGCTTATGCCAAACGGGAATGTGCGTGGGGTGCCCGAGTCCAAAAGGCCTTCTGGGGTGGAGTGAGAGCTGTGCACCACCAAAATTGAAGCCGTGTGGGGCTAAACCAAAAGCAAATTATTACAAGCTTGCAGGTGTGCAGCATTTCTTGAGCGGGCCTAGAATCAAAGGTGGAATTGGCAACTTTGGAGAAGGTCCAATGAAGGTTGAAGATTGCAGGGAGAAGTGCACAAAGGATTGCCAATGTAAGGGCTTCATCTACAAAGAGGACCTTTCTCTGTGCTTGGTTGTACCAGTGCTTGGGACTCTTTACAAGGGTGACAATACTTCTACTGCATACATCAAATACTCAAAGTAAGAACCATAGCATTTGGTTACAGGAACTCTGTATCTCTGAAGACCTTAGGGGAGATCCATGGGGAGAAAATTTGGAGTGTCTTTTGTAGCAAATATAACAGGGATAATGCCCTCAGATTATTAAATGTATTCCACTGAATAAAGAAAAAGAAGGAAAGATTGAACACCATTGTGTCAAGGCACCTAATCAGTTATCAATATTCTCTAGGAGATTGGATCATTAACTTAATTAGCAGTGTAGAATCAATCCAGGACCAAAGAAGAACAAGATGAGATGCATGCATATTCTATGTTTCATTAAGTTGAAAAATACTTTGGACAATTTCATCCTGCATTTTGCTTATAATCCATGCTGCCAAATCTGTGTCTATGGTTGATTTGAGTGGCTTTGAACTGAAGTCACACTCTAATATAGCTACAATATTTAATACAGATTTTTGCATGTCTCTTGTACCTACTTTCTCAGAACGGAATTAAATGTATTCAATCGACACGCTATGAAAAGTTTGAAGAGCGCATATTTTGATCGCATGTAAGTTAATTACCATCTAATCCTTCTAATTTAGGAAAGCATCCCTCTACCACCAAGTTGCTAAATGCAACACCCTTTTCCAATTTTCCCCTTGTCATCTTAAAAGTCATTTGATCTCTCTAGTTTCATTTCTTTCCCTCTACAAAGATCAATGATCTAAAATTGTCGAATACAAGTGTAATCACTCTTTTAATAAGACGTAGTCATGATCAATACTAGAAATACAAATGAAACTTGAGAAATACCTTATGGTATTTGAAACCAAACACCAAACTCCCAAGTTTATACAATCGAATAAACTTGTAAGTGAACAAAAAAGTTCGCGAATTAAAGACAAAATTCAAGGATGGCAATACATGAGCAGCCTGATAGTTCTCAGGGTGATATATGTAGTCGTAGTTTTTAACAATTTCAYTAAGTTTTTCAGAACTCGCAAGTAGAAATAAAAAAAAAGTTCTTCAAAACTTGCTCATCCAAATCAATTTGTATCATATTAATATTGACATCAAGCTCTTTCAACATATAAAGGTAGGCTCTTCGTTTTTTGCCAGAACAGTGATGCAATACACTAATTGTAGAGATTTCAAGCTTTTACAAGCAGTGAGATCGAACACAGATGATCCATGGTCATCAGCGACATAGAGTTGCTGAAGCTTAATTTGTGCTTGAATTTCAACCCCTTCTTGAATTATTTTTCTTTTATTGAAGCAGAGAAATTCAATTTCTTGCAACTTGAAAACTTCATATGTATCTAGAAGGCAGTCCTTGTTTTGTCTGTAACGATAGCCATCTTTGTGGGCTGCTTGGAAATCATTGTTCAAAACAAAAACAAAGGGGCCACCCGTACATTTAAGGCTTTTGCAGTGGTGTGGCACCGCGATGGAGCCTCCACGGCTCCACCATTCACTGTCAGCTATGGCGGTCATAATAAATAATAATGTTCAAAAGGAAACTTATCTGTCCTCCCCAATAACACCGGATCTCCATTGGAGCCCCAGGCTTTCTTCCACAAGTTTCTGCATGTATCCAGTTTCTCCTAATTCGCACGAACCTTGTCAATGGACCCTTCTTCCACGTGTTGCCATAGATTAGGGACCCAGTTTCCTTACCTTTTTCCTTTAAGCTCAAGTCTATCTCCTTCAGCCTTGACTCACCCTCTATGAATCAATAATTCTAGCTTAAACTAATGGACATGAACGCAAAAAGGGCTACAATACATCCACGTTATAGAAGCGCTGCGTCGTATGACTGAATATATAACATTGGATTCCACCTTGTCCGATGACTGATGAATAATTCAAGTCAGAGATACCTTGAGATATTCTTCAACTTGCCCTATAAAATGGAAACTTACAGAGTCTCTTGTCACGAACATCACTTGATAAACAATTATTACAAAAGCAAAAGATGTCTTCTTGGCGGCCTTTGGCTATAACCTTCCTCCTCCTCTTTTCCATTGCTCAAGCTTCTGTTCCTGCCTCAAACACTTTCAAGTATGTCAATCAAGGCGAATTCGGAGATTACGTTGTTGAATACCAGGCCAACTACCGTGTTCTCGACGTCTTTGCTTTCCCTTTCCAGCTTTGTTTCTACATCACCACTCCAAACGCCTATACCCTTGCCCTAWACATGGGCACGGTCCGTACGGAGTCGCTCATGCGATGGGTTGGGAAGCCAATCGTGGTAACCCAGTTGGTGAAAACGCTACCTTTTCCCTTGGAAAGGATGGTAATCTAGTTCTTGCTCATGCAAATGGTCGTGTTGCATGGCAAAGTGGAACTGCCGACAAAGGTGTGGTAGGCTTCAAATTGCTACCAAACGGTAACATGGTTCTCCATGACTCCAAGGGCAAATTCATATGGCAAAGCTTTGATTTCCCAACCGATACAACTCTGGTAGGCCAAAGTCTTAGAGCTGCAGGAGGCCCCCAAAAGCTTGTGAGTCGGGCTTCTCGAACTCGAAACGTAAACGGGGACTATAGTTTGGAGTTGGAGGCTCAAAAGTTGGTTTGGAAAAGCAAGAAATCACCTTTGAAATCCAAATCACTTATTCATACCGATAAAGGAACTCTCGAATACGTAACATTCACCACTGAGCCTAGAACCAATTCTTTGAGAGTGGTCTACGGAAGCAAATTGGGTAATTCTGCGAGGAAATCAGCTGTAATTTTATCAAAGCCTGGATTTAATACCACCTTGACATACTTACGCTTGGGAATCGACGGAAGCTTGAAGGCTTTCACCTATGATACAAGGACCGAAACTGGTTCTTGGAAGGAGACTTTTTCGTTTTATCCTCTCAGCAAATGATCTAATATAGAGATCAATCTATAAGAAGAAATAAGATGAATTAAATCTTTAATCGTTTCTAGCGTTTGAAATTGTATGAATTATTTATCGTTTATAATTCCTTTTTACACTTTCATTTGAGTTTTTGAAAGGTTTATCATAGTATTTTATTACATATATATCCTGATGTAATTATATACTCGGCAGACATATGGGACAAATATTTAAGGTTGGTACCTCGAAGCCTCCTTTTTTTTTTTTTTTTGGTTTTTTTGATAACCCTGGAAACCTTATTATATAATGTTTGGGAGAAAAAGAAAAAAAATAAAGAAAATCTTATGGAACCACGCAGAGGGCCTCTAATTCATGGTATAGAGTATATATATGTATATATGCTCCTTATAAATAAAAAGGGATCAATTTAATCCTCAAAAATTCAAATCAATGCTCGTCCTTTTGTCTGAAACCGTTGGTCAAGCTAAAGTTCGACATTGGAATCTGAAGAGGAATCAACTCCAATCCAGGAAGACACTAAAGGAGAATCTAGGAAACACGTACTTGTGTATATATATTTTTAATTATCAAGATTATTTGTTAATATTGATGCATTATAAATTGAGAGTATATTAATAGTTACAAATTTAATCAGTCTTTAAAAATATTAATGGCCTATAATTTGGAATGAGCGAAGTAAAAACAGATGTATTTATTTATTTATTTATTTATTTTTGGGAACGGAGGGCGAGAGCATAATTATAAATCAATATAGATTCAGATAAACTTCAGCTAAAGGATAAATCTTTCTAACACGTGTAAAATTGCATTTTGCTGACTTAGTAGATGTGGCTGACTGACTTTGACTCTTTGACTGAAGTTTCAATGATTAATGGACCAGCATGGCTCGCTGGGGGTCCATCAATAATTCCTTCTTTCATTTGCAACGTWAGTGGGCCTTGTCCTCCCAGATACAGAAATGGGCCTAGTTGCCAATTTGTCAAATTGCACCAAGTTTCCTGTACCACATATTAAAAAAAAAAAAAAAAGCTCCATTATATTAAGACAACCTTAATTTATTTATCATCAAAATATGCTCCATTCGTTTCATAATATATGTCATATTAAATTTGTGCATACAGTTATTAATATTATATAATACAATTATATCTTTTACCTAAAGTTCCTAAATATATTCTTTCTCTATCTTGTTTAATTTCTGTATATTTAAGAATTAATTATCATTTTTTTCTTTCTCTCCATATTATCTTTGTATAAACTCTCAGTCTCATTTTAAGTCTCTTAAAAAATACAACAAGGAGTCAAGCAATTCAATTTTTAAGAGATATAAATAGGAATAAAATTATTAATATTTTTTCTTGATCTTATAGAATAACTTATATTTTAGAAAGAGATATGTTCTTAAAAATGACATATATTATGCAATAGAACGCGTATCGAATAAGATATTTCTTGCGAATAATCGAATATTATGATCAAGTCTACTTAATTTGTTAGAGGAAAATTACTTAATCAAACATATCAGCTAATCTGTGGGGGGCACAGTCTAAGTTAACAAATTTCATCCTCAAGAAAAAGAAAAATGAAAAAAATTAATTTAGATAACTATCCACTTGTTATACCATGGAGCCTCTGTCAGAGTAGCCACCATTGACTACTTCAAATCTCTTCAAAAGAAAAAGAAAAAGAAGATCTGCAAATAGCTGACCATGTTCGCATTAATCCCAAAGGAACAGATCTTCTCAGTCGCAACGACTTCTCATACCTTACGGTTTTCTCTCAGTTTCAGCACTTTCTTAGTCATCTGCTTTCTTGCTACTCCYAGTGYAGCTCAAGTTCCAGCAAACCAAACATTCAAAATCATAAACGAAGGCCAATTTGGAGATTACATAACCGAGTACGATGCAAGTTATCGTGTCATACGGACTGACGTTCAAGATTTTTATGTGGTTCCTTTTAGCCTTTGTTTCTACGACACCACACCAAATGCTTTTGTGTTTGGCATGAAAGCAGGAATTCCGAGAGATGAAGATCTCATGAGATGGGTTTGGGATGCCAACCGCAACCGCCCTGTGAATGAGAATGCCACCCTTACCTCTGGCCGTGAACGGGAATTTGGTCCTGGCTGATGCTGATGGTCGTGTTGCGTGGCAAACCAACTCTGCTAACAAGGGTGTCACTGGTATCAAACTGTTACCAAATGGCAACCTTGTTCTTCATGATAAAAAGGGAAAATTCATTTGGCAGAGCTTTGATTATCCTGTTGATACATTATTAGTCGGCATGTCCCTTCGCAAGACCGGCCGGAACAAGCTCGTTAGCCGTACCTCTGATGCCAATGGCGCCGATGGAAAATATAGRCTAGTGCTTGAAGCTTCAGGGATCAACTTGCACCTGAATAACGCTGGGCAGCAGTTGAAATACAATGGCTGGCCAGGAGATTGGGGAAATAATGTGAAGTTCAATGCTGATCCTTTCAACGAGGATGCTACAGGCTACGAGCTGCTGTTGGACCCGAATTCAGCTACAGCATCACCACCAACTCCGAGCCGGCGGCTCCTCCAGTCACGGCCAGTTAGCAGGGGTGAGGCGCGAATTCTGACTAAGGTTAACTACAATGCGGGCTCTCATTTCTGAGGCTTGAATCTGATGGCAACATAAAAGCGTATACGTACTATGACAAAGTTGATTACTTGYGATGGTCGGAGACCTTTGCTTTCTTCTCCGGAAGCTATGTTAGAGAATGTGGATTGCCATCAAAATGTGGCTCCTACGGATTATGCCAAAGGGGGATGTGTGTGGGATGCCCAAGCCCAAAAGGACTTCTGGGGTGGAGCGAAACCTGCGCACCGCCAAGGCTGAAGCCGTGCACGGCCAAAGCAAAGGTGGACTATTACAAGGTAGAGAGTGTGGAACATTTCTTGAACCCATTCATGGATGATGGAGAAGGTCCCGTGAAAATTGAAACATGCAGAGACAAGTGCACCAAGGATTGCAACTGCAAAGCGTTCGTTTACAAGGCAGACACTTCAAAGTGCTTGCTTGCACCAGTTCTTGGGACCCTTATCAGAGATGTAAATACTTCGGTTGCATACATCAAATATTGATCATGCAGCTGGTTCCTCGAAGAAGACTTCTACGTTTTATCCTCTCTGAATCTGATTAGAGATCAATCTATCAGAAGAAATAAGAGAAAAATAAGATGAATAATTAAATGTGTTAAGAATTGTACGAGTTATTTATCATTTTCAATAAATAATAATTAAAAAATCAATTCGATTCTGCACTTTCATCTGAATTTTTGAAAGGTTTACCATGGTATGTATTATCCTTATGTAATTGTATACTTGGCAGACATTATGAGACAATTATTCGCTTCTCTTTGCTTTTGAAAAACAGACAATCTGGAAATTGAAATGATATAATTAAATAAATAGGTATACCTTAAAGGGTTGGAGTTGAATTGCCAAGTTACAAAGACCTAATATATAATTTCTTATCAAGATGAAATTAATATATAATAAATTTAATCGAATAAACTTTCGAAACATTGGGAAACAAAATTGGTATATATCATTAATAATTGAAGTTGAAAACTGTTAGAATTTTTTTTTGTTTTTCTTTCGTATTCTTTTCCCTTTTAGGCATTACAATTATAAAGATAAAGAGTGAATAAATAGTCATTGATATTTTATTTAATTTTCTAAATTTTCTTTATTTTAATTGTTTCAATCAAAAGTTGGAAGGAAAAGAAAAATTAAAAATGCCATTACAAAATTTGAAATCTGAGTACTTTGATGGAGCTTTCATTAAATGCAGAGGCCCTCTAGATGTATTKAATTGAATGAGATTAATTATGCAACCACATTGTTATAAATAGTGGTATGTTCAAAGATAGTAAGCCTTAAAAGAGACCACCAGCTACATTCCTGTAGGACTAATACCTCTGCACCCCCTACATTCATCGATATTTTTTTTGATACACTCGGGTAGAGTAATGAAACTAAGTGATGATTCCAATTAATAGTGTTTGATTGGGGAAAATGAAAATAAAAATAACTTAATAATTACTTTATATTTTACTGTCGTACATTCCCCCTCTTATCTCCCCTGATCATCGTTGGCCCAATCTCGGGAATTAAAATTTGGAGTCTTTTACCAAAAAAACTCTATTTTTATTAAAAAGATAGAGAAATTATTTATTTTTTAAAGGTGGGGTAGTTTTAGTTTTATTCTTAAAAAAATAAAGAAATCATTTTTTAATAAATTTTAATACATTAATTCATAGGGGTACAAGAGGAATCTTTATTGATTCTCYTTACTAATYTTGACTTGATTAAAAACTTATCAATCACGATAATATTTATTTCWAAATTTGGATCAAACAATACTAATACAATCACGATTCCTCTTAATCAAGTCCCGTGGCCCGCATTGTGCAACCAAGGCTTGAATCCCACGACCCATATGGTGCGACCCGGGTTTGAACCACGCTGCCCACCTGGCTAGTTCCGGGCTTGAGTCACACTATCCCATGGTGGGACCCACCAACGAAATATTTTTAAATTTTGAATTTATTTTATTTTTTGATATTGAAATAAATACATAAGATATTATTATTTTAAATAAATACATAAAAATTCTTGATAACTTTATGATGTCGTGAATAAATATAAAAGTTAATAAGATATATATGCTTTTGTATAATTAAATTGTTAATGAATTAAAGTCTATTAAAACTCATTCATCATAAAAACTTTTTGAAAAGTATCATACTATATGATCATTTCTTTAATTCAAGTTGCACTTGCAATTTCAACTTCGTCCCAATCGAAAAAAACAAAAATCTTTAAATTAATTTTTTTCTCGAACTTTCAATATTTCACGCGATYAGATTAATTAAAATTTAATTTAAATTATTGTCTGCAGAGTATGATTGGCTTGACTCGAAGTTCTTTTTAACCTGACATGATCCACCGTAGTATTCAGTCAGAGTGCTATGTMAGATTCCATTTTAAAAATTTAAGYAAAAAAGCTAACAAAAAGTAATTTATAATGTCGAAKTCCATGATTAATTTCGTCATAGCGCTTAAGCACGAATTAAAAGATGTATTCAGAGAAAGAAGAAGGTGAGAATTTTGTAAAAAGGCCGAATTGATGAATTCAATAAGAGAACTGGGCAGAAGGTTTTGGTGGGCTGGACTACCAATAAACAAGTGGTATAATTTGCACATGGTACCAACAGGCTTTGGGGATGGGCCTATACTCTCACGTCATCTATTGTCCCCCTTTTTTTTGAATTAACTCCATGGGTATCTTTTTTTTTTTTTCCCCCCTTCCTTTTCTCTCAAGTAATGTTCTTTTGAATAAAAAAAAATGAAGGCAATATTTTGGTTTTGAGGGGGCGGAGTATACAATAAAGATATTAGAGGTGAGATAATATTTTTTCAAGTAAAATTTTTAAAATTACTAATCATATTTAAGATTTTAAAAAATAATAGGACTATTAATCCTRTCACATTGCTATATATGAGAAAAGAAAAAAATGCCTTGCTAATTAAACTTTTGATTATCGATCAGTTGAATTATTAGTGACTAAAATGCATTCTAAATACTCTTCATGGCTAATTCAAATGAGAAAAGAAAAATGATTGAGGAAAAGTATAGTCCTAGTGGCTATTGGATAGAAGAAGTGTCAAAAAGTGGAAAGATTAGGAGGAAGATCATYTATACTCCTTGTGGCAACGGAGGATCTAATGAAATGAGHAGGCAAGCAATCAGCAAACAAATTTATGTGCCCTCTCTTGTCTCTCTTGGTGGGACAATTGCATGCCACTCTCCTAAGCAAGGTAATTTCTTTGGGACACTACATCTGCCTACTAGGATGCCACTCTTTAAGGTGAAAGCTTTTGTCTTCTACAAATATTATAACCCTTCAAACACAAGAAATGGCAAAAKCAAAAGTGAAGCACAAACAACCCCTCTTTCACACACAGACACAAAAGGTCCATTAGAAGTAATGTTTGATTAAGCATTAGGATCTTATGTCAAAGTTAGTACGATTCATTCGACCAGATAGAAATTCAATTCATAAAAGATATTCTTCATAGAATGCGTCAAACTTTTTGAAAAGAAATTGTATAATATTCCAATTTTTATATAATATCAATAATATTGTAAAAGGAATATCTCAACTTTATATTATTCAAAAATAGTGACTTTCAATTATATATGAAATTTGCTAAAAATATAAACATATATATAAAGTGTCTTGAGATATGACAAGCATTTGTAGCCGAAGGGGGACATGCTTGGCCAAGAATTATCTATATTCTAGGAGACATTATGATCGAAGAACACTAAAAGATTCTCTCCTTCCTATAAGATTTTTAATGTCAATGCATAGAGATGCCCTATCATATTTGGCAAGGCAAAGGTATCGAAAATTAGCTTTTTATGCATATTAATTATTTATTATTCTAACTTCTTTTATTTATTTATATTACTCATCTATTTATAATTATACTTGAATTTTTTCTTTGTATATTTATATTACTCTTCTATTTATAAAAGCCGCCATCACTCTTCATTGTGAAATCTAGAGGATCTTCTCATATGCCTTATACTTAAGGGCATAAACGTCTTTTAAGGTTAATTTTTGTCAGTCCAAAACCATCCCTCTCCAAATTTGTCCAATTTTATCAAATTTAATCAAAACGTCTCCTAAATGGCTTTGAGATAATAACTTGATCTTAAAAGACGTTTATATTTTTAAATAAAAGGCAGGCATAAGGCATGTGGGTGGATCCATAGCATTCCGCTGTAAGGGGTGGTGGCAAGGCAGAAATAAAGAATATACTRCTCTAAATCTCAAAAAGAAAATATATGGTAATGCAAAAGAGATTGAGAGGAGTATATCATTCGTTTTTGTCCCACCACAACTRTTTGCTACGGAATTTGGTAGATTCATACTTGTTGAGGTGCATAAAAAAATTAGATATTTACAGAAATTCATAATAAGACGAGGAATCTAAATACATAAAAGAAATTCAAATATAATTACAGAAATTTATAATTTGATGAGAGATATAAATAAATAAAAAATCTTAAAAATATCGTAAATAGTTAAGTGATATAACAAGCTAATTTCCCCAAATTTTATGAGCAAATTCAATCTCTACTTATTAATCAAGCATTTATAACGTCATGTTATTCTTATAGTAGTAGTCTAAACTTAAGTTTCATACCAATTGAAGGGGAAAAAGAAAAGGACGGGATATATACAAAAGAAAATATTTAACGAATCGAAATGATTAATTAAGTGAATTTATATTAAAAAATTAAATTTTTTTGTATTATTCATCTGTATATATAGAGGTCCTACGGCTCCGATCTAATCTTATCATACTTTACTCAAATCAGTGGTGGAGCATGATATACTTCTTATTTAAACCAAGCCATTTAATTTTTCAATTCCAAATATTTTTTTCATATAAATTTACTTGTCTATTTTTCATAAGACAGAGAAAGGATAATTTAAGCACTTTAATTAAATATTTTTTATTTAAAAAAAAACACTCTTTTTTGTGATTCATGGGTGTGTAGAGGTATATGTCTGGAAGAAACTAGTGGAGTTTTAAAAGGAAAAGTGATGCATTACGTGGACTAATCAAGAAAGAAAAGCAAATATTCATTCTCCTCAACTAAATATTAGCCAAACCTCATAATTGAAGAGACCTTAATAATAGTATCATTGAAATTCATGGTCATGAATTTGAGGTGACAGAAACGAACTTGAAAGAACAAATTTCAAAATTCAAATTGACTACTAATATAAAGTTTGATTCTTTTTGTTTCGCGATGCTTCTTTATCAATCATGACCCATTAATCTCTTACTATCTCCTCTTAGGTTTCTTCCTCCTGCGGCAGATATTGCCCGACCTCAATTAGGTCTTTTCGCCGGCCGGTTATCGTTTCGAATAATTCTAGCAATTTAGATTGAGCTTTAAACTAGTGGACTTTCTTAGCAAGCATTAATCCAAAGATAGCTACTTGTTGATTTTGTTATTTTTGAAAATATAGATCTGTTCGAAACACCCTCRCTTCATGCATTAGTTTTAAATTACGATTAGGAAGAGATATTAGATCAAGAAAATTTAAGCTTCATATGACTTTTATCTCAAAGAACGATCGAAATTACTTTATATCACGTAATTGAGAACGTGCCGACTATGAATATGCCCAACAGTCAGCCAAAAATAAGAAGGTGGTGGAATTGAAATTCTTGATATTAAGTTAAGAGTGGAGAAGCAAAATTGCTTGATAAAGCAGAGTGAACAAGACTCAAAASAGTTGGCCGTACTGATCAAACTATTAACCACACACTTGCACTGATTAATCTGATTAGGTTATACCATTAATTGTGTTGATTGAATCTTCCTAACAACAATTTCCCGATTCAGTTTTTGATGAAATTAATGAGGGAGAGTTTTTATGATTTTGGAAATGTCCAAGAARAGTATTACTGTCCTCTTGCCAGATATAATYGTAATTAAATTGTAAGCCAATCGTGAGTTTGCCAATGGAAATTTGGTTTAAACTTAGATAAGTAAATCAATCTTTTAGGAGATTGCAAGTTAATTGGCTCCACTTTGTTTTTCCAAATGGAGCTATTTATGTATATACCTTTTTTTATCTTTTTTTATTATTGGGTATTTAAAATTTTTGACTCCGATCGCTACGAATTCAAATTGAGAGAGATCTATAAAGGGAGTAAAGCTTTCGAAACGCAACTTTCAAATTCGAGACATTATTTAATGATTATTAAATTCCTTACCACTTATATAAACAACCATTGGTATATATTTTCGTACAGCTAGTTCATAGTAAGAAATTACCTCCTATTCCTTTTTGTATTTTATAGTATCGGACTCTATACTCCCTCTCTATGAAATCAATATTCAAACTAGTGAATTACGCCTATAATAAATCGTTGCGACTCATGTTAATCACATGTTTAATTCATTTCTGTTGATGAATTTGAATGCAAAAGCTATATACAATTTGACTTTTAAAAACTAGTTGAAAGTTCTCGACGCGAGGTCAATAGAGAGAATTATAAGACTAATTAGGGAATAATTAATCACCCCACTAATTATTTTCTCTAAAAGGAAACCGAAAAACAAAAGAAGGGAAGTAGATGCATGCATGCGCCCAACAGAATTGACATGTAACTCTAACATAGGAAACATAGAATGAGGACACACTTGTAATTCACATGTTTCATATGTATTTAAGAAAAAACTACAAAAGCGTACAGCCGACGAGCGACAGCAAAAGCGTCACTAACAGCGGTATAGTTGGATTATATTATCATTAAGCATTATCACCAGTGGATGGCTGTGACTGTACTTGAAAGCCAAATGCTAGAGTGACAGCCCTAACACTTAATCCATATTATTTTCATTTCTTGATTTCTTACATGTGGCAAAAGTTTGACCTGTGATTGGGAGTTTGTAATTAGATTTCATTGTCTCGTTATTATTACATAATTGTATCTTTTCAATAATCATCGAACTTAGTTGGTGTGAGTGATTCGACACTCTCATCGCTTAAGGGAAGTAGTAAATCTACTTAGATTATGAAATATGCTGCTGCCTCTTCCCTCCACCTAATAAAAAGAGTCAAAATATTAAAGAGTTTATTCATTTCATTCTCATATGAAGATTATAATAGGAGCGACAATTGTAACTCTTTTGATAAAATCTTTTCTTATTAGATCAAAAACTCTTAAGTTACTTATGATCATCTCGTCTCATCCTCTCTTATGATAGAGTAGGCAAATCGATAAGTTATGTATACGTTAACATACATATTATCGAGGCTATAATATATTTTTACATGATAATTTTAATTGAGTAAAACATTAATTAGTGCATCTTACCTATGCGTTATAAATAGTTTTCGTCTTTCTAGCAAATGAAGTTCGAGATCCTTTGTCGCGAAGGTGACAGAAGTCAAGAGAAATTAATAGAGTAGTGTCCAAATCCAAGGTCGACACTTGAAGAAACATTTTTTYGGCTAAACTTGCCTGAACGACAAAAACTTTACTCAAAATTTTTATTACATCAACTGTGAATGTAATCAGAGTCTTGTAACTACAGCGATGGTCACAAGGGTTGTGTTGCATTTTCAATCATTACCTTTCTCGTCTGCTGCMTATTAGCTACAGCCATGATGCAGCTTCTAGCCACCACGTCTTCTTCCGATTACAGCTCGAAAATCACAGGCCACTAGGATTAGATTTTAGGGTTTCTATGACAAATCCCTACATGTCAAAAGTTCGATAATCAAAAGTGATATTAGCTTACAACTTCATCCAGCAACATGGTTGATAATTTCTTGAACGAAGGAAAAGAAAAAAAAAGTAGGTATTCATCAAAATTTTAACAGGTTAAAAGGTATCAATATGTTGATGTGTGGAAGCGAAGGATAAATATATCTTTTTCAAATGATAGATTGCGAATTAAGTTAATAAGGATATTAACAATTCACATATTTAGTGCCTAATCTTGTGATGATTATCTTCAAATTGGATGTCCATCAACCAGCATGAGCCAAGATTGCCCATCAAAACCTTCAAAACTTTAATTAATTGAGAAGACTTGGTAGATCAAACTTTCAAACACTAGGAATAAACTAATGTATTTATCTGCAATTAAGAAAATGGCCAAATTAGGAGCCCTCTAACCCCGGTTACTTGCAATAGTTACCTAGTCACTTGGGAGTTAATTCATAGTGCCAAATTTTGCTAATATGCCTGACAATGATTGCTCTGATGATGCTAGTACGATTATAAAAATATGGAAAAATATTTTAAAAAGTATACTTAATGCTAATAGTACCATTAAAGGAAGAAAATAATGTAATGAAGGAAGAAAAAGATGAGCTAAAGCACTTTCCTTGGACCCATACTATGTCTCCTCAGTAGCCCCCACGGTTTGATTTCTTTCTTTCTCCACTGCTATACTCACTTCTCCAAAAATATCCTTCTTTCTCTAATTGCTCAAAGAATTCAATCAGTGAACTTTGGTGTTTTGRAGCCATGATGTCAAATGACCAAGCTGCTGGAAGAGAATCAGGAGAAGGATCATCATCAAAATCAGCCGCTTCAGTAGTAGTAGCAGCTTCTGCCGATCATAATCAGCAGCAACAGCAGCCAGCTCAATTGAGCCGCTATGAATCACAGAAACGCCGCGACTGGAATACTTTTGGACAGTATTTGAGGAATCAGAGGCCTCCAGTTCCATTATCTCAGTGTAACTATAATCACGTACTGGATTTCCTTCGATATCTGGATCAGTTTGGGAAGACTAAAGTACACTTGCAAGGTTGTGTTTTCTTTGGCCAACCTGAACCAGCAGGGCCTTGCACTTGTCCACATAGGCAAGCTTGGGGAAGTCTTGATGCACTCATTGGACGCCTTAGAGCTGCATATGAAGAGAACGGTGGCTTACCGGACAAGAACCCTTTTGCCAGTGGTGCCATTCGAGTCTATCTCCGCGAGATACGAGACTCTCAAGCTAAGGCAAGAGGTATCCCTTATAAGAAGAAGAAGAAGAAGAGAAATCAAATCAAACCAAATAACCACGTCAGCTCGAATTATCAGATGCAGCAGCCATCTTGATTGCTTTTCGCCTCTTAGTAGAATGGTAAATTTCATATTTTGCTATAAGTGAGTTGCTATTTTCTTGAGATAGAGGTCGACAACATCAAGAACTTCAACTCCATAATGTTCTTAAGTGTGAGACACAGTGGTATCCTTTCGGTATTATGAACTATATATGCTGCTATTAATACGAGTAGTTTCTCTGATTTCATCGAGTAGATCTCCTGCAGAAGATTGTACAAATGAAGTCCATAAACATGAACAAGAAGCAGAAAGTGCACCGTGCTTTCTTATGGAGCTCAGAGATTCATAGCTGTCCTTGATACTAAACCTCAAGTCAGGGTTTTTAAAAACCCTAATTTGGCATAACATCTTGGAAGTAAATTAAGGCAGCAGAGTAAGTAATAGAAATTTAATCACCATCCGGGCCATTAGCTTTGATTGAGTATGAATATGACTACATCCTCCTCCATCTCTCGTTAATTCTTCCTCTTTCATCGAACACACTCAATGCCTAATTTGATCATTCACACATGCAACTTCATGTTTATTTTTTCTTCTCTTTTTCTTTTTAATTCTTTTGCATTTTCGTTTCAATTAAATAATTCTTGAGTTAATCTTTACTTTTTCCCTCCCATGCTATTTCTTCTAGGATTCTGCACGATGTGGTGCTCACCATGAATGGTCATTAATTATGATGATGTTTAATCATGGTGAACACTGTTTAGAAATTAAAAAAAAAGGAAAATTCTTGTATAAGTGTGTTCATAAAATGTGCTTGTTTCTTGGTATTTATGCAAAGCTTGCAAGATCTTGATCAAAAGAAGAAATCATTTTCTGCTGTTTGATTTGCTTTTCTGAATTGTAGGAATGTCATTTTCTTGCTGTTATTATATGTGATTTGCAATCTAGACCTGATTCACATTGTCGTTTTGCCTCTTCCAGAAGAGGCCAAGAATTCTATTCCTCTCTATGCGCATATGAAGTTTTCACTGCCATGATAATAAGGTTTTAATTGATGTTCTTAAAGAGTTATGATCGATCATACCATAATAAGTCTTTTCACTGCTGTCACATTGATTTGAAAACCATAAATGAAAGCTTTGGAGAAACTCTATAGTACTATCTAGCCCTAGTAAATCATAGTAGTTTACTGATGTAAATGTTACCTGCATCACTTCTAATATCTAATAGGGCATCATAGCCTGATTTAGTTTACTAGCAACTGATTCATATATATAATAAGATGAAAGGGCAATATTGATCTAGAGGGCCATGAAATGTGCAGAATTTGATGAAATTATCATGCTAAGTTTCTTTATTTTCTCTTTATCATTATAGATTAGATTATTGTTCTTTTCCTATGATGCAAATGATACTGTTCCATCCAATCTTGCATTATCAGAAAATGCATGAAGTTTTAATTGGGAATTGTATAAAAAAGTAAGTTGTGGAAGTAGATGATCTTCACATATCGGGATCTTTGATCAGAATGGCTTTAGATTACATTATCATTTCAAAATATTACATCACGAACGACTTCGTAGAATTTGAAAAAAAAAATTGAAAATGTAACATGAAATAGCATCATCCCTTTGAGAAGACACTACATCAGAACGAGTTAGAGTTATAAAATAACATGAGTGAAAATAAGACCAAACAACAGCCTTTAATCAGAACTGAAACCCTTGTGATAAAAAACCCCCACATATTGTTGCATGTTTGTTTTATTGATATTGGTACAGGTAGACTAAACCTGAGAAGTAGATCCCTTTCAGAGTAAAAGGGGAAACTAAAACTGAGAAATATTTTGATTCTTGAACATGAACTTTCTCTCCTTGGAATTGTTCTTTTATCTTTCTAGATATGCAGCCGTTCAAGTGAATATTGGAAGATGTTATATCTTATTTACTTATGTTTRACTTCTGGTAAGAATTTTCCTGCACATGAAATCTCCAACTCACAGAAATAGTTTTTAACTGTGCATTTTTGTTATTCCTCTCATCTGAATGATAGCTATCTGTTTATTGTCGAATCATTTACTATTTTTGGATGTAAAGAAGATTGGCCCTTGCTAGCATCCCYGGAATGCTCAGAGGCAATTTGATGTGAAACTATGGACTCTTTTTGTATCACATCTTTGTAAGATTGTCTGTTAAATTAGTCTCAAAAGACAATTWAACATTTCATATACTCTATTATTATAAGTCTCGTATATATAATTAGAAAATATTATCAAAACTTCAAATTTGATACYTCAACGAATTTTTACTTAATAATTAATAGATGAGTAAAATTCCCACTTCTCCAAAATCTTGATTGCCAAGCCCCATACCTAACAAGCTCATGCCATGATATGCATTGAATTCATTTTTGGCATCCTCAGATCTTTTTCTTCATYCATGAAAAGTGTACAGCAGTAATTTTCAAAACTTTGGCTTCCTGAAAAGGAAGAAATTAAGTATCAGAAGTGATCTATTGATCTCAGGTAATTTTGATAGGCAAGYAGCTGTAGTCCACCTGATCTATGCTGTTGCAGTATATCAATTTTGGGCTTTTCTGATTGGTAATAATGGCAGATAGGTCCTGATTAATAATTGAAACTTTCATATTTTTCTATTCTGATATAAAATGATGGTGTACAACTTATTCTAGTTTGACAGAATTCTTCCCCTCAACTTCTTCAAATTTTGAATTTCGATCCACATAATAGTAAAGTGTATATCTAGAGCACGATTAGAGAGATGTCCTTACTGACGTGATCAATCGAACGGAATATCATGAATGTGTCATGTCAATATATTTTTCGAATCATATAAATTGAATTTGAATGACCCCGCATAATKTCATTTCAAGAAATATTCGATTTTTTTATTATAATTTCATGRAAATTTTTCAATATTTGACATTTTCATGACTTTTTTCAAATACAAGTTAACTTAGCTTGAATACAAAATAGACCATTTTCTGCTAATCATAATTAAAAAGATTCTCCAAAGGAAATCCTTCAATATCTAATCTTGGCCCTACTAGATTATAACTTTAGAGAATCTTTCAACTTTTTCATGATGTAGACTATACACCTTACCTAGAATTATTAAAATTAAAACAAAAAAGTAACCTAAGAATTTAGCAGGGATTTCTGTCCTAAGTTCTTTTTCCTTTTTCTTTAGATAAATCACTGAAATTCAATATTAAATGAATGTCTACTACCTGTAGTGTTTAAGATATTGTACCTTGAAAGATGACATCTACTTTGTCATCTTTTCACTGATCTCAATAACCAAAAGAACAGGAYATTGCAGGAACATAGTATTCTTTTTGTCCCATTCTTGAGAAAGAAATGGTCCAAATCTAGAAAGGCAAAATMACTAGGTAACTTTACACCCAACCATGGGTGTAAAGTTAGCTGAGGGGAGAATAACACCTTCTTTTGGCCACAGTAAAATGATAACTCTAATGCTATTCAAAGAATCATATTGTTGCCACTGAGGTATTAACCTAATGATCCAATACTTCAAGTCATGATAAAATAATAAAATAAAAAGGAAAAAAAAAAACTGATTGTTGCACTTAAGTCATGAATCGTTCTTGATCAATTCCACAAATGCCTCAAAGGGAGCAAATATGAGTGTATGAATCAAAACTGCTTCTCTGGGAGATGATTCTCCAATGAATTGACAAACCAAATAAAGACTTGAACAGAGATTCACCAAAGTTTGATTAGCAGGGAAAGAATATTGCAACCCAAAAGAAAGGAACTAATACAATTGGACAAAGAAAAAGAAAAGACAGTTAGTTGATCCGTGTGAACAGGTAGACGATTTTGTAGCTTTCTGATCACCTCTGCAAGAGACAATAGAAATCAGAACTTGTGGCTGATACAAATTTTACCTCAGCTGGAGAGCCAGTTTACAAAACTAGAGCTTCCACCTACTTATTTCTATCTTCCAACTACAGTTTTGGGCGCCTCTAAATGATCCTCAACAAGTCTGTCAATCTTTAAGCTTCTTGCAACAGCAAAGAAATGAGCAACAGCTTCCTCAGGTGTACCAACAAGAACACCATGACCCAGATTGAGAATGTGACCTCTGGGTCCTGCACACTTAACAACCCTGCCAAATACATAATTTCAACATAGTGATCCATACTCATAGAAATGAGTTTTCAAGAAACTAAAGAGCTTAAATTTCTTGATGACGGCATGAGTAAAACCTGCAGCAGAGACCCCTATTCTCATTTTCTTTTTCTCCAATATTTATTGCTTTCTGAGCTGCTAGTTTTTAACSAATTGATCTTCAATGATTAGAATTTTCGGTTGTGACATGATTAATATATTAGTAATGTTTTTCATTCATTATTGTAGTAATAATTTGGTTCGCAGCTTAGGCTCAGATTGAATTCATCACCAAAACCAGTAAAAACTCTAAAAGTCCACATTCTTGGACATTTTTACCTCGATTCAGCTTGTGTATAAATTCAATCTGCCATTAATAAGATTCTAGTACATAATGCAGAAAATCTGCACTAAAATACTACAGGGGCAAATCTGCACTGTTTGACACACCCACACAATCTCTCTTTTTTTTTTTTTTTTTTTTTTTCCCCTCTCTCTTCCCCCCACCCGCCTCTGCCTCCCTCGAAAGGTAAAGAACTAGCAGACTTTAGACTAAAATAGGCATCTTTAAATAGAAAAACTAGCAATACACTAGAGTTAATCTAATATCACTAACCTTTTAATTTCATCAGTCAAAGCGGGAAGAGGACCAAACAAAAAGGCAGGATCCACATTTCCCTGTATACTGATATCACTTCCTAAGCGTTTCCTTCCATCTTCCATATCAATGGTCCAGTCAAGCCCAATAACATCAACTCCAGTTAATTTCATCCGTTCAAGAAGTCCACCATTTCCATTAATGTATAACACAAGAGGTGTTTGAGGGKACTTTTTCTTCACTTTTTTCACTATCTGTAAGCAAGAAGCATAGGTTCATGAGTTCTGATGCATGTCAAAATAGAACAATWTACAGCAAGAAGACAACTGTTTCATTTTTCACCGTATACAGGTAGTCATAGTATTGGAGTTTAGACAGCCTCAATTCAGCATAACTCAAACTCAAAGAGGGCAATTTGGTTTTCTATTAGAGGGAAGAAAGTACAACAAGCTTATCAAATGCAGTTGCTACCCACCTCCCCAGCTCATAATACCCCAAACAAATGAATGTGCATAAGGATAGTTCCCTTAACTAGACAATTGTACTGCAATTACCTGGTCAATGTAAGGCTTTGACCAGCAATCCCACAGATGAGGTGGAAGTTGTCCACCCCATGAATCAAATATCTGAACACAATGAGCTCCAGCCTGCACTTGGTAAACTATGTATTCAGCTATTGCTTCCGTAAGATGAGAGAGTAGAGCCCTTAATACATGTGGTGCTGTATGGCACATGCTCTTTATCTTTGTGTACGTACGAGTTGTGSCCCCTTCAACAATATATGTTGCAATTGTCCATGGAGCACCKACAAAACCTAAAACTGCAGCTTGCTCCCCAACCTAAAAAAGAATGTTAGCTATTCTAAGAAAACTGATGCAAGACCACCATTATTGGCATTCTTGTGATCCCATTTTTGGGGGTAAAATATACCTCTCTGCGTAAAATCTTTAAGGATTCCCCTACGAATTTTAATTTCTCAAAGTCAATTGGGTGTAAGGCTTTCAAATCCTCCTCATAACGGAGGGGAGACTGAATAATAGGACCCCTTGCATCATCTATATCAAAGGAAACACCAAATGCAGGTAGAGGGGTAAGTATGTCGGAGAAAARAATAACTCCATCCGGGTGGAAAGCTTCCCAGGGCTGCAAAGAAATTTCCACAATGAGATCAGTTTTCTCTGACCTCTCTCTGAAGGACGGATGTTTCRGGGCAAGCTTGCGGTAAACTGCCATATACCTTCCTGCTTGACGCATCATCCATGCAGGTGGACGATTCACAGGATCTCCCCTTGCAGCCTTTACTAAAAGAGGATCTGAACCACAAGAATTTTAAAACCATGTGCTCAAGTTCAAATACYTGGGAGAGAATACATATATAAAATTGCACTGAACGGAAACCTTAAACCTTGTTCCCCACCCCAAGGATAGTCCTTAACATGTGCATGTGATAGGAATATGTTCATATACCAAAGGGTGAAAAGAGAATAAACAAAGAAGATCCAAATTCGTCCTATAAATTCTGCYATCTTCACTAATGATCAAAGGGGAAGGAAATCACCATTAAGCCAATGATGTGGTGATTGGTTGCGAGGACCCGCAAATAAAAATAAGACAAATGCTAATTAACTAGCACCAAAGCATAAAAGCAAACAAAGTACTTACTGGTTTACAGTCGTTACATATAAAAGAGAGTCATACCACATGGTAATGAATACTGGCCATCAAAACAATCTCTGTAGTAGCTTGAAAAGTTCTATTACCCCCCACCCCTCACCCCACCCTTTCGAAAGAAAAATGAAAAAAAAGAAAAAAAGAAAGAAAGAAAAGTTGATTATGGATTTTCCATCCACCATATACATTTGGTAACAAGAACTTTACGCAAATGTCTGATTTGTGGAAGAACAGACTCTTTAAATCCTCCAAGTGTAACTATTGTAGATTTCTGTAGTTAAGCACATGGAAGTGATGAGCATCAAATTCAGTTTAAAGAACTGAATGTGCTGGCACTATTTTCAGTTTAGCCTCAATTAATAAGTTTCTGAAAATTTAGTTTGAGCTACCTTTCTTCTCTTCTCTTTCAGCATATACATTTTTCTTCGCCCATTATTATCAGAAAGACATCATAAAAAATAAATAAGATTTGCAAGTAAAAGCCAAAAATATATGTTGATTGAGAAAGCACATGAAAAATGCGACAGATTGCTTTTTTGTTAAAATGGCATGCATTTATTTATTTTTATTTTTATTTTTTTGGGGGGGTGGGGGTTGAAGGAAAGCAGATATTATTTCAAATCTGCTAGAAGAGAAGGATGGAGATCAAGCCTTTTAGAAGGAGATATGTATAGTTGGAGGCTTGGATCATTCCTGGAATAACAGAACCAAAAGGGCGAGCCTTTCTTACCTCAGCCAATTATATTCTTTATCAGTCATTTCTCTTCATTATTAAGGAGAATGGGTTTGRAATACAGGCAAAACAGCAGAGAAAATGTGCTACTTTTATCAGACATTTTCTCATTGTTATAATGTTTTACGGGATTTCTATCTTAGACWACTACTCTAGATAATCGTACGAATAGTTGCTATTACCATCCAACAAAGTGGTAAGCTATGATAGCTATCAACTATTTAACAATAGCAATTTGATCCTAATATAAAGCTAATGAGTAACGACTTTAAAACTAACAAGTCAATTTTAACTTGATCCCTTCAAGAGTTGAGATCTACAAATCAAGGAAATAAACATGGTTAGATGATCGCCCTAAATTTTAAAATTTCAAAGTATTCGGCGGCTCTAATAGCTAACAAGAGAATAATACAATAGATTACAGTCACAAATGATCAAGCATCTTAAATTTTTAAGAGTCGCAACTGAGAGAAGCCAAAGCACAGGAGAAGTAAATCACAGAAAACACCAGGCAGAGAGGAAATGCACCTTCAAAATACTTTATTTTCCATACCCTAGGAAAATTTTCTTCACTTCSTAATACTTCTACCAGGCTAAACTTCTAAAAGTTTCTTTTCGTACCCAAAAGTTCTTTTTTTTTCTCAAACTCGAAAGTAAGACACTTTAAGAAGAAAAGGAGTTACAACAATTAAATGCTTCCAGTATAATTCCCACATTGTTATTCCAAGTTGAAAAAGAAGCTCACAAGGTCAATTTCTGAGAACCACCCCATCCCCTTCTCAAGCTTCAGTAATCACCAAAAGCTAATTCTAGATACATATGCTCCACATGATTTCGAATCCTTCAATAGCTTGAAAACAATAATCGACTACCAATACTCCAAAGATCATTCCTTTGAATATATTCAGAAGATGTGTGTGTGTGTGTGGGGCGGGGGGGGGGGGGGGGGGGGGGGGAGGGAGGGTAACGAACCAATGCTAAATGAAACTACACTTCTGACTTATCCAGCAAAAAAATGCACTACATTTTCTTACAGAGGCATAAGAAAAAGAAAAGGAAAAAAGATAAGAACTGTAAAACTAACAGGGGATGTAAATACCAGAAGCAGGAGACGAACATGCCCGCGGGAATTTACTGTAGGAGAATTTCGTTGGTTTCAAAGGGGAAACAGAAACTCTATCTGAAGACCAATCCAACTGGACAAACAAGCTAGACGATTTCCAGCTCGAACCCAGATTGCAACAGCTACAAAAATGGGCACTGCAAGACAAAAGTAAACAAGCAATTCATCGGAACTTGAAATTTATCGAAACATAAGGGGCAATTTCCGCTAAAAGAAGGAAAGGAAGAGATGAAGACACCTGGTAAATGTAGATAATAAGCCCATTAATCTGAATACAAAAATAAAAAGAGAAAGAGACGTAGRCTTCGTCTTCCTTTTCGCTCCCTTATCTGGGTCTTTCTTACTGTTTCCACCGTGAGTTGTCAACCCCTTCAAGTGGCAAAGCCATTGGACGAAGCTCGCAGCACCGGATAATAATCTATCTCAGAGATGATYAGACAGAAAAATAGGAAAAAGAAAATGTGGATTAAGGTTTTAAATTAAATATTTTTCAAAACTATAAATCTTTGTTTTCTCCATATCTAGCAACCAATAAATGAATCAAATTCTATTTTATTTTATTACAAATTATTTTTGGTAAATTTTGTAGGACCATAAAACATAATATATTATTGATTTCTATATTTAAATATTAATCAAAACATCCCTTGGAACAAAGAAAAAGGAAGAATATTTAAATGTTCATTTTACTATTTTTCACATATTTTAGTTAAAGAGAATGAATTTAACATTTATATTATTCAATTTTTTATCCGTTACAATATTAATCAAGTCTAAATAAATAAAAATATATCAAGGAGAAGTTTACTATTTAATGTATTATTCATAAATAAATAAAAATTGAYGTTATCGGTGAATGGTTCGATTTTCATCAACTTCAAACCTTGAGGACCAAACGATACGCTTAATATAGAGTTTAAGGACCAGAATGAGATATTCTCAATAGTTGAGGGACCTCTTSTTTCMTGACCTTCAAACTAATGGATGGTWCCTTTCAACCAGCAAACAAGTACAAGTAATATAAACGTTGGTACGTTAATTAAGTTAAAATGAAATTTTATAATCGTAGTTTAATTTTAAAAAAGTTTTAGGTCATATTTTTCTTCTGAATAAGAGTTGAGTTGGATCACAGAGTGTAATAGGGTCAAATTCGAACTAATCTTATTCAGATATGACGAGATCAAGTCCGAATAGAGAAAAAAAATAAGTAAAATAATATGAAAATTGCATATTAAATTATTCTTTAAAAGAAAATATATATTTCTTTACAAATTCGAATTTTATATCCTCAYACTACAAAATTCGATCGATCAATTATCTTAAGATTAGAGAAAGGAGAGATAAACGTGAAATTGGATTAATAAGAGGATGAGAGGCCTACTACAAAGGAAAATTTACCAAATGAAGAGGTKAATAATAAGTTATTAATGGTTAAGTTAAAAGAAGAAGAATTCATCATCTCTAAAATCCTCAGGAAAATGTGCAAACTCCACAAAGAAAGAACGGCTTCGACAGAAAAAATTGCTCAACCACATCTTCTCTCGTCTCCATTCCATATAAATTGGCTTCAAGATTTACATTCAAATGTGCAATACAAATAAGCAAGAGAAGTTTTAAAGGACAAACAAAGCTCCAACGGACAATCAAGAATGGCAAAGGCTGTTGCTCTCGCTGTCTGCATCTTGGCCCTTGCCACCTTCGTTCACTGTCACACGGAGAAGTTCAACATTGAAGGCATGGTCTACTGTGATCCATGCCGCGTCGAATTCGAGACAAGGCTCAGTGATGCCATAGCAGGTATGTATATATAGGTTATAATCATTGGATTATGAGATTTGGATAGTTTCATGAAATTGTGTATCTGTTTATTTGGTTTGTGCAGGAGCCACCGTGCGACTCGAATGCAGYAATACCGAGTTCGAGAACGTTACATATTCAGTTGAGGGAGTGACTGACAGCGCCGGGCACTACAGCTTYACCGTAGAAGGTGATCATGAGGAAGATATCTGCGAAATCTCGGCTGTGGAGAGCCCAAGAAAGGACTGCAATATGCCATTTGAATCATTTGAGAAAGCAAGGATTTCATGTACAGAAAACAGTGGCATGAAGGGAGTAGTTCGCTATGCAAACCCTCTTGGGTTCATGACAGAAAAGTCTTCTGCCGAATGCAAGACAGTCCTCGAAGAATTGGGTTTAGCTCCACTCCCCTGAATTAGTMAATAAAGCTTTTGCCTTTAGGTRGGATAAATGTCTTCTCCTGTATTTGTATTCCCCACATGGACAATTTCATCTGAGGAGTTGATGAGCCACGGAACAGAACTTCTATTTAGTTTCCTGTATTTTCTGACGTTTTCATCTCTCAATATTGTGCATATACAGATTCTCTTTCTGCTATCWTTTCCTTTCAAACAGGTATGAATGAAGTAATTAACATTTATATCAACTCCTCCTTTAGCTTTGCTCTGCATCTCGTAATGATAAGTGGGCATTTCGCCTCTTGTTTCTGAAGAAAACAAGCGTAACTCATCTGGGGAAGATTTGGAAAAGCAGGTTTATTAGATTAGATAATCAGGTTCTTCATTGGTTTATGGTTAAAATGTTTATCACTCAAGTTCACAATTTATAGATATCAATTGTCGCCACGATCTTRGCATTCCAAACACTTGATGACAAGAAATCTGCACCTAATCCCTATGATTCTCGTAGATAAACTGAAATTATAAATATATGAAAAGGAAATCAATTTGAAGCCTTCATTTTCTTGTATCGAATGCTTCTGAGTAAAACAGTTAAGGGAAATTATTTTCACCAGAATTCAGGTACGGAAATGTTCTACATGCATTTTACCAGATCTTTCATAAGAGATATGTACAGAAGGCATCTTTAACCCCAAGGAAAGACAAAATGTGGTGCAAAASCACATTAAAAATTATGAACCAGAGCATTCTTGACTCACGCTGGTATGAAGAAAACAGCAAGAAACAATCCATAGATTCTACATCAGACAAGCATTGGATTCCGACCACCAAAAAGGAAAAAATTTAGATGATTATTCAATAACTTAAGAGTTCCATTCAGAAAATTTAGTTCATAAAACGGTGAAAGACATGCATGAGGTGACTATTTAACGATGATCAATGGCTGGAACAACTGAATTTAAAAGCTTTAACACACTTGATTTCCTTATTACTTTTACCAAAATATAGAAGTTCTCAGAAGTTCCAGGGAATTGACAGGAAGAAAGGATTAAGCAATTTGAAGAAACAAGAGATCTCTACCTGCAATCATCAGGTGCCAGACATGCCTATAAGCAAAGAACAGATCAGATRCTACCAAGGCCAGACCTGAAAACCAAATGCAGTCTTGGTCTTTTCTTGCAAATACTACTCACATTATCGTGAAGAATGGTGTAATTTGTGCTGCTTATGTTTCTGAAATAGCAGAATGCATCATCCTGATAGTTGTATATCTGTTGGGTACTGCCCAATCCACTAACAACCAAATTTCCCTTCACAAGCATTGAACCTTGTCCCTTCTGCAAATTTTTGAGAGAGCTGACAGAGTCTCCTGAATCAGAATCCCTTATCTTCTTCTCATTAAAACCAAAACTTATATTTGCCACAGAAGTAAAGGACTTATTTCCTTGATCCACATTATCAGTATGCAAGTAAAGTGGAAAACTTTTCCAAGATTTGATTGAATGGATGGAAGAGGATGGCATCTTAGCAAAAACTATGTCACTAAAATCAATTGTCTGATTCAAAATCTGCTTATTCCCTTCATTCCCCATAATCATAAAGCTGCTATAGTTGAATCCTTGACTCACCTCGGTGATGATTGTTCCGTATGAAGACTTTACCCATCCATTTGATTCTATGGACCTAGTTACATTTGTGATAAATGATCCATCAAATCCTGTAAAATTGGACACTAAAGAAATCTTGAGGGGTGAGATATCATAGTTTAGTAGCTTGCCTTCGGTTTTCTCACTCTTTCCATCCAACCAAAGATGCAAATTTGCATCAATGTACCAGACATTCAAAGCATTTGTAACACTAAACCCAAATTTATGAGTCTTTCCATCCAATATCTTACCCAAAAATGGAGTAATCTCAATGTCATATGAAGGTAAATCAAAAGAACCAATTCCAGTAATAGGTCTCCACAACAAGGGATTGATACCCCCAGTGTAAATCACTGTAAAAGGCCAAACTGCACCAACCACGGTATCATCTAGACTAACGACTACCTCTCTGAAAGGTCCATTCCCAGGTAAACTAACATTATTAACGGCAATGTACTCATTTGGAACATTTGTATACCAGAATTCGTCATTTTCATGAAATGAAACATAAACCTCCAATACAGCCCTATATGCATTTTGAGGACTCTTGAAATCTTTAAACTCCACGTCAGTAGAATTCTCCGCGAAAACTAACTCTACATAAGTGGACTTAAAGCCTGTGTTATTCCGTAGTGAAGAACGGAGAGACTCTTTAGAAGATCCATTTCCTTAAGATAAGTCAATGGATTAAAAATTAACCTCTAGAACTTCCTGAGAAGTAAAGAAACGTAAAGATACGGGTGACAACTTATTCTCAACTATAGAATTAATTAATTTCCATGGTAGATAAGAAGAAGAATAACCATTGTGACGAACCACGGAACATTAAGAGTTGTTATAATCTTAGATATCTAACAAAAGCATGACGGGTTTGGTTGGACCGATGATACTCCATACCGAAAGTATCAAGAGAAGGGAGAGAGATGAAGGAAAGGGAAGAGGACGAAGGTGGCAATGGCTAAGAAAAAGGAGACGTTTGGAGACGTATCTTGTAATAGGGCAAAAGTCCAGTCTCCGAGTTGAGACGTACTGCAGGCTTTGTTGAGACAGGTTGTTGGATAAAACTTCAGGTGGTTCGGGTAATTTGAGGTTTCTGTTTTTTTTTTTTTTTTTGCGACGAGTACTGGTGTAAAGACGTCGTACTAAACCCAGGTGTATGCCGTGTTCGGTGTCAGAACGCTCGATATGAGTGGGTGTCTAAACCGGGTAGAGTTTTAAACGGGATTCGCAGAAGAACTTAACTTTCGGTGTTCCGTTTCTCATCTGTTAAACTAGCGGTAAACCTCAAAACGACACCAACCCCAACTCTAAAAGTCTTCGACGTGACGACTCGGTTCTCGATGACCCTACAAACCTGACAACTCTTCACCTGTAATGCTCCATAATAAGAAACGAGTAGCTCGTAGTTGGAAAACGACGACAATGTACCCGTTATAGGCAACTATCGTGAATATGACCGTCATGGTACACTTGTAGTCAAACGTAAAATAGGTCGATTTCTTTAATATACCAAAAATTAGTAGGTTTTTAAACCTTTGAGCCAGTAACGTGAAACTAAGACCCGACTAAAACTATAAACGGTTAAAGATCTTTAACGGTAACTTACTACCGCAACACAAATCTAACT
>MEJB01000008.1:4930153-4960226 GCA_001752375.1 Rhazya stricta
GAAAAGTTTTTAGCTAAGACTAAGATAGCCTTTCGTATAACAAAAATCAGTCACTGTTCTTCTTATCCCGTTTGTAATTAGTATCCTTTTGCATAGAAAGGCTTCTCATATCGCGGTTCTCTCTAGAAAAAGACAGCAATAACCACAGAACCTATATTACTTGAACGTTAGACGTCTTACCATCGGGAAAACAAACCGACCACTAAGTCTCGCTAGAGGAGAGAAATGGTTTTGCTGGAGAACACATACCAGACCAACTATCCGGGGAAGAAAATATGTTACATTATTATTTTATTTTTGTACTAATGACGCTCTACGGAACTTTGTACGGATAATTCTTAAGTGTGTTGAATATAACACTTAAAAAATTTTTAAAACGATTTTATTTCAATTATATTTTAAGAAATATTTCTGGTCTATCATCCCTCTTTATAAAATCTTCCTTTTCCTCATCTTTCTAAAAAGACCTCATGTTTTTTCTTTAAAAAAATTAAAAAAACTTATCTTTGGCTCAAATGGAAGCAGATTTGAAGGGAAAAAATAATTTATTAAAAAGAATAGTTTATTACTGCCATGAGACTGGTTTTTATATATTCTATTATTTTTCTATTTAATCTTGATTCAAATTGAAAAAAATCGATATTTTTGAAGCCTCGGATCAAGTTATCTTGAAGTCACCCGAAGCCAGCTCACCGCCAACTAGGTTTTCCTTTTCTTTTTTTTTTTTGGGTTTTTTCTTTCAGTGTCTGGGCTTCCTTTCTGCAACTTTGCGTCCCTTTTAATCCCGTCGATTGAATCTTTTTTCTAGCATTTGTTTCTTTTTTCTTTTCATTCGTTTTACATTATTAATGTTTTTCTTTTAAACAAAATATAATTCATAATTATATGTTTGATATATTTCATTTTAAATTTTAATTTGTTTATATCATTGCTAAAAAAAATTTACATCAACTTTTTCTTTTTAATTATGTAGAAATTTTATTTATATTTCATTATCTAATACATTATATCACATGTTATGTGAAACTTTGAAAAAAAAACATATAAAAGATCATAATTTTTTGATTTATAACTCAAAAAATTATTTTTGTAGTAATAAAATATGCAGCAAAAAACACGAAATAATTTGCAGATCCGATCCACATTTCAGAAAGAATGCCCAAAAAAAAAGGGTAATAATAATATATTCGAAAGATCCAAGGCTATCAAAATATGATAAAAGCATTGTCCAAAAAATTACTGAAAATATATTACATTTGAAATTTGAAAATATTATATCTAAAAATCCCCAAACTTGAGAATAATATAAAATCGGACCCAATGTTTGGAGATATATAATTTAGTCCACAAAAATTATTTGGCCCCCAATATCAATTTTCTAGCTGGCTCCGCCACTGATAAGATGGCTAAAGAGAAAGAAAAAATGATGCTGCAAGGATATACCTAAACGCAGGGTGAACAGTTTCAAGTTAAAAAGAAAGGATAAGTTATAGCAATATTATGAGGGAATGCCCAGAGATACATTCCTGATCCCAAAGGAAATGGAACTACTGTCATATATGATCATTGGAATCAGATAAAATACCTCCCGTATTCGCAGAATGAACCATTCACCATGAACCTGTCTAAGAAGTACCAACTAACTTCCTTCTATTCAAACAAATCGACCAACCCCATCTTGTGCTTACTACCCTTATTCATGCTCTGTTTTTACTGATAATAGTCAGCCATCGATATCAGTAATCATCAAACATGTGCCCGAAAAGAAAACAGCATGCTATTAGCAAATACAGAATGATAATGGATTTGCATATCCGGCAGTAGAACAAAATAGTATGGGAGTTGCAAAAAAAAAAAAAAAAAAAAAAGCTCAATTAAAAGTTCGATTCAAAACTGACAATTGTCCAGAATCACCATTCAAAAAGAAAACTTCTAATGGTATGTAGGAAGATGAAGACGTCATTGAGGACCCAAATCTGTACGTTGGTTGCATAATTTTGCTACCTTTGGCGCATGGAATGGTTAGAAGGCGAGGTCCAGTTCTCATCTGCCAAACCTGAAAACAAGGTTCAAATCATGAAGTTAAAAGACAAACTTTTAAGTTATTTTTTCCATACAATCAGATTATTTGAGGAATAAAGCAGAGAGGAAAAATATCAAGATGCTTATGGCTACTTGAAAGCATAAAAGGATAAGAGAATGAATCACAGATATCCAGTATCCAAAAGTTCATTATTTTTCAACAACTGCTAGAATTCTACAGAAGCGCACTTCGATATGACATCTGAAAATTCTTGGTAACAACAAAGAGACAAAGAACTAAGAGATTAAATTGTTAATAGTACATAATGCTCAGAGGTTGCAGTATACAAGTCCTTGAATTTGCTTCTTCCTAAGGTGGAAACGAAATGCCTAATACACTGTACAATTGTTTGAGAGAGAGAGAGAGATGGAATTGTGAGTTAAGGAATGCAAGTAAAGTACCTCAACTATCCCTTTACGTGGAGCATGGATGGCTAAACAAAGGCAATAATCGCTCTTCTCGTACTCATAACCAGCAGACATTTTCATTGCAGAATCTTTATTCACCATCAACTCAACAAAAAGGCAGCTTGCATCACGATATCCCTGAAAGGGAGGACATAAGTCACACATACCGAATACAATAATTACCTTAAAAGGAATTCAATGACTTAAAGTGCTGCAAACTAACCTTCCATAATCGTACTACAACAAGTGCCTGGGTGTCTAGGAGCAAAATACGACCAAGTGAATCAGTTATTGCAGCCAAGGTACCACTTGGTGATAATGTGAGCTTCTCTCCCTTTCTAGGGTGATCTTTCAAACATGTCAATGGTGAAGCTGCCAAATTTAAAGGAACCAGTAAACAAGCATTCAGACAACAATCAAGGCAGATCAAAATTCAAAATGACAAAATTTTGTTTCTCTAGTTCAACATACAAAAGCAGAGCTAAATGAATTTGTTAAACCATGACCAGCCAAATGCATTTTACATCGGATATAGAAAGACTAGACCACAAAAGAGTATGAGATAAATGAACAGGAAGGATCTGAAACAATAAGCCCATACAAGGTCATGTAAAAAAGTCAACTTGATCCACAAAGAGGGTTCTCATTGAACATGGACTAACACACAAGGCAGCAGTTGCAGGGTGACATATTCTGGTAGTCCATTGAATCAACAGTTGACAGACATCATCTGCAGTCCTCAATAGCGTCCTTAGCAATAACACCAATAACATCCTCAAATATAAATCTACAACTACAATTGGAAGATATTGCTTCTCTAAAAGGCTAAGCCACATAGACAAGTCTACAAGATGTTCAATTTGTAAAAAGAGCTGAGTTGGTAAGTTAACCCAGTGCACCTCTGGCACGGCTAAGTTATGAATTGGCCCATCTCTTTCAAATCAGTTGCCCCAATGCCAATTGACAACATTATTTTGTTTAAACTACTCTATTATTAGGAGGGGCAGCATTCAATAAACTACATTAATTGCACGCTCCATATCWTATCAACATAAAGCTTAATACATTTGCTTTAACAAACTAATAAGAAGATTTTCAAAGGTTTTCTTGTTAAACAGTTATCTCAATAGACTCTGAAGATTAGAACCACCAGAGGTATAAAGTCCAGAAGACCTCAGATAGTATCTGTTCATAATCGATTACCTTTCCATATTTCTGGTGCATACCTAAGACTCTTGCCACCTGTAAATTTTCTTGAAACAATTCTTCAATCATTTCTTGGCCCCCTTTTTTTTTTTTTTTTTTTTGGTGTGTGGTGGGGGTGGGGGAGTGTTGTTTCTTGTTACTTGTGCTCAATTCTTTGTCAGTGTAGACAAATCAATTGCTGTCTCCTTGCTTCTCATTTATCTGGATACGAGTTTGACGGTATCGAACAGAGTGACACAGGCGCATGGCTTGAACCATAGCACATAAGGACGCGCTCTTTGCGAAAGTGACTTGGCCAGAGGTAGTAAGAAACCTCACCAATTAAAACATTCCTCTATGTAGTCTTAAGAATTTCCCCGGTGTCATCTAATATTCCTGTCACCTCGTCTAACTGTTAGTGCTAATCGCTTTTTGATTTCAATGATAATTCATCTAGTTACTTGTAATGATGCATAAATCAGTTCAAAACTTCAAATCTTCTAATTGTTGGACCTCTTCTCCCCCTCTTTTTTCTTCCAAATAGTTTGTTGGACTCATTAAATTACTGGAATTTCTTGCAACCTCAATACAGTCAGTCACCTTATTAAGATACATGAATCGCTTCAGATTACAAATTCATGATTTATCAGTTACCAGAAGGTTTTATCTGCAAATACTGATCACACAACATATGGCACATCTTATTAATTAGAAACACTTTCTAATATTTAAAGGTACTATCTAACCTCGGGCAAATGCTTGAGGTTTTGCCTCTTGTTTCTTTGTTGATGAATCACTCCTCCAAATCATTTTCGAGATTGAACTTATTGTCGAAAAAGTGACAGGCACAACTTTTGACAGAATGGCTCCTACTATTGATCTGTTTCTGTCCTCAGAAAGTCTTGAGAATTAAGCAAAAGTGAGATGCCAAGAAGAAGGAAAGAGAAGGGGGTTTAGTGTATGCACACTTTAATCTCAGAAGTTAAGAAACATAAGTGTTGTAACGCTGAACTAAAAGAAAAATTACATTAAAGGACTGCAGAATCAACACTGATAAGTCTAACCTATATGCCGAAATCACTGCATCATCTCCGATTGTGACTGCACAGTAATAACGTTGACTTGACTGCCCAACAATAAAATCAGCTGAATTCAAATACAACTTTCAGAAAGTTTCCCAAACAAGAATAACTGCATAATTATCAAGGCATTTTTCCCCCACTAGGAGAGGGTTTATCATTGTAGGAAGTCAGCAAAGTCACATGAGATAGAAGTTGAATGACTTTATTCCATAATTTGCATCGCAAAGAGTGAACGCAACAAAGAAGGTACATGAAAGTTCTTGTTCACCAGCAAGGCCAATCAAAATAGGAACAACAAGAAGGGAAAAAGAAAAAAGAAAAAAGAATATGCAAATTACAAGCATCATAAGTAATACCTGAAGTTCAACTAAAGGAGGGGGCATGATCCCAGTAATAGCAGCATCAGCACATGACCCATACTTGCTAACATTCCAGTGTTGGTATGGAAGCCTACCAAAAGAAGATCCAGAAACCTCTGAATCTCGCCTCATGGAAGTTTCATCCCAAAAATGAGAGCGCCTTTCCCGAAACCAGCGCTGCAGCATACTCTGCATATATGCTTAGATACATTAGGGTATCCTGAATCAGAAAAACTTACAAACTTAAATTTCAAGAATTAAATGAACATGAAGAAGGAACAGGAAAATGTTGAATAATTTAAAAAATAGAATAGGGAGAAGATAGTTCATCAGTTCAACACAGAAGTAATACAACCTTTTCATTGTTCTTCATAAGAAATTCGTATGATCAATGCTTTGTTGACCTTCATGAAGTGATCATGATCACATATTTCTAAAGGGTTAAATGTGTAAATAGTTACAACTTCAGTTTGTGATCTCATCTAAGTGCCAAGATGAGTACAAAGACAGAACTAGGGTGGTCGGGTTGGGGAGGACATCAGAGATCGTAAACAATGAAGGTCACAGCTGGTGATAATGATGGTCGAAAGCAGTGCCAGAGAGTGGAACTACTGACATTGGTTATGATGGTAGCTAAAGATATTATTTGCATTAGGCGGTGGTACCATAGAGACTATAATAGGGGTGGTAGAGGATGGTTGTGTGTTGTAGTACTGGAGGATGGTTGTATTGCCAATTGCGGAAGGAAAAATGAATCAGCAAAGAGTAGATTATTGGTGCCTGACCATATAACACTTTAGTATGACAACTTACTCTTTAGGTACTACTGTCTTCCATCTTTATTTTCATTAAATTAAGGAAGACAAAATAATCTGCTTGTGGATGAAAATCAGAGATTGCATTTTATATACCTGAATGTCAGATCCATCAAAACGTGCAATTGTAGTCCGCATAACAACACAAACCTCCTCTTGCGAAGCATCTTGTACCAGATCTCTCTTAGTTCCACGGACCCTAAACTTGATGATCTTTCCATTGTTTACAAGCTGCAAACACAAAGTTTAGTTATAAGTTGCTTCAATTTTATAGAAAACTCTGTTGTTGATAATGAAATAAGACTACATGCAGAAATCCCAAGCTCATATAAAGTAGCTCAACGAGATGATATCCAACAAAATCCATAATTATTATTAACACACAATTTCTTATCACTCTCCATATTTGTGTTACTCTATATAGACAACTATTTTCCACCTTTCTCCAAAAAGTCACTAATAATTTAAAAATGTTTCAACTCAACCCTTTAACATATCTAGAAAACAATTCAAACCTCCGGAACTCCAGAAAACAAAAAATAGCCCAAGAATAGCAACAAAAGTTTGTAAAATTTACCCATTCTCTTCCAACCTTCCATTAATTCCCCCATGAACGCACAAAATTTACTCAAAAATTAATATAACTCCATTAAGAGAAGCTTCCTCAATAACCAATCAGCTTTGAACTCAAATTCCAACTGGTGGTCAAAACGAATTCGTAGATAACTTGCAATCTTTGTGTTTAAGAATGATTTTATACGTAAAAGATATGAAAAGTTACCTGTTTGTGAATGAGATCGCCTTGAAGAGAGTAAATCAGAAGGAAGCCACAAGAAGTACCAATAGCAAGGACCGTGAAGTCATCATACACTAGCCACTCAACAGCTGAGATGTACTCAGCCTCAATCGGGGAGAGATCGGGTCGAATCTTGAGACGATGACTAGTGGGATCAGAACCGTGTGACCAGTGGAGAACAAGAACCATAGAACGGTTGGCAAGCGCCAAAGAATGTGTATCGAGAGCAGTTAAGAGGTTCGGATTGTCCACCAGCCACCCTTCTCTCCCTGCCCCTACCTCGCTTAACTCTTCGCAGGCTATGCTGCCAAGCTCCGTCGTGTGCGACCGTCGGGACATTTTGGTTTGGTGGGTCCAGGAGGTGTCAAAGGACGAAGATGGAATTTCCGTCGTTTATGGAAGTTCAGATGACACGGGGCAGGTGGCCATGGAAAAAGCAATGTTTGATACCCTTAACGATTTCTACCGCCAGCGTTCCTTGCTTTTCCCCTTTTTCTTTCTCTCATTTAATATATATATATATGAATCTAACCTTATCATCATAAGGTTTTAATCTATGTTGCGGATAAATTGAATTATTTTAAAAAAATAACAATAATTGGCACGTTATTATTCCTATTCTATTCAAATTTTATTAATTAAATTTCTTCTTTTCATTATCTTCGAGCTTAGAAAATATTAAAGAATTTTAAAAATAATACTACAATTAAAAATTTTTTAATTTAGTTGAATGATATTTATTTCTAAAAGTATGTGAAAATTTTAACATTTTATATTTTTTTATATCCTACAATCTTAAATTTTTTTATTTACATTCTTATTTTTATTTGTGATTATCTTAATTTCATCATTTTAAAATGAAAATAAAACTTAAATTTTAATTTAATTTTTTCATGATAAATTTGCATCAAAATATCGACATAAATCACAAGAAAATAGGATTGGTCAGTAAATTGATGCATTTGATTAATGAAGCAACATCATTTAAGAAAAAATAATTACTATATGAAAATATTTTATAATCAAATTCCTTGTTTTCAGCCATAAAATAATTCATTAAATCCCATTTTACCTTCTAAATCCTCAAACGACTTCTTCTTCTTCTTTTCTCTCCTGCCTCCAAAAGAAGCGTTTCTAGTTAACTTCGTCTTCTCTCCGGAGATTTGTCCAAAAAGGGTACACAAGCCTCTGCTTAGTTCTTCAGTGGCTGAATGCAAAACCTCATTAGCTTCAACTTCTTGACCATTTGTCGTAACCCTAACTCTGTTGCTTTTCCAATTCGTTCAGCCTCAAGAATGGCTTCGAAGTTATCTTCTTCATCCTCAAAGATTGTCGCAGAGTATGCGAAATCGGGTAGGTCGTCATGCAAGCAATGCTCGAAGGCTATCGCCGCCAGCGRTTTGAGGCTCGGTTTAGTTAGCAGAGACTCTCGAGGGTTTGATATGACGAAATGGCATCACTTGCAYTGCTTTCCGTTGAAGTCTGACTCTGTTGGCTCAKCTGAGTCCATCAAAGGATTCTCAGCTCTCAAAGTACCTTCATTTTCCACAGCTTTTATTCCTCTCTCTTTCCCCCTCGTTTGCAAATATACATTGTTTGATCAGTTCTTCAAATTCGTATATATATTTAAAGTGACTAACTTTTTTGGTATAGAAGCTACTGTTTGGAGAGTGTTTGGTTTAGAAGATTGGGTAAATTTGTTCAAATTCCTGCCTGAAAGAAGTCAGCAAGAACTGAGTTACGTTATTATTGTACTAGCAACAACTGACACTAGCAGCAGTCACTAGCATTAYTGCATACATTGCTAGTGTTGCTACTACTATTGTTTTCTGTTTACCTTTTGGCTATGGGTATGTATAAAAATGTATACATGCTTGATTAGAATGCTGTTCTTTCTTTTTCTACTTTTATATCTTGACACTAGATCTTGCTGATGCTGGCCAACTGATGAAAAAGAATAAACTTTACTATTGTTGCTGATGGTGCAACCTTTTAGGAAATTGTTTCCTATCAGTGTTGCTTATACAGTTAGCAAGCTCTGATTTGATATGGATTTGACTGTATTATTTTTTGGTTTTGGTTTTGGTTTATTTAGAGTATATATTTATTTGGTTACCTTGGGCTATGCAGAGCGAAGATCAAGAGGAACTAAAGAGATCGATGGAGGAAACTAAGGGTCTAAACAAGGTATATGCAGGACTTGCATATGAATTATGGTGAGAATAAATCCCCTGAATGAATTGCAGACAGAAAAGTAAGGGAAGATTGTAGAGAATAATGTTTGGCCTTMAAGATATTATGGTTAGATCAACACCAGGGACATCTCTAGTGATGTAGGTTTGATATTCTAGACTCTAGATGGAGAACCAGATTCTAGCTATGGTAACCAAAAATCACAACTATATTTCTTATTCTCAAATAGTTATTTTTCAATTTTCTGCAAGGCCTTACATCCCTTTCCACCTTTGTCAGGTTCGTAAAAGAGATGACATTGAGGGCAATGAGGAGGAGGGCAGAAAAGTAAAGAAGAACAAGGTAGAGCATTGCACTACTGAAGAGCATTTTTATATAGTGTCAGCTAATTATGATGGCGATGTGCCTGAGTTGTCTGATTTGTAGACTCGATTCAGCTATCAATTGCTTTTTATGCTATCTTCATATTCTTGGACATTATTGTTGCAGTTTRGATCTGTTACTGTCTTTCAAAATAGAGGATACACTGAYTTTTGTGAAGGAACCTTGTCTAGATGATATGTACTTGATAATTACAAGGCTCATCTTCAAGATGACACATTTACATGTTGTATTACTTTTATTAATGCAGTTGTGTATGTATATATATATATAATATATATACATGTACATTGGTTTGTCTTCGCAAACATGTAACTTCTGAGTTGGCATCTTGGAGAAATCTCTGAACATATACGTATTTGAATATGTTGGTTTCGAAGGAAATATACTGCAAAAGTATGAATTTGCAAGATTTCTTCATTAAGAATTTATTTTCTAGTAACATATGGCTCTGGATTGTTACTTTGCATGGATATTTGACCTAGGATTCTGCAAGACTGTCTTGATTCAAGCAACTTTTATTTCTTTCCTAGTCTTTTCCCTTAAATTGATTGATTGTTGCACAAGATTCKATAGTTGGCAGGATAGTCCAGTGACCGCAAGCTACAAATCTGCCTTCATCTCCATTGAGGCAGCACTATATTCCTATAGTGATACTTTGTCAGTTGTGACYTATTATTTATCCAACCTCAATGTTTAACCTGTTTGCATTGTTTCTGAGGCACCATTTTGTGATTATGTGGCAGCTGCTGACTTCATTGTTATGTGCTTTCAGTTGCTATTTTTGTCAGTTGTTGATATCCATTACCTGCTTAAGGTGTAAATTGAGTGCATTTTTCTTCCTTTCCTTGCCAATTCCTGCAGCCATCTTTGTCTGATGAGAGAGGTGTGCTGGAGGTAGTCTTCTCTGCTTCTGAAATTAAGGACAAATATAAGGTACACTTAATTATTAGGCAACTTGTTAGCCTGGGWTTGGGTCTACCTACTTGCTACCCCGTGAAGGGATTGATGTTGATATAGTTTGCTTTGTCATATTATTAACACATCTAATAGTTTTCAGATTAATATTTTTAGTTCACTTATTATAATTCAGGATGCTACACTGTTACCTCAATGGAAGGCATTCCAGACAATTATATTTCTTGAGCGTGTAAGTATGGATCCTGGAAAGATTTGTTTGCGACGCTTTGCCTCATCATGTATAGAAACATGCAATTCTATTAACGTTGCATATTTTCATCTTTGCAAAATTAATTTATAACTCAAGAAATGACCATATCAAGCAACTTGAGCGTGTAAGTATGGATCCTGGAAAGATTTGTTTGCGACGCTTTGCCTCATCATGTATAGAAACATGCAATTCTATTAACGTTGCATATTTTCATCTTTGCAAAATTAATTTATAACTCAAGTTGCTTGATATGGTCATTTCTTCCACCTTGAGTTAGTTTTTCATCTTCCTTTCTTGTGTACCTGCTCTATCAAATTAAGTTTTCTGTTTAACTGGGGATCCCAAGTAATTCCAGACGGTCCTTCAACAACTAATTTGATAAACACCCAGCTGCCACACACTTTAGATTCAGATGCACATGCATCTTTCTTGTTGCTGAAGTTTTAGTTTTCTGTACCATGTTTTGGTGTTACTAGCAGTTTGTTGATAAAACTTGACTTTTAGGCTGATGGACTTCACGATTCACAAAAAATTGCTGCCTTTGATTTTGATGGATGCCTTGTCAACACATCTGTGAAAAGGTATGTCTTCTTGCTGTTATTTGAGAACTTTCACCACATCAGTTGGTCTTTTCTGAGATATAGGTTGATGCTGAAGTGTGTTTCCTTTTGTTTATTACTAGAAGGTAAAATTATTTGGAATAGACAATCACTTTGCTTTATATTGCCATGTGATCAATCTGATCCATCAGTGAGATGTTTGAAGTTTATAATTGTGTGCTTTAGGAACTGCTGTATCCAGTGTAAATTACTAAAAAGATCAATTTAAGAATGCAAGAATTATTGAGATTCTGTTTTTGTAAACTATTATCTGCTATCATTTCATTAATTCTRATAAACCTATGATTTATAAGAAAAGTAAAATGAGCATAGAGAAGTCAAGGACCAAGGAATCATTTCACCATGGATGTTAATATGAACTCTGTATCAGGAGGATTTTGATTAACTAGTGAGTAGTTTTTGGTTCCTTTTTCTCCCCACCTTGGAAATTATTTTGGTTCTGGTCGAATGGCTCATTGGTTGATACAAATGAAATAGCAGCAAGTATCATTAAAAGGTGAGTTGCTGTTACGTGCATTACATTAGTGCTTGAAATTGTGTCAATTATGAGTAGAAAGATGATGCTTTGGAGCTCTGTTTGCTGTCTGAACTAGAAATTTACTTTTAGGGTAGGCGCGGATGCATGGTCCCTTATGTATCCATCAATTCCTGAGAAGCTGCAGGAATTATATGACGATGGTTACAAGCTGGTTTGTATCTTTCTCGTGTTATCTTATATTTATTAGTTTTTGAATGCTACCATTTGCCAGACTTGGTATAGAAGTATATCAAGTTGATCGAATCTTGTAATGGCCATTTGACCTTTTCTCTCTGCTGAATTCATTCACAATGAATCTAACAGGTCATCTTTACCAATGAATCTAACATTGAGCGCTGGAAGAAAAAGAGACAACTTGCTGTGGACTCCAAAATTGGGCGACTTGAGAATTTCATTAAGCAAGTGAAAGTCCCAATGCAGGTGAATTTATCTCTGTGTATATCTTGTCAGTAATTGGAATATCGCTTCATACTTAGATTTACGTTTCGGGGAGAGAGCTCAGTATACTTTATCTTATCTCAGTGAAGTACTGGCTTTCATCCACATACTTGAGTCTACTTCAGTTGCGTTTATGTTCCTGGAAAATATTAAGCTATCAATGACCAAAATATCCAGTTTCAATCATATAATACTAACATTAAGAAATTTGCTTGGTGCATTAATGCTATAGAAAAAAGACTCCTATCTTATTGAAGCATTCTTGGGAAGTGTGAAAATTACCTTTACCCGTCTGCCCTTAATCAGGTTTTTATTGCTTGTGGACTAAGTTCTGGTCAACCTGAGGATCCCTTTCGCAAACCAAAACCTGGCATGTGGCATATCATGGAGAAGCAGTTCAATTCTGGTCTTCAAATTGACATGGATAAGTAATCCTTCCGCTGCTATGTTTATGTTTTGACCCCTTGTGCTGATGTTTTTCGTACTACATGTTATATCCTGCCACTTGTTATGAATGATTTCAAGCATGTTTTTCTGTACATGCAGCTCCTTCTATGTTGGTGATGCGGCTGGGAGACCAAACGATCATAGTGATGCTGACATCAAATTCGCAGAGGTAACCATTTTTCTTGCTTTTTGATTTTTGAATTTCTCCAAGTAACTGTTGTTTATCACTGGAGTATTCTTAATTTTCGTTTTTAGTTCTCCACATTTGAAAAACATTTRCATTTCGCTTGCTTATAGCTTCCATACACGTGCAGTCAAGAAAAACTTCTGTTTAATGTTAGATTCTCGAGTCACCTACTTTACTTGTTCACCAACACCCAACCACATCCTGTATGATGAAATTCGATGCTAAAGATATTGAAGTTTTTGTTGACAAACTATATGTTTCTTATGTGTATTGCAGGCCATTGGTTTGAAATTTTATGTTCCAGAGCAGTACTTCACTTGTGCATAGTTATCTATATTTCGTTTTGTGCAACTCGGGTAAAAATTTCAGTCACTAGATCCATTTGATTTGTAAAGGGTGGCAGCTGACGTTTCAAGGTGGGATGTTTGTAAATTGTTGCCCACATTGAAACACTGGTCATTTAACTATAGGATGCTCCTATCCTTTGGATTGTAGAATCATAACCCTCAGTTCTAACCTTCCTCTTCTTCATTTGGAGAAATGTCATTCAGAATGAGTTCCTCCATAAAGATCCAAAGGTGGCTGCTTATCCTTAAACCTCAAGCCAGCGAAAGGACTGAGCAGAATGACCCACAGGATCACATGATTCGAGATTATTAAACCAAAGAAGAYTCTGGAATAAGTTTAGTGCCCACCAATCCAAGTTTCTGACCTTTAAAAAGAAATTATTCATGGGAAAGCACTGTTTTTTTCTAACAAATTAATCTTAGCTCCCTAAAAGCAAAAATGAGAATGGCTCAAAACAACTTGTTCGAACGGTGCCGATCGATGCCAGAATTAGTAATGGAACCAATAAGAAAACCCTCAGAATTATGCTATGAATTTGAAAGGAGGCTATTGTGATACAATCGAACCTGAGTATATCATATGAAATAAACCAGGATGTGACTCTCTTTTCTTTGACAAACTGTTCACTTCCTAATTGCCAATCATGGTAAATATCTACAAACTTCACTGCATTCTTTGTGGACATTGTTTGCAAAACTGGTTCCAAGCAGAAAACTCTCTCTGAAATGTATGAACTCAACACAGTTCTGAAGTGAGAATTGCAATGTTTCACGGTTTTATCAATAGTACTWGTCGATGCTTCAGGCATGTTCATCATTCAAGTTCCTCACTCGTCTGGTGATAATCAAGGGTAAATTGAAGGCGAAGCAAAAGCATCAACCTCATTTCTTCCTACCAATCTCACCCTCRAAGATGGCATGTCTGGTCAGAACGATCTCCTTCACAAGGTTTCGGTAAGTGAATGGTCTAACGGCAGCTCGTAAGAACAAACCAGGAGGTATTTTACTCTTCTTAATCCTCCTCCTAAATGGACCATATCCAAGATTCTTCCATTCTTGTGAACTAACTTTTGCTCTGGTATTTCTCATGGCCATTTCATCCCCATCTTCTCTACTTCGGTCCTTTTCCCTTTCCTCCATTTCTCTTATCCCCTTTTCGTAGAATTTGCTGGTTATCTCAATACTTCTCTTTGCAAACTTTTCCATTGCTTCATTACTACTTATTGCCTTCTTAAACTCCTGGTCCCAATACATAGGATCCTCTTCTGGGCTTGAGTCTCCATCCTCCTTGATGCCCAATTCATCATCTCCAGCATCTTGAGTATCCAAAACTACATTATCATCTTCTTCATCATCTAAGTCATCCCCACCACCACCATCATCCCCGTCATCTTCAATCCAGTCCACTATTTGATTCTCCCCTTCGGTATCACCATGATCACCATCATCCTCATCAGGGGCATCACAACCTAACTCCATTTCTTCCAACTTTGCCTTCCACTCCTTGGTATATGGATGCAATAGTGGCACTGGATGGTTGTTTAACAAAAACTCCAAACACTTCGACTTTTTCTCATCACTCAATTTCTCATATCCCTTGACCACATCATCCACAAATGCTTTTGGATTCACCTTCACAATCTTACACAAGCCCGCAAAATAAGTACAAAACTCCACTCTCCCGTCATCATTCTCCAACTCAAACAAAAAGTCCTGCTCAGTTTCTGGATCAAGCAACGGCGTCAATGTCTGGAAGAAATCATCTTGAGGTTCAAACCTACACTGATATACCGGCCTCTTGACATAGATTATATCAGGCCTCATCCACGCCGCACATTGGGTGATCATAGCCCTCGACTTGTTCCCAAGCCTCCCCATCAAATTCCACTTGTCTAACCTCTGATTGCCAGCTTCCAAAACCACTTCACTCACCAAAGTCCACTGTTGCCAGGGCAATTCGGAAACCCTCCACCTAGGATGCCTAACAAACACCCAAAAGTATCTAAAGCCCACATTTTTATCCATTTGATTCAGTCTTGTTTGAAAATCTTGAGCCATTTCAAACTGCTCAATCTTCTCCCACTCCTCTTGGTCCCGAACACAACCAATCATGGTTACACATTCATCCGAGAGTCGTCCTCTAATCGGTTCACCTAAAACCACCCCGCGCCATGAGTAAGGTCCAAAGTAACCATATTTGTACCAGTCATAAGGATGCTTAAGATTTGGATCATCTTGCTCCATGAACCTAACCATCCTATCATATCCCAGACCAATCATTTGAAGATCCTCTTCAGAAAAATTATCCGGGTAATTCCCATGAGGATTTTTCAGCCTATAAAAGAGACTCTCAGCCAATTTCTTGCTCTTCCGGCGAGCATTTCTCTTGGCCTGTCGTCTGAGCTCTGCGCTGCCCTCGATGCGTCCAGTGGAGGTGCCTCCAGGCTTCTTTTTGCTCCGTCCTGCAAATGCTCTGAGATCCTTCCGGTGGGAAGCATTTTGGGGAGGAATTTGTGGGGTAAAACTACGGGAGAAGATTATGAGAGGCTTTGGAGTGTTACAGGAGGGTTTTGCTGGGATGGTCAGCTTCCGGCTAAGAGGGTTTAAGAATTGGGAGAATGATGAGCCTTGAATAGGCAAGCAGACAGAAGGGGTTAGGGTTTTAGCTACCGAGAGGTTTTGAGTCTGCATTTTGGTTTTTGGATGGACAAAGAGGACAGAGATGAGGAGTAGATAACAAGTCCATAATCTGACTTCAAATTGAGTAGGAGCTATTTATTACCTTTATCTGTCTTTGTCGTTTCCTTTCTTTTTACTGTTGAAATGTTGTCTAATTAACTATGAGTAATAAAGTCATTCATCTCTCGAAAAAGAAATATTAATTTTACTTTTTAGTATCAGTTAAACCGATCCAATAAATATTCATGAAAATTGCAAATAATCAACCTAACTCAGTCAGGTGCAAAGTCAATAGTTGAAAATGTTCTTTTACATGCTTTTGCTTCTGTACCTTCAGAGATAAAAAAAAACACCCAAAGACTTCTAATGTTATTTTTATTATATTTTTACTCTCTGATTTCCGTCTATAATCTTTAGGAAGATTATCCATTTAGATTACCTCCATTTTTAGTTTAAAATATTATTTGTTTTGATTCTTAATTTGAAAAAAAAWTTGATTTTTGATTTTCTTTTTTAACCCAAATAATTTTTTTAGAATTACATCAAATTTCTTAATTCAGCCGGTCATCCAAATTCAAGAGTTTTGGGAGCATTTAAGGCTATTTTTTTCTCAAGAAGCTCAGATATTTTCTTGAGATGAAAACCGCCGCCGGGCAGCGGCGTCGCTTCCGGCAATGATCACCGTTCCCAATCTTTCCGCCCCCCACTTGTGTGTCCACTCCTGCATTTCAGGTCTTCTTGTAAACCCCTAAAGAGATTTCTCTTTCGCAATGGACCCATATGACGAACAAAGACTGAGAGACGAGGTGATTTACCTGCATTCTCTCTGGCAACAAGGCCCTCCTCGATCAACCTCGACAAACTCCTCAAAGGACCTCCTTCATCAGCTCTCAAATCGTTCCCAATTCATGGGAGATAGACCCAAACCCAGAGCCCAAGGAGAAAATGGAGGAAGCATAAACAGAACCAACGGAAATCAAGAAGAAGACAGCTCAACTGTACCAGTTCAAGATTCCGACAAAGAATGGCTTCGTAATCCCACCTCCGACAATGTGGGACCCACCTCTGAATGGCCGACTGTCACTGCTCAGAATAACTCAGGACCCGTTCGGCAATCTTCAGAATCGGGGAAAGAGTGGACTTGTACTCCCAGCTCCGACATTCTGGCCCCCACTTCTGGCTGGCCTACTGTCAATGCCCAGCAGAACTCACTCTCCCATGAGCAAGAGGCGCGCTTTGCCGGTAATCAGGCGCATTTTAAGGCCTTGAAAGCTACCATAGAATTCTTTAGGTCCAATTGTAGTGATGATGATGATGAAATTGGCGATGATGACGACGACGATGAGCTTGGGGACGATAATGAAAGTGATGAGGACGAGGGTCATGATGATTTAGCCGTGGAAGAATATAGGTTTTTTGTTAAGGTATTTGATGAGGATAGTGAATTGAGGGAGTACCATGAAAAGAATTATCACAATGGGTACTTTTCTTGTTTAGTTTGCTCTTCTGTGGGAATAAGGAAAGCTTGCAAAAGGTTCAGAGACTGTGTGGCCCTCATTCAGCACTCAGTTTCAGTTGCTAAAACGAAGAAGAGACGTGCCCACAGGGCATATGGGAAGGCAATTTGTAAGGTTCTTGGTTGGGACATTCATAAGCTTCCCACCATTGTTTCAGCATTAAGTGCTAATCTTGATGTATCGTTGAGTAACTCAGGTATAAGCGAGGGTGAGGCACAGGTAACGATCCTTTGTTTTCTAACCGTATTTGTGCATTTGATGTAGTTGTATAGGAGGTTTATTCTGTTAAGTCTGCAGGGACATGTTGGTGATGAAACTAAGGATAATCCGAATGTCCTTGGCAGCACTGAAGCTTCAGTGGATATTACTGGAAATAATGACGAACTTCGGGCAAAGGAGTCCACTGGTATTGAAACTTTGCCAATTAACGATGAATCAATGATTTCTAAGGTTGGTTATATATGTAGATATTGGTGACTAATATTGCCCGTACTGCTTTGGAGAATATGTGATTTTACTTTGACTTGTCACATTATGTCTAGCAGAAGTCTTTGGCAGCTGAAACATCCAAATGTGATGAAGATCCTAACTTGGCTGCACCAAAAATAGTGGAGGATCAAGAATCGGTGCCACCAAGTGACGGGGTTAGTTTTGTTGTGCACATTCATAACAGAGAGTGTGTTTGGAGGTTGTCCTTTTTATTTTTGTGTAGTTGGTATAATAAATTTACTAATCCCATGAGCTATCACTCTGATACTGTTGCTTAGCTGCATAATATAGATACTTTTGTTGCATAAAGACTACCAAGGAGTTGTCCTTCAGAAACTTCTCTTGTCAGTTTATAACGGACAGTTACATATGTAGTTAGCTTAGAGTAGGAATCAATAGTTGACTGATTATGTATCTGTTGGCCTACATGAATACTGATTATGTATCTGGGAAATGCTATCTGACTAGTTGACTGCTCTGAGTTTATACATATTTGAACCAGTAGTATCCTGTTTCTGAGATTGAACATTAGTTCATGGACTAAAATCATAATTCGTATATACCATGTATTAGTAGAACAAATTGTGGAATATCATCATTAGTATTTGCATTATAGAAGTTTCTCTTGACTAACCCTTTCTTTTCTGGACTTTGACTTTTCAATCTTTAGCTTCCTCTATTGTGAATTTTCCTTAATTCCCAAACCGCTGAATTCRTTTATGCAGTGTTACTATTCCTAATCATATCTTTTTATAAGATTTTCATCTTAAACATATCAGGATAAGAAATCTTAATTTTTAGATTGACCATGAGACATGTATATTACATGGTATGTCATGGATGTATGTGAGTTCAAGCTGAAGCATCTAATTATAGGTTAACCTTGTTACAAATCTCGCATTAGACTTATCCACAAAGTTCAATTGACTGCTTAATAGAATCATTTTCTCCCGATGCCAAATGCTCAACTTTCATCTTCTAATTATGGCCAAGCGAGCTGTCAAGGTATTATTATTGCTATTTTCACTCCTCACCTGTTAGTCGTTTAATAGATTGCCTGCCCTTTTCTATTATTTTGTGTTGTATACCTCTTACTCTCTCCAGACCTCTTCTTAAGATAGAAATACTTAGTATGTCTTTGGTGCCTAATAGACCAGTTGGTCCAAGGAAAGACAGAATGATACATTTATCTTGTAAAATCGGTGTCCTTGGACTTGAAATCAGATGTATTTGGCATTGACTGATTTCACACATGCACCTGTTAGTTGTCTACATTGTCCATGTGCGTTCTATAGTGCATTTCTCTTATCTCTTTCACTTAGAGATATGTCATTGTTTACCTACCATGCAGTAAATGAATTATGCCAGGTCCACATCATATCAGAAATATTATCGGTAGCAAGCTGAGCATGAAAAATATTGCGACATTGATTGCTTCTGGATGTTTGGAAATTCTTTCCATGTGGTGGTTACCCATGAGAGAGGAAATTAGTGAACTGCAAGCATGGGGAATTCCTGCCAACCTCAGCCCAACCTGGTAGAAGTGGAGAGAGGATAATTTGAGAAGGAAGTAAGGTTGATGAATACTAATAGATACATTGTAGGATTAGGAAACAGTATCCCTTAGTTCGAAAGTCTTTTGGGCTTTTTCCAAAATATGGTACCAAGCTGCAGGAAGCAGTTTTGGAGCTATCCCAAGTCTGTTCTCCCATATCAATTGATATCCAACTCCCCGAGTTCATGCAGAACTATGTCGCATTCGCACAATCTAACTTGAAAGGGGCATTTGACTTCTGCTTTTCCACTAAGGAGCCACAGTGGTAAAGTGTGTCTTAGAACTATCAAACTAGGTTTCTGCAGCATTCCACAAATCAATATGATCACTTAATGATTTAATGGGACTTGGCAAGTAGTCTTCCCTTCTCTGCTCGGCATGACCTGGATAGATTGTGCCTAGAGAAAGCATATACATATAGACATCAACTCTTGGAGGTTTAGAGCATTGGCTCAGTGGTGTCCCAGAATAAAGGAGATAAGGGTTTAATATATTCTTTACTTTATCCTGTTCCTTTATATTTTTGAAGGGAACAAGGTTTGAGAAACTGTACATAAGTTTCTTACAATTGGAAGGCACAGGGGAGGATGAATTTCTAAGGCTCCTGCCTTGTTGCTTATCCCAGCTAACCTGACTGAGGAATATGGCCCTACAGAGGTAGAATTATCTACTTCTCCTTCCTATAATAAGATAAGGCAAGTTAAAGCAATCCYTTTGAAGGGAAGTGAAGGCAAAGACGACTATGAGTAAATGCAAGARTTGATGCAGTGAAAAGMTTACATTATTGTGAGTGGGACTGGTCTGTATCTACCAGCGTGTAAATGCATGCGCATCACCCTTCCTTTATCCCACAATGATAAAGCCTCATCCCCTAGGCTTTCCCTTATAGCTAAAGGAGAAATATGATGAATCCCAATTTATGAATAATAATTTCTTTCATCCACAGAGAGCTTTAAACTCAAGGATATGATTCTCCTAATAGAAAGCTGAAGTATTCATTAGAAATTTAGATCATTCATTTGCTTGCACTGTCTTGTATTACATCTTGCAGGATACTGTTTCTGGAGATGAAGGAAAAAAATGCTGTTCCTGATGTCCTTGCAAAAAATGACATTGCATATTGACAAGGAAGTAATTCTGTTGGAAACGGGAAATGCTAGGTACCATAAGATAAGACGATCTTGGTGCATTGGAGTGTTGATCATTACTTATTTTTTATGTGRGTATCATCGTGATTGTTGATACCCAAAAATGTCAGATCGAGTTGAATGAAGATGATGCTGGTAATCATAAGGAAGTTTCCAAGTTGGTGATTGCCAAGGAGGAATGAATATGCAGCGCTGTACACAAGTATCTGTAAAATCAGTAGATTAGTATTTATTCCTGATTAGAGGACAGCCACGGACTGGTTTTCTCCTTGACAATGAATGATTAGCCATTTCCAATATAAATTTTAGCTTACTCTCTTTTAATGAAACTTATGACAAGTTCAAGCCTTACTGACTAGCTTTCCATTTTATTTCTGGCTTCTTGAAGAAGAAACCAATAGTTGAAGCATTTTTCTGGGAAATGTAGGACCTTCTTAGGAGTTTGCAAGTATCACATTCTCATTTTTTTTTATCTGTAGTGTTCTTCTAGTTGTCTGGTAATTGTGCAATGGACTATTATCTCAATAACTCTCATTGTAGCAGTGACTCAAACCTACACCATGGTTCTCGGCAAACAGAGCCCTCTTTACTACGTGGGTTGCTTTCTTGATCCCTTGAGCCTATTCTTGGGGTATGCCAAAAATATTGGTTAGTGGTAAAGATGAAGAGCCCTTAGGACAGTTTGAACAAAACAAATAACTATCCCAGACGGCTAAGAAGATGATCAACAAATTAGGGCCCCCTTGAGATTGTTTTTTCCACTCTGGAAGTAGTTTTTGAGGGCAAAAATAGCTTTCGTAAAAAAAAATTGATAGATGTAGGAGATTTCAGGGGAAGCATAAATGGACACAAATATTCTTATAATCTAATTATAGTTATAAAAATATACCCATAACTTAATCACTTAGATAAAATTATTTTGATGAAAATTTTGTCAAATAAAAATTAAATTTTTACAAGTAATATTTTCCTTTATTGTACATTACTCACATTGTTGTGCACGTTAATGTCACACTACACATCATTATGTTTTTGCTACAAGAAAAGGGAAATAATATCAYAAGTRCAAATAAGCAATTTGAGCATTAAAATATGATATTTACAATTTTTTGCATAAAAGTAATTTCTCTTTTTTCACAAGGATAATAAATTAAAATTCACGATACAATAATTTAAAATGACACGTTATGTCACTGAAAATTTAATAAAATAATTTTTTWTCCTATCCAATTCACCTCATATGCCAAGTCAGCACGAACATTTTAAAGAAATCAATTTCATTTCAACTTCTTCTAAGAAAGTGGTTGCCTTTTTCATATTCCCTTCTTTTCCGAAGGAAATTCGTAAACGAATATTTATTTATTTATTTATTTATCAAAATTTATAAACAGAATATATTGGATTAATATTTTATTCCTTTTGAGGAAATAAAAGTACATAATCTTGAAATCGAGGCCCTAAAAAAGAATACAAATAATGCTTCATGTATTTATCTCTCAAAGCGATTATTGAATTTTGAAGTAAATAATTATTAGTATATTAAATAATAAAGAGAAAAAGAAAAGAAACCCTAATATTGGCCCCTCAGACGGTGGTGATATTTACATCTTCCTAATCCTTAATTGGTGCTCAAGAAGCCCAGCATCCAAACACCCCCCCCCCCCCCCCCCCCCCCCACCGATCCCCCCTATATAAAAGGAAAAGAAAAAGTGATTCTTATTTTACCCAGAAGTGTCTTAGGTACGCAGACGCACCCAGGAACCCARACAGAAATTGTTTTTGAGTACAGATTTTAAGAGAAAATGGCCGGAATTACACAGGATTGGGAACCCGTGGTGATTCGCAAGAAAGCTCCTACCGCTGCTGCTCGCAAGGATGAGAAAGCCGTCAACGCTGCTCGTCGRTCCGGCGCTGAGATCGAGACAATCAGGAAAGGTATAGCACAGTTTTCCTTTGTGCTGCGCACTTCAGGCTGTTTGTTCTGTGTGCGTGTTCTGATTGATGTTATTTTATCTGGGTTTTGATTAATGATTATGTTTTGTGCAGCAAATTTTGGTTTTTTTCTTTTTCCCCAAAAAAAATGTTTTTCTGCTCTAGTCCTTCTTTGCTATTTGCTGACTTGTATGTGAATGTATTTCTGTGTTCATCTTTATTCGATTACAGTTTGTTAATTCGTTTACTCATGTGATTGTTGCTTTGAAATGCTTCCTTATTTTCGGTTAGGGTTTCTTTYTATGAGCGATTGTGGCGCACATTTTGTGCCTTTGTGATCTTACTTGACCTGGGTTTTGATATTGTAATTCTCTATTGGTGTCTGATTATATGTTGAGATCATATGTTGGGGAAAATTTTACAAGTGTTGGATTGTCCTGATGAATACAACCCCATATCTTGGTATGGGGTGAGGCCGGGGTGTTATTCCTTTTTCCTACCTACAATTGTTTATGACTTCTCGATTTCAGCTTACATGTATCTTTCCTTATTACAGCTAATGCGGGCACGAACAAGGCTGCTTCTAGCAGCACAACTTTGAATACCAGGAAACTTGATGAAGACACAGAAAATTTGACTCGTGAGCTGATTTTATCTCTAAATCTTTTCAATTTTAACTTGATTATGAGAATCATGGTTTTGGAGATGCTTCATATGAAAATCTTCTMTGTGATAAGAATGCGCCTTTGATTATTGTAGCAAGTCAATTATATTCTTTTTATTTTGGGACGTAAATGATCATTTCTGCACTAGAGGAATACAATAATTTTATATGAATGACCTCTTCTCATAACTCCTATTGTCAATAGTTGAACCAKGGGAACTAACTATTTTGTATGGTAATTGTAGTGTTATTCAGTTTGCTGGCATTAAACGTCATGCTCTTATAACTAGAGTAGTGATGTTCATAGTTGAAATAATCCCTATGTTAATTTGCTTTAATCTGATAATCGTATCTTAATAATTGATCGATTGAAGATATTGTTTTTGGTGTGTTTTGAGTTCATTTATCCTTCTGGAATCTGGGAAACAGATGATCTGTCACTAGTGACCCTTCTATAATTTCAACCTTGAAGCATGTGTAATGATTATTTTCTGACCTTGGTTTAAGATTATGTTTCTAGATGCATACAAAAAGGCATCCTGTGGGATCATATTTGATTATCTTTAGAAGCCCCTGTTCCCTAGATTTCTTTTTATGCCCTCATTGGGTATCTTATTTCAGATCAGAAGGTTCCAACTGAGCTGAAGAAAGCCATCATGCAAGGTCGACAAGACAAAAAACTTACTCAGGCTCAACTTGCTCAGGTCCATCTTTGCTACTACACATTCTCTCACCCACCATAAAGCTACTAGTTACATGCAAAACTTGTTGACTAATCTACTGTGATGATTTGATTAAATTTCATACATGACTGTTTTCTTCCCTGAATACYTTCCTAACCTTCCTTGTTCCCCTACAGCTGATAAACGAGAAGCCTCAAGTGATCCAGGAGTATGAATCAGGAAAGGCAATACCCAATCAACAGATTATCTCTAAACTTGAGAGGGCTCTTGGTGTCAAACTTCGAGGAAAGAAATAAACCTGACAGGGAGGAAAGCCATTGTTACTGCAGTGTCGTGTCTTTCCAAGTCTAAAAAGAGTGGTGTAAATTAACTTTATTTTCTCAACTTTTAGCTTCCTGTTCAATCACTGTATGCTTGTCTAAAGATACTCTGGCTAATGGATGTGGCTTTCCTTTGTGAATTGTGCAAGTTGTTTCCGATTACATCTTATATGATATGTAGTCTTTTCTGTTAAAAAGTAGGAGGCGCTAGATACTCCCTGTTCTACTGTTATTTCAATCTGCTGGAAAATTGACTACTCCGGCCAAGCTGAGTACAACATGTGCAAATAGATTGTGCTAGTCAATCTGCAAGTCCTATCAGTTTTAGGGAAATTTTTTTAACGGTGTCGTTTATCGTTATTTTGAGTCTTGGATGCAGTACGCTTGTCGTCTGCATTTATGTTCAGACAAGTCGTCTCGGAGATTCCTATTCATTACACATTCTCGTTTATCTTAACTAACATGACTTTCTTGGTTCGAACACAACCCTTATGATCTGTTTAGTGACAATATTATTAACTACTTCTCGAGGCAGTGTCGAAATGAAGATTCATTCCACTTGAAAACTTTAGGCCTGGGTAAGACGTGGGTTAGGGAAACTCCACAGTCATCCGTTGGATAAACAGGATGATATCTAATGAAATCGAACACATCTCTCCACCTAACTCGTATAATAACGTGGCTCAGTAGGATGGCGGTCAATATAACTTATGCATTCTCAAATCGGTCTTATTATGTTTTGCAGGTTTTTGTATTTGCCTAATTTGTAAAGCTTTCTCCTGAAGCATATTCTCATGTATCCGTATTAGCTTTAATCTGAAACAGAATATTGTTAATTAATACCATCTATATTCTTGATAATTTTATGATTATATGAGAACATTTGGATCATTAATTAAATACCGAAACAAATTGTGATCCTATTTTGATTAATTTATTAATTGAGCTGTAATAGTATTTATTGAGTTAAATGATTAATATGCTTCCAAACTTCATATCCAAAAACTTTCAGTAATTTATAAATATAAAATTTATTAATTTATAAGTATAATAAATTATTAGTTTATAAAGGTATCAAATTTATTTAATTTAATAAGATATAATATATTAATTTATCCTAGTATTTATCACAGTATTTAACTAATTAAATTAAGTAAAAATGTAATTCATATTAATTATCTTTATACTTTTGAAATATCTTTTTATTACAAGCTAAATCGATTTTAATTAATAATTTTATTAAACATTCACAAACGCTGTTAAAACAATARCCCTTTTACTAAATACTATTCAACTCATCTGATAGCACGGCACTTAAACTAAGTACTCAACTTTCCCTTATTCATCTGATAGAACGGCACTTTAACTAATTACTCAACTTTCCCTAATAGCGGAGCACTTCAACAGATAGTCCCGTCATTTCTAACAATATTATAAAACAAAATAGATGCTCAGCTTTTAAACAATATTAGAGACGAATGCAGAACAATCTCACCAAGCCTGACTAATACCACCCACCTTTACAATAATACATCGTGCAGAACACATCTTTCCAACCAAACCAGAACAGCCTGGTGGCCTCATAAGAAAAGTGKATGCGGAAAAACAGGGAAACCTCAGCTTAAACTRTTATTAAACGAGTTACATCTATATATATATATTACCTTTAATATTCTACTCACAGGCCAGTTTTGTACCAAAACTGGTCAGACAAATGGCGAATGCCTGGAAAGCTGATAATGGCTGCCGGTAGTCCATCGTAAAAAGATTATCTCCCACCTTGCCAAACTGGAGAAGAACGGTTTCCTCATCCCCTTTCCCACCTGACTGGCTTTGATCCACGGTTGCAACCAGTTGAAAATTCTTCACAGATGCTACGGTTACCCTACCATGGAAATTTAAGCACCAGCATTGCAAGTGCTCGTGCCATCGAGGCGCCTTGTTTCTTAAAACAGTGTAACCAGAAACAGCAGACTGAGGATTCTTTGCCTTTGTATCATACCTTGGCTTGTCAACGGACAAGCCAGTTTCGTCCGACCATGGGCACTGAAGTGCAGAAACCATCCTCCTTGGACCTCTTGATTTGAGGAGGTTAAATTTATAAGATACATCCCCAATTTCGAAATTGCCTGCRGGAACCTGGGGACTTATCTGTTTGCTAGCAAAACGACGGCTTGCTTTGCTGCTTGATGGCTTTGCTCTGCTGTGTGGTGGTTGGCTGTCAAAAATGGTAAAATTGGTGCCAAGGAAATTTGCCCTACATAGATGAGACAGTTGAGAAGTTCAGTGAAGTTTATTGTTATCGTATCTTTATAATCACTTGGACAGTGTTATCTGTAAATATTCTACAGCTACGATTCTGTCCGACACTTCCCATGACTGTAACTTTTTCTTAATGAATCTAATAATTGTAGTGCCAAGAATTCCAAGAAAAAGTTTTTTGGAGTTCTTCGCATGGTCGATTTTAACGTCAAACAACTCGGAAATTCACCCACTGTTCTTGCAGTTTGCAATTCAAAGCAATTTACTAAATTAGAAGCATGTAGGAGMTAAAGAAATTAAAGTGTCAAAGAGACCACTCAAATGTGAATACCTCATTGAGAAATACAGACCTTAATTTTCCAACATAGGCATTGCTTCCTTGAGAAAAATCATCTGTATCAAGAGATATTATGTACTCCGTGTGAGCACCATTTCTATACCTCCGAGCTGCTAAGAGAAACTTCCCCTTATCCATGGATGCTGCCACAATTCAAAGCAACACATAGGTTCAAATAATGGATACCATATTAAAAATCTCTGAGAGAGAGAGAGAAAGAGAGAGGGTAACATGGAATTGGAAAACTTCACATAGAATGGAGAAGCAAAAGGTATATACATGGGTACCACATGAGATATGCCCAGTGAAGACTTTCTTGACCATGCACTAGCATTTACCATCTGAACCTTAGTTAAAGAAATGTAGTCTTCCAATTCAATTCTAATAAGAACTTTGGACAACTTCTGAACAAATAGGAAAGCCAACAGAAGGCATTGACTAATTCAATCAGACGCCCCAACAATGTGTTGGGATAAAATCTGGCTCATAATTGGCACTATCCCATCTAACATGGCTCTGCAGGATTTGCACTCAAGTTCATGAGTGCCGCCTGTTGAGAAGACAAAAGACAGATAACCAGGAAACTGTGTCCTAGGTGGAAGCAAAAAAATTTCAACCTAGATTATCCAAAACATTTGTTATATTATTCATTCATCAAGATCAGCTTAATATGCAGTGGTTCATACATCAGGATTAATCATACAAAGACTGGTCAAATACAACATGACTAATATCAAGATATGCATAGACATCATCTAGTCAGTACAAACACATTAACCACTGCTTCAAATACTTGCAACTAGAAGCGGTAAGAAACTATCATATAGGAGTCTTTTTGTTAAAGATATGTTGGAAAGGTTGCATCAATGACAGATGTAAATTGCACCTCAGAACAAAAGAAAAATTTAATAAATGACATGAATACCAGAACAAGACAAAACCAGAGTTTCACATTTTTCTCATTACTAAGTCCACAAAGAGAGGAAAAAAAAAAAAAACATGACGTCCTGATCTAACAAAGCAGAGTATGACACTAGATCTTCCCAAAGTCAAGTTGACCCAACAACTACCACCAATGATATAGCCATTAACAGAGTCAAAATATCAACAGATGTCCCAAATATTGACACTTTCAGCATGAAAGATTATGGTCAAACAAGTTTAACAACAAATGAAGCAATAAATTTCACATAACGATTTTCCCTCCAGAAAATGCTTCTTTACAAACTTGGGACAAACTTACATACATGGTGAAAGGGCAAGATAAAGGTAAAACATTCCATTCTTCTTGTCACGTTTGATAAGACATTGAACTGGCAGGTCGCGTGGTCCRGGCTGCACAATGAACAAAAAGTTAGACTACYTATATTCCTGAAATTTCTTTTGTGCAAAACAATGAACATAATCATCAGTCAGGAAGAACTCAATTCATCAAAATTTCAGTCCTTTCACAGAGCAAGATGATTATCAAACTTTAACATCTCTAAAACTGAAAGAAGATGCTAGAATGAAATTCTCCTGTGAATAAACATCCTTAGATGAATTGACTAAACTAAATTAAAGCCACTAGTTGGATTTGCTCTACTTTGCCCTGGCACTTCTACCAATTAGTGAGCAAGTTTTCAAACAAGTTCACATCTTTAACTATAAATATTAAATATGAACTGCCAATATACGTGTGATTATACGAAGAAAATTGAAATAGTAGCTGATACAAAATATGGAACGAAAAGATACAGAATCAATTTCCGATTAAAATTACCTTATTATGAGTTCATTAGCCTCATCCAAATAATTTTAATTAACATTGAAGAGTTAGAATTGAAAAACGCAATCAATTAATGATAAATCAAACAGCAAAATTACAAACTAACCAACACAAGAAGTCAAATAAAAGTTGAGTAAGCAAAACCCCATTACAGACCAATAAAGTCACCAGAAATCCACCAAACAAACGAAACATCCAGAGCAGAAACACTCGACCTTTCCAAATTCGAAGAGAAAATATAAAAATTAAAATCTTTGAACCTTTTTAAGACAAGAAGGAAACGTGATTTTCCCAGCAGAACCATGATTACGAGAGGAGGAAGCCGCCACGACCTCCTTAGTAACCTCCCTCCACTGTTTGCAAACACATCCACAATACACCACGCTCTGGCGGTGCGGCCACTTATCCTCGCTAGCCTCCACTCGTTGTATGATCTCCCCTAAGAGCTCCGGCAGCATATTCGACCACGGAGACGGTGAAGATGCCATGTCCCCATTCGAAGCGACACCGTCGTGCTGCAAATCATCACCTCGACTCGCAATAACATTTTTATCAAAATAATTACCTCCATTATTAGCAATTCCTAGGGTTCTTGACTCTTTCAGCGATCTAGATGAGAACGAAAAGGATCCGTTCCTTATTCTTCGAGAAAGAAAATTTCTTCTGAGTGACATCTCTCTRGTCATTGATTCATGGAGCGAGAAATTATGGTAAGGAAGTAAGAGCCTACTGAGAAAATATGCAAGGAAATTTATTTATTTATTTTATTTGGGAAAGTTTCGGAGGATGAGTTTTGATTGATTGACCGAGTAGTTTATAATTGTGAATGTGACAGACGAATGAGGAGAGGAACTGCGTGTGTTTGAGAGGGCTGTCAGTGTACTGTTTTTGACGTGTGATTGAGGTTGTTCTTGTAGTGTTTCACTTTATTTATTTATTGGTGGATACTAGTGAAYGGCGAAGTGGCTCTACTTTGACTGGTTCCAATGACTCAAGTCCAAAGTGAATTAATAAAAGCAACGGGGGAGGAATTCATAGTTTCCACTACTTGTTTTTTATTTTCATTTTGGCTCTTTTGGATGGAAGTTATTTAACTTTTGGCCCGATTTATATTTTTAATTTCAATAATTTTGAGTAACAAATGTAATAGAAGAATTATATTAAAACTCTTAGAATTTGTATGAGCATTTTGAGATTTTCTAGTGCATCTATATTCGATATTATGAATTATCTAATATTAATTTGATAAATCTCATTACCATATGTATATATTCTTAATTTTTCTAATATCACTTTTCCTCTATCTTAATAGTTAATATATATATATATATACACATACCACTCTATTTGATGTAGCATGAAATTGTAAGATTGAGCCTTATCTTTAAATCCTTAAATAGGGGGGAAGAGGGCCTGAGTCTTATAATATATTTTTTAAATACACCAAGCAGAACATAATATGTACACATCTTAAGGATATATACACATAACATACTAGAAGACTTTTAACGTGATCAAATATTCCATTAGATAAACTTGAATAATCCTCCCATGAAATATCTTTTAAAATAGAGTTAAAATTCTAACATATATTGACTCACACATCTCATGTCCGTTGAAGTGCTCTTATTTGAAAAATCCTCCTCTCATGAGATAGTCTTTACTTTAGG
>MEJB01000008.1:4964801-4993545 GCA_001752375.1 Rhazya stricta
TAAAATTCTTTTCTTTTCTTTTGTGTGATTGAAATATTAAGTATTATTATAATCTATATTTTCGWCATTTTATGATTAATTAGAGAGGAATTTAATTTTTAATCCCTTAATATACAAATTATATATCAATAATTATTATTCCATGTGATATAAATAAATCTTGGAGTTCAAATTTTATAAATAAAGTAAATAAAAGTGAAAATATTTTGCCTGTTTTTTGGTTCATCTTGGGCTTGAATTCAGGATAATCTCAATAAATGATAATATTCAATGGTAAACAATAAAAAAATTAATTAATTAAGAATAATTTAGTTTAAGCACTTATAACTCTATAATATAATTACCGACGAGAGTGATATTGTTTTGTTGGGATTGAGTCAATTTTATCTCAAACGTAAGAACACATTAAAGTTTCCAACGTCTTTTTGGTCTGCCATARGCGATTATGAAGAGGAAGCCCTGGCGGTGCGGCCACAAGCACCGTCGTCGTCATCATCAACAGAACGGAGAAAAGAAAAGAAAGAGTTGCACTTTGCACATAAGCATCACTTTATGTATAGAAAGAGACAACGTTAAAAACATGCTTCCCTCTCTCCCACGTTGTTTCTCTTATCTTTTACCGAAGCCGCCGTCATCATCATCTTCTTCTCCTTCTCCAGATGACTTTTATTCTCAATGATAAAGTTTACCAGCAGAATAACCTTCAAACTCATCTTAAGTGATGGACCTCAAATCAAGAATTTGTTGCGTTTTAGTCTTCGATTTTGCACTTCATGACGAAAATAGCCGGATTCCAAACTATAAAACAGAGGGCAATAACCGTTAACTTTTAAAAATTTTTTTTTTTAAACTGGAACCCTTTTGTCAAGGTTGTACTGAATTTCCTTTTCTGCAATTGCACAAGAGGAAGATATAGAAGACACTAGGAGAGAGAAGGAGAAGGTTAGAGAAGAGTACAAGGAATTTCATTTGTCTGTCCCTTAGTAACTGTCCAGGAGAGAAGGTAGGCATTCACGAGATTCCAGACTAGGATATTGATCATTTAAAGCAAGATCATGTGGCTCTGACAGGAGCAAAATAGCTCCGGCAATATCGCCCGACTATTCTATATTCTTACTACACCATACTACCTTTATATCTATTTTCAAGAAAAGCACGAACGGAGATTGAACTCTATTTTAGAAGATACTATATAGSTCACGGTTTCATACATTATCTTGAGTTCGGTAGGCACATCATTTTCTCTGGAAAAAGAATACGATAGAGCATCTCCAGAGTTGAAGTGAAGACCGGAGATGGACTTTGTTGGGTCATACATATTTATTCTGCTGCGTCTTCGTTAGTTAGATTGGAAAACGTAATACAGAAAACTGTCGGAGCCGCAGTCGACCGCTCAGTCGGTCAAGGATGTATCTGTAGCCTTTGTCCTTTCACACCAGCGCCCATTGGTTTAACAGGTGTTGTCATGCATGCATGCATTACATCTTTCACTACAGTCTTTATCATCCTATTAACTTTTCTGTAGCCTGTGCGTAAAGGCCAGTAATTTATCGTTCTCCGAGTTGCAGCAATTGCCTTTACTGGGCATCTTACCAAATCGCTATTACGATATGGATCCAATTACTCAAAAACAGCTGGACCCTTCAGTAGACGTCCTCAAGATATTGATCCGCGTATAAGATTTACTTAAGTTGTTTGAATGAGGAATCTTAATTTATCTAATAATGAAATTACTATATCAACCTCAATATAAAAGGTCAATAAAAATTAAATCATCCGATTTAATTGTAAATTTTAAATTTGATTTATGAATGCCTTAGTTTATTTTAAATTGCAAATTCTTAAGGATTAATCTATAGTGAAAGTAAACTTAATAGCTTGCTAGTAGTAATAGATTGGCTTAAGCTAATGATTGTTTGTGTATAGTGCAATATTGGAGAACTCTCAGTTAGAGAGTTCTCACATCAGATATATATATTCCAATCTGTGTAGGCAGATAGTATGTTTTTGTTTGATAGCAATTCAAATTTAAACTGAAGCGAATTAAGTTTCAAACTGTTGTGATATTTAATTTTGGGATGTTTAATATATTATAATATTTCCTTAATTCCTTTTTTATTAAAGTGATAAAATTTTGACATAATATATCAAATATTTCAAAGTTAAATTATCAAATTTAATATTTAGATTTAAATATTATATAATAAATCTTTAGTACTTCCGAAATTCAATGTATGTTCGAAACGTCATATTTAAAAAATGATACTTTAGTGTGTTTATTTAATAAGTCTAATATAGACTCCTCCGTAATCCAATTGCGGTAATCGTTAAAAATTTTGAATACATGTGATCAAATATATATGTACTAAGATAAGGGTGTGTTCAATTTGTAACTTAAAGAAAATGTAGTTTATTTTCTTAACGGGGTTGTATAGTTACAATGCGACTAAATTGATGATCAATTGTGCTCCTTCCGAATCTAATAACTTGACKAGTTAATAAATGGATTACTAAGAWWAAAATAAATACTATATTTAATCTTTATTTGTAAAGTTATATTAAAAGAGATATAAATCAAGTTTTTTTCAAATAAAAATCTTACTTTATGAGCGTAATTCGAATGGACTCCACGTTAAGTATAGAGCTATCCCGTCTCTAAAGAGAAAAGATAGTAAAACTTTCGTTTCAAAACAGATTGGGAAAATTGAATGCATTAAAAAGATAAAAACTTATTACTGAATGCTATCGAACTTAAAGCYTAAGACTCGACCCTTCGAAAATTAGACACATTGAAACTAATCGAATTGGACAAGAAGTCKAAAGACACTTAAACKTTGTTGATTTGACTCTACAACTTTCAAATATTTGATTCTTGCCTTCAAATTGCACAACAAAAACGAACATTTTCGCCTTTCGTCGTTTTTTGCATAAAAGACCAACAAAACTATTAGTCATTATGACACAGCCGCAACCATTCTCAGGGTACAATTTGATCAATGCACTCGACTAATAATCCTTAAAGCCTTGGATGGAAAACTCCAATCCCAATTCCAATTCCAATTCCAATTTGATCTATTGTCTTCTTTGACGATCATGATTGACACCCCAGCCATGGACACCACATTCCAGTTCTGCCGCCGCAATCAAGAATTGCACGGTCTGCAGCGGCGTTAACATCTCCACCAGCTTCTCAAGGGTATTCAGCCGCAGATGATCTGCCTTTTCCACAATTCTCGCCAACATTTCCATCTTCTCGTCCATATCGCTACAACATCCAAGCAGCTCACTTGCACCATCCTATTGTATCTCCAAACAAACAATTAACATTCAGAACCCAAATAAAAGAAATAAAAATCAAATTATACACTAATCATTTAGAGGCCATGCAAACAAAATATTTCTAAGGTTAGGCTTCTATTTGTCCATTAGAGTATGAATTGAACGAAAAATGATTTTGATGTAAAGTAAATCACAAGGATATTGAATTCCCCATGCCTGCCATTGGGATAATTCTTCAGTGATAGAGTTCTCCTGGCGGACAGTTTCGCACTGAAGTTCGCTGACACGGCGGAATTGGCCAGGGGAGAGATCACCAAGGTCACTATTGCGGAGGCCACGGAGAATATCAATGATCTGGGATTCGAACCGGATGCTGGCTTCGGTGTAGATAAGATGGAAAGCGGTGGTGGGCCGCCACCCGGCAATCCAGTGAAGGGATCGCTCAAGGGAGGTGCACCACGGCGCAGCGAAGACAGAAAGAACGTCTTGTTTGATTACCAAGGTCCTGACTCGGTAGTACTCTCTGTAGTGTGACATGGCCTTCTGGACAAGTAGGCTCAGCTGCTCGTGGTGTTCCTGGGTGGCGGGTAGCCTAGGCGCCTGATTAAGCTGGTGCAGAAGGTGGTGGAGCTGCTCGAACCATTGTTCGTGAAAGTGTTGAAAGTTCATGCTCCTTTGGATTTCTGAACGTTTCCTCTGTCAGAAGGAAAAGAATGCGAGCGAGGAAGGAGTGGGAATGGGTGGCCTTTATGCAGGGTAGGAAACGGTTTCGGCTGCTCGGTGACTAGCCAGCGTATAACCGACTTGGAAGAACATTACTGGTGTTTACTGTTTTTTGGCAGCTCACTCTAGAGCTTAGTTAGTGTGGAAATTTCTCGTCTAAAGTAAATCCAAACACATTTTTTGGATGCTTGCTATTGGAGTCAGGATTGCGGTGCAAGAGCAGACCGTTTCCAATGTGAAAGCATCTTATAGGGTTCAGGGCGGAACCTACCTATGCTTCTGGTCAAACAAAGATCAGATATCTTGTAATATACTTGTTATTACATCTTTATTTTTATCGATCGGACTGGCTGTGTATTTATTCTTAATATTTCCAACAATTCTACTCTTATATTTTAAAAGTTAAAATATTTATATATAAAATAAAAAAATACACTAGAATATTCGAATTCTTCAAAAAACTCTCATCCAAATGAGCTAAAAGTTCGAGAAAATTACTGATTGAGGAGGGAGTGAGCTAATAGAAGGGAATTATTCGTTCTGGAAATGAAGTTTATGTTTTTTTCCCAAAGTTAGGAAATTGTCTTAATTGRAAACGCAATTCTCGAGGTCTTTCCCGAATTTAAAGAACATGGTGCTTATTCATATCAGTGCTTCTTAGTCAAAATTGCGGTTACCCTTGCAAAACTGTACCTTTCCGCATACCATGAGCTCAGCGGCACACATATTTTATGGTGAAATATCACTTCTGTGTGTTAATTTTACATATTGACTATTGTTATGATATTGAGTTTTTAACTATTTTAATATATACGATAACATATATATATATATACTTAAAATAGAAAAAAAGTATTAAATGAGTTAATTATATATATACATATATACTTGTCATCTTAGAGGTTTGTACACATATTAAGAATATCTCAGAATTTATAAAAATGATTAAATTAACCTTATATTAATTTCCGCTACAAACTATCTCTATCCTCATTAAAACATTTTCTCCTCCTTTCTTCCCTTTGCTCACAGTAATAGATTTCTCATTTATTAGGTCTCATAAATGAAAATGTCTAATTGACTATTATAATAATGGTAAATTATAAAAAATACAATAAATATTTCATCAATATTATAAAGTGCCAAATATTTTGAAATAGAAATCTTGATAAATATGATAAGTAATATTGAAACATGGAGTATTTTCAAAGGAAAAAAATTCTAAATTTAATATATAATTTGAAATAAAATAYTATTAAGCTCTCTTTCTTATACATTCTCTTTATGTAACATGATGTATTTATATATCTAAACTTGTAAGAAGGTTTTATATTTTTCATGTAGCTCGAAGATCAAAAAATWTCTATACCGACYYGAATTAGTGAAACTAATATATGCCSTATACGCAATTCGATTGATGAAGCCATCATGTGCTTCGTGATTGTGGAAGAGCTAAACAAGCTCTGGCTTCATCTCATCCCAAATGATCACAATCGAATAAAAGAAATTAATAATATATATACACATTATATTTTCGATATATAAAGAATATATAATAAAAAATATACTAATAACAGAGTCTGTCAAAAGATCTTTTGCTCACATGAATGCGTTGGAAGCTAAGGTCATGTTCCTTAAAAAGGAAGAAACGGGAGTGAGGTGGAGAGAGAATGGCGGACGATTGGCTTTATGCGGGGTCTCGAAAAAGTTTCGGGTCCCGACTTGGCATATCATTTCTGGAAATGTTCCAAAGTTCCTAGGCAGATCATTGCTGTTGCCATATCTTCAAGTAAAATCCATAAAGATTTTTTAATTTTCGGATGCTTCCCTTTGATGTAAAATCCATAAACTCAGTTCACACGTAGCTCACGAACTACTTAACTCATTTATCAACTAAAACTAATAATTATATATTAAATACTTTAATATATATGAAATATCCAAAACCTTACAACTAATAATTGTTGAGGAATTTTCTCTTAGATTAACTGAGGAGGACTCTTCTGTTGGTGAATGTTGAAGTAGAGTGTAGAAATCAGAAACCTTTTTATGTTACGATTCCCAATTATGTTAAAAAACATACACTAATTTTTTTATCTATTTATTTATTTATTTATATTGAAGAAGCTCACGAGCCTGATGAGTCGAACTCTAGTTAGCTCAAGTTCAACTCATATTTTAAATGAATCAAAAATCTTGATTCATATATCGTTCATTTAGTTCACAAGCTAAGGTTATTGAGCCAACTATCAAATCTAATCGTGAACTGCTCTTGAGCCAACTGAGTTTATTTCACCCTAATCTKCATAGACATATCGTCTTAACTAATTCACAATTAGTAAATGAGATCTAATTGATGACCTTCTTTAGTAATCTCAAAGATTCATTCGGACCGTTAGTATATTTCAATTATTTTCTTGATGGTGTCAAGCGGTTTGTATGCTATTATTTTCTTTCCAAAGTGGAAATGCACAGAGCAAGTCCAGAAAGAAGAAAAAACACAATGAAGCTATTCCCTTGGCTTGAATGATTGCTAGGAAGCAAATTGGGGAATTTTCAGTGAGCATAGCCTATGAATTATTACTAAAGACTGCCTAACCCGTTCCTTTGAGCACAATGAAACAACATAGAAGTTTCAGACACAAATGCTTCATTTGGATGGATGTTCTTACTTTCTCTCTTTTACGAATTTTAAGTGAAAAGAAATGGAAAGAGAAAGGGAGCGAATTAAAGGGATGAAAATGATTCACTTTCATTTTATAATATTTTTTGTTTAAAATTGTGAAGAAAGTAAGAGGAGAGAAAGTTTATAGAAACTTTGATTGTATTCTTCTGATGTTGATCCTAATTTATTCTTTCTATTTATCTTCGACTTTCAAACAAAATAAATAGACGAAGGATAGATTTGTAAAAGTATTTTATAATTAAATCTCTCCTTTCCATTTTTCCCTACTTTAAAAAAGAAAAAAACCTTTCCTCTTTTCTTTTTTAAATTTCCAAACAACTTGAGAATTACTCTTATTGGTATTAAAAGAAAGCTTTGAGGAGCTTTGCCCAACCTATGACCAGAAAGTAGCTAGCATATCTATATCGAATCTCTTAAGTAAAATAAGCTTATCGAGATAATCTATTTACATCGAAGACTAGTAGGAGGTGGCATTAGCATGGGGTTTGCCTTTGGGGAGACTTCCATACGCCTACTGCTGTTGCCGGTGCCCTAGGAGAAACTATGACAGTGCCTGGATTCTTTCTTATCTGTTCATTGCTTCCGTTGTCACATCGCGCATTGCAATCTGAAGTTCCATTCTGGCCAATACAAGATTAATGAACTTATTGGACTTATTTGATTGATGGTTACGGTAGCAGCGAGCTGCAACTTTTGACTAAAAGATGAAAAGAACTCTTATTGGTTTATTTGGAAGGTYGGCAAAGTTTTCAATGGCTGCTACTGCCGTTGATCCTCACCTACAGACAGACCTTGAATAGATTCAAAAGGTAAAATATTATCYCCTATATTGCTKTTATCGTATTCATTTTAGAAGTAAATTAAAAGTGTGCATCGCACAGTCCATTTTATCTAGAATTCTGATACTTGAATAAAATTATGATAAAAAATTATTTCAAACTTAACTCTTATGGTAAAACTAATTGATCTATGCCCTTAAAAATGACCTTGAATAGCTATATATACGTATGAAGGGTGTGCTCAGAAGCCATGTGAGCAATGGTAATACAACGAGAAAAACAAAAAGTTTTATGCTTCTTTTGACTCTAATTCTATAAATTTGTTAGAAAATTATCTCTTCCTCTTTTTGATTTCATTTACATGAATATCCTTCGTTTCCTTGTCAAATACCTTTTGAAGCCTATYGAAATTCCTTCAAGAAGGTCACAACAAACATCTCAATATCTCATAGTCACTAACAAATCAAAAACGGATATAAAGAACTTGCCGGCAGCTTCCTAATGCCTATACTTTGCATTTCCGTCTGGTTTCTACAAAAAGCGTAATCGGACAAGTCCAAGAATGAGCTCACAGGGAAAGGAACTTCTACAGCGGAAAGCCAGAAATAACCTACTAGTGTTTAGAGCTGACCTGCATCCTTCAGACATCTTCAACAGTAAAGATGCYAGCTTTAAGAAACTTATGCTTAAATATTCTCAAATTCACTGGCCAAATAGGTTTAACAAAAGGGACAAAAACAAAATACATAATCTACATATAAACCATTCGCTTCACTATATAACATGTTCTGTAATAATTTCACTATTCTGATCATGATAACCAAAACCTATAACCTGTCATGTCTGAACTTGAAATTAGATAAGCAACAGACCAAGAATTTTATGGAAATGCACAAAAATGAAAAGGAAAAAAGAAAAACAAATTCCTGATTCAAATACTACAAAAATCATCATAAGAACAAAATCTGAAGTAGGAAAAGATGAAGAGTCTCCAACAAATCCAATCAGTGAAGCATTAAACCACTTCTGACTCTTATCAACAGCGTTTTTGTACCGCATTTGAGTTTGATGCTGAGTTTTCCAATATCCGACCAACCTCCTGTTGTTGCTTACTGATATTAGCCTTCTTTTCCAAATCCCTCCACTTGTTAATAGCGGCAGTGCATACAACTGAAACCAAAATAGAAACAGAGACATAGAATTAACAAATTCCTCCTCGGCACATACATCAAAATCAAGATCGGAGAAACAGAAGCAGAGATGTTTGAGTGTATTTACTCACATCCGGCGCCGACGAAGTAAAGCAAACGAACCAGCTTGGAACCCACTCCTTCCACAGGCGCTGTCTTCATCTTTCCTCTAAATACTTTCGCTGGTTTTGATGGTTAAAGCCTTCCAGAGTCTGCTTGTTGATGTCATCACAGTGACAAAAAGCACAGAGATCCGCCAAGGCCTTTTTAATGTTGGTGTGATTAAGCCCATCAGATGGACTTTAAGTATTGGAGCTGGGCCAATAATTAGTGTTTGGGTTGAGTAATGGGCCAGTAATTATTGTTGATTATTAAGTTATTACGTTGATAAACCATTTTTAAGTTTAGACATCCGTTTTAGAAAGACTTCGGGTGATYRAGCCKTTMTCCTTCSGTCTTCTTCAGTTTACTCCTTCAATCCCTGTCTCTGAATATCCCTCCCTCTGAAAACCCTTCTTCTCTTCGATCGAATCAAAGACCCTTCCTCTCCTCTTCCCATTTAGAATTAGCGATTCAATTGCAACCTTATTCCTAAATTCTAGTTAAATTAAATATTCCAAATTCGGCAACAGACTCAACACACGCACACGTCGGTTCCTTTCCTCAAGCTCARCAGCCGCCGCCGTTCTTCCTTAACTCTCCGGCTGCCATTCCTTCTCGCTGCTTGTCGCTGCCTGTCCTGGTCTGTCTCTGGCTCAGCTCTCGCTTCTRTGCCCTTCCTCTCTCAGCTTTCTTGCTACTCTCTCTTTAACTTGATTCCTTCCTGTAAATGTAAGTCAATTTTCTTCATCTCTTGCTATTTTGTTTTGATTTGACTGCTAGTTGTTGTTGTTTTGTGATTTATATTAAGAAATCGTTTTAAGGGCTTATTGTTTTAAGAAACTACATAGCAGATTAGCAGTTCTGGGTTGGTCCACCATCCGTTCGACGAAGTCTGTGAATGATGCAAATAAAAGATTTAATCAGAAGAAAACTGAGATTAGGATGGAGGTGTTGGTGGTAGCTGTAGAATAAACAGTGCCTGTTTGGTGTTGTGTGAGGCAAACAATTACCTTCACGAACTACTAAATGACATGTGGAACAACATTGTAGATTCATATACAGCAGAAAARACAGGGCAGATRCTGAAACRAAATATTCACTTTTTAAAGACTGAGGAGATTAAGAATCTATGTATAAACGGGTTTTAATACAATGTTATGGATCATGAATTAAAAACAATGGTTCAAAGGTTGTCCTTCAGGTCATGTAGTTTTCTTGATTCTGCAGATCAGTAGTTTTCTGATCATATTGACTCTTGTCCAACTACATGAATGGTCAACCACTTGTATAAGACTAAAAAGTCCAAAACCTTATCTAATATAGTTTAGACAAATCTTTAAAAAATATATTTATATTAATATCGGTAAAATAATAAATTATTCTAATATATGGACTAGCTAGTGATTATTCTTCATGCAGGCCATTGTTTGATTCTTTGCTGTGAGATCCCTAGTTATCATTTGGAGAATAGTTTCTATAGGTTTACATTTTCAGTACTGAATGTTAGGTCAATGTGAGTTAAAGATATTAATTTTCCAGATCGGTTTCATGTGCTCGCATTCAAACATAAATAAGTAGTAATAAATCTAATGAAGTTACCAACAAATCCACTACCTAGATAGCAAACAAATTAGAGACTCTAATTTACTAAAGAGATTCTAATAACCTTCTTTAGATAGTCAAGAACTGTTACACTAGTGGAATTAGCAAAGACGAACTCTTAGCATATTCTTGGCAGACCCCCAACCAAGAACCCAAAAAAAAAAAAAAAAAAAATCAATCTAGAAGATGATCAAGCCATTTAGAGATATGGGCTGCAATCTCAGATGACAAGCTGTCATCTCGATTATGTTCTACTACCAAATGCATCCCAAATTTTTACTATTGTTCATTGCTGCAGAGGAGATTTTATGCTCTGTATGTTAAGTAATTTGTCGTGAGGTTTGAATAATATTTCCATTGAATTTGAAGTAGCAGTCTATATACTTTTAGGTGCCAAATCTGTAACCTTGTTTTACTACAATTGAGTTTTATATGCAGATAATGAAGATAATCCAAGTATTAAAACAATTCTGTCCAATCATGGGGTCAAATGTTTTAGAGGATATTGAAGAAGATAATGGAGAAGATGGGAAAGGATTTCAAGTGAATGAATGATGTAATATTATTGATAAATTTTAAAGAACATTATTATAGACTTTATTACTTATTGATGGATTTTGTGATGAATGATATTTTCATAGACTTTATTAATTAGTATGGAATATGATAGATTATTATGACAATCATTTAAATGTTTTGTTAGGGATTTTTAGTTTTTCTTTTTTTGTTGAGATTTTATGGTTTTTTATTTATTTTAATTTTTGGTGGGTTGGGTTGGGGTTTTCCCAACCCAACGGGCTAGCTCGCCTAAGCCTGCCTAGAGGTTGGTTGGTGGTGGGCCAGCCTGTGGGCCAGTGGGTTGGCCCATCTCACAGCTCTACTTCCATCTTCCTCTCTCCTCTGGCTCCCTCGGCCCCCACCGCCTTTCCTAAAAAAATCTGCAATCCTCAGCTACAAGAACTTTCCGGCAGAAGTTTCTGGCACCAATAGAAAGGAGGAATTTGCCAATGCATTTGGAAAAGAAAAGGAATCCTTAAAAAGGTGAATTATTCTATGTAAAATGGACGATCACATTTTGGTTCTTATTATTTTGCAGTGCAAGTTTGTTTATTTCTCTGTTTTTGCAAGTCTGTTCATGGTCTATTTCTGGGTTCGCAATTTCGAGGATAAGAGAGGGATATTTATTTCTATTATAAAAGACTTAACTTGGTTTTGTGTTCATGGTCTCACTGGCTTTGCATTTTGACTTTTGCTTACACAACCCCACGTATGAATCACCAAATAACCCAAACCTGTGTTATTGAAGTCCGGTTGTATTGTAGTCTAAGGAGAATCAACAATGGAAAGGAGCTCCAGGTTGAATGTCGCGGTCATTCATCCCGATCTTGGAATTGGTAACTATGTTTACCTTTTCTATTAATTGAATTGCTAAATGTTTTTGCTTTTTTATTCGACTTATTATTTTGTTATATATCTACATTCTGATCACATGTAATTCGATAGGAGAAAGTATGTGATGGGTCTTCTTAGATCAGAATATAACAGAATGGAGCAAACTTCCGTTATAAATTTCGTCTAACTGATATTCACATTTTTCATGCTCGTATGTAGTTGAGGTTGTAATATTTGATTTCAAAAGCTSTGTAGTTAGGATTGGCCTCTTCACCATTGYASATGCCTGCTCCGAGAACTGGTACCGCTGATTGAAGACAGCTAGAGCCACATTGGTCTAGCTCCATAGATTCAGTTTCTACATCAAACATTAGTTGCAGCAGTTGGGAATTGGCCATTATGCCTTAAGTTCATGTTTTTTTCTTAAGTTCTGGTCTATGAATAACAATTTTGAAAATAATTTGACTTGCACATCCAATCTGAATATATCAACTTTTATGATTTAGAACTTTAAACTGGGAAGTATATGTTTGTTATTAGTTTCTGATAAAAGGTCTTGGAGGATAGACAATTTAGACTTCCTAATGTGGTGTTGATAAGAGCAACAGTTTAGGTGGAMAGGTAGTTTTTGTTTCGATGTGATCGCAATAATCATTTTGCCAGTGCACAGAATTGTTTTTCCCAACAAGAAACTACTTGTTTTCATATTGCAACTTTCTCTGCATACATAACTGGAGATGAGCTAGCAAAAATGCTCACGTAATTTATGGGCATACTGTAACGTTTATTTAAAATATGAAAAGTGGAAGACGGCAAAAATCATATTTTATCACCTCTTCTTATTTCTCCTTCTTAACACATTATAAGCTGCCATGATATTCAGGTGGGGCAGAAAGGTTAATCGTGGATGCTGCTGTGGAACTTGCATCGTATGGGCACAAAGTCCATGTTTTCACAGCGCATCATGACAAAAAACGTTGTTTTGAGGAGACACGATCTGGTAAAAATTTCATGTTTTACTTTACTGCCCTACTCAGATGATATCCCCCATCTCCTAAAAACAGACCTTTATTTCTRGCTTTTTTCCCTGCAACAGTCATCTGAGTATATGTTAGAACTCATAAATACTAATAATAGACAAACTATCCAGGAATTTTCCCGGTTACAATATATGGCTCTTTCCTGCCTCGACATATTTTCTACCATCTCCATGCAGTATGTGCATATCTGCGTTGCATTTTTGTTGCTCTATGTGTGATGTTCCTGTGGCCGTCTTTCGATGTTGTACTAGTAGATCAGGTCTCTGTTGTCATTCCACTGATGAAGTTCAAGAAATCAGCTAAGGTACTACTTGTCTCTACTGGAACTATTTGGAGCTTATTGAGTATAAACTCATGCATATTGTTCTCCATGAAGGTTGTATTTTACTGCCATTTTCCAGATCTCTTGCTAGCTCAACACACGACTGCTCTTAGGAGGATATATCGGAAACCTATAGATRTTATAGAACAAATAACAACAGGTACTACATTTTCTTCCAAGAACTGTCTTTCTGATTTTGTGCCTGAAATATGTATGTCTACATCTACACATAAGACTAGGACGATATTGAGTTTCTGTTTATCTATGCTGTTCTGGTATTTGTGCAATATTTAGTTTGCCACTGAATTGCCTGGTGGTGTTGTAGGCATGGCAGACCTAATTCTTGTTAACAGCAAATTTACTGCATTGACATTTGCAAAGACATTCAAAAATCTTGATGCACGCGGAATAAGACCAGCTGTGCTGTATCCCGCTGTCAACTTGGATCAGTTCAAGGAGCCTAATGCTATGAAGTAACCGAAATTCCTTTCTCTCTTGGTATCTTCTAGCTCTAGGTTCAATAATGTATGATTTGCGATTTTAGTTTGAATTTTCTTCATATTTTGTTTGCCAGTGTTCTTTGGTTTTCCTTTTCTAAACTCTGCCAATGTCAGGAACCTAAAATTTATGCTGTTTTACATTTTTTTTTTTTTTTTTGGTTTAGGTTGAATTTTCTATCAATTAATCGGTTTGAAAGGAAAAAGAACATAGAATTAGCAATCTCTGCCTTTGCTAGGCTTCACAAACTTGATCAAGATCAAGGTGTTAATCTAGCTGATGTTTCTCTGGTTATTGCAGGCAAGTCTCTTTTGTCCCATCAATTTCATCTTGTTATCATCTTAATGAGCATGATTTACATATTCCCTAGTGTGTTTCTATTGTTATCTTTTGCTTCTTCTTTTTTCGAAGAATTCTTAATTAATTGTTAATCAATAGTAGACGGTTTAATATCTTCATAACGCTAGGATCTCCAAGTAAATTGAAGAGGGTGATCCATTTTCACCYTGTGATGTATACTGGTTATCTGGCAATGATAAGTAAATTGTGATAGCTATGTTTGACGGGGGATAGCTTTGAAGGTGTTTTTAGATAATAATAGAAATTATGACTTGCACCCATGAATGCTAAGTTCATTTTACTTTGTGTTTTAGGTGGCTATGATGAACGCCTCAGAGAGAATGTTGAATATTTGGTGGAACTGAAAAACTTAGCAAAGAGGGAAGGTGTTTCTGATCGGGTCAATTTTATCACATCATGTTCCACAGCAGAAAGAAATGCTCTTCTTTCTGAATGCTTGTGTGTTCTRTATACGCCGCAGGTATGACAAAATGTYGTAAAGTTGGAAGATTCTGAATTTCTGATTATAAAAAATTCTTTATCAAGGCTTAGAAATGGATGCAGGATGAACATTTTGGGATTGTACCTRTGGAAGCAATGGCATCTTGGAAACCTGTTATCGCATGCAACAGCGGAGGTCCTGTTGAGACAGTTAAAAACGGTAAAACAGGCTTCCTTTGTGACCCTAACCCACAAGATTTCTCTTTGGCTATGTCCAAATTTCTTGAGGATCCTCAATTAGCAGAGAGAATGGGCAGAGAAGCACGGAAGCYTGTCACAGAATCATTCTCTACCAAGATATTTGGGCAGCATTTAAATCGTTATCTCGTCGATGTAGCAAGGGGGAAGCACGAGTGAAGTAAGTCGGGCATGTTAAATTCCGTACGCAAACTAGGTTATTGTATTCCCTCTGGTTTAGATAGTTTGAGAGATCTATGCAGAACAAGTCTACTGATAACAGTAGCAGGAAAAGGAAAGAAAACCTCCATAAAAACGTGGGTGGTAAGCACAGAGGTTCAAKTYACTATTGTTTTCTCTAATAAGAAAAAGAACCAATGGTTAAGATATTGTATACAATCATTAAGAAGCTTCTGAGTCTCAACCCTCATCTTCCAATTTTTGGTCCACATCTTGGGGTATTTGAAAGAGGAAATGAATTGGAGAATGAAGTTTGRTTAAACAGCAAATACATCATCCAATTCGCTTCTTCTTCTCTTTCCAAGGTGACCTCTTCAAGAACATCATCAAACGACTCCAAAAGGTCTGGATAAACACCATAATATTCTTAATCTTTAACATGGAATTGAAATTGTCGTTCTAGCCCATAGCAAAAACACAGTGCTACTCGGACAAATGTTGATTTTCCATACCATAACGCTTTTAAGAATAGTCGGCAATTAGATTGTCTAAAAATCTAGTGTTATGTTGTTCTTGAGTTGATTATRGTCCTATAGAGGACCAAATTATTAAAGATATAATTGTTTTTGAGGTTAAGTATGCTGGTAGGCATGGTCAAACTTGAACAACTTGGCCTAKGACAGGCAYTGTAGGAATATTTAACCATATTGTGTTCTTTATTTGTCGTATTAATTAGCTTTATTTAATTTGGTTGGAGGAATCAAAAGTCCAAATTCTTATTGTTTTTGGTTAGCATTGGCAGTATAACAGAATTCTTTGCTTTACTCTTTGTTTTTTGTAGAGTGGTAATATTATAATTGATGGAGTTGAATATTTCAGACGTTAAATTTTTAAAAAGAAAATATAAGTTGAAATGAAATAATAAATAAGGAAAATTTTGAAACAAATTAAAAAGAAGAAACTTTTAATTTTTTACAAATTATATATTTTACGTGAATAAATATAAATGAAACTATATGAAAAAAGAACGGATAAACTATATAATTTTTTGAAGAAGAACCTATAACATCTAAATTGAAAATTATATGATTTATAAAAAATGAAACTTAAAAAAATAAAAACTATTTGAATGGAGAAAGTTATAAAGATATATTTACAAAAGCTATATAAATGAATTTGATAATTAAAATTGAAGGAAGAAACACTAAATACTGGCACAGGGCGCAGTGGCCCACACTGCTAGTTTCGTGCTTAATTGTTTCGGTTCTCCTACAGAAATAGATAAAATAAAAAGTTTAATGATTTTTTATTTAATAGGCAGAGTTTTTTTGCACGAAGTATTATGGAGGCTTCATTTGTTAGAAATTTATAACATTCGGATTAATACTCATTTACAATGAGCTAATAGTGAGGTATTAATCAAATTAGCTTTTTTATATGAGATCGAGATWKAATTTATGACCTCTTAAGATACGTATACCAACGAAGTTTGGTTATAAAGTCAAATTCAATAATTTCAGCAATTAATATTTTAGGAGAGAAAGGGTGTCAACCATTGCCATGTTTAAGTAGCTATGAGATCAAATTAATATTTTAGGAGAAAAGGTTGAGAAAATGTCCTAGATAGATAAGATGTATWTAAATACGATAGAGACATTATTAATATTTGTTTAACTTTATGTGTTGCGTTTGTTCGTAAAACTATATATTTTATTGTACAAATACATTTTAATATTTTTTTAATTTTTAATTTCAAGAATTATAATTGGACTTATATGACTTTACGAAAATTACAAGAATGAAGTATTATAACACATTTCAAAGATTATATTACAAATTGAACTTATAATTAAATAAGAATGAAGATAAAAAAATAATTTAATGATGAAATATGATATGTTTTAAAAAATAAAATAAAAATCTCTTTTATAAAATACGGAGGAAGCATTAATATTCCCTCGTATTTACTTCCACATTTATGCTCCTCGGGACTAGACTTCTTAATTTAAGCAAGACAGTCGTTCGTCGTTATATCAATTAAGCTCATCATGCTCTATTTATAGGCAAACATTGTCATCTTATTCTTATTTATAAACTTCCTTCAACTTCAATTCTCTATCAAGATTGAAGAAAAAGTTTTCATGGCAAAAGAAAGTGAATCTGCACTTCAAGTTGTAGGTGACAAGTATAGATCTTTCTTGCACGAAATGGATGTAGATAAAATTGAGTGGAGACATGGTGGCCCTCCCATTTTCGATGCAGTAAACAAGCTCTTTGAAGAGGGCCGAACTAAGGTGTTCATCAAACTTCTCCTCAAATTTTCTCTTCAACTTTGATCATCTCTTTCTTCTCGCTTCATCAGCAAGATCTAATTGATGGTTTTGCAGGAATGGCCAAAAGGATCCCTGGAAGAGATAGTTCAAAACGCTGTGAAGTCATGGGAAATGGAGCTCTCTCACAAGACTCGTATACAAGATTTCAGGACCATAAATCCTGAAAAATTCAAGCTTATTGTAAATGGTAAGACATACACAACCTCTCACGCAAAGCATCTCTAGAAAATCATTATCTGTTGAAGGCCTCGTGAATCATGCATGACTCGTTTCTGTCAAACGCTCAGCCTAACTTTTAGTTATTTATGYACTAGGATTATGATAGATCATGCACAATATCTTTTTCCTTCTTGCCATTTCGAGGAGTTTTAGAAGTTTTTGGGTGGTGACTATGATGTTCAATTAATTCGATACTCTAACAGGAAGAGAGGGATTGTCAGCTGAAGAAACACTGGAGTTAGGGAGTTATAATGCACTGTTGAAGAGTTCAATCCCTGAGGAATTCAAGTACTACAAAGCAGATGAAGAGAGCTTTGAATCGTCTCATGATGCTTTCCGTTCAGCTTTTCCCCGCGGATTTGCATGGGAAGTCATCGCTGTCTACACCGGACCGCCGGTTGTTACTTACAAGTTCAGGCACTGGGGTTACTTTGAAGGACCATTCAAAGGTCATGCTCCTACTGGAGAGATGGTCCAGTTCTTCGGGATGGGAATTCTTAAGGTACACRCTCTCATACTATTTGTTGGGATCCTAATTGTCTATTTTGTAACCAGTAAATTAATAACTTAAATCTTAAAATATAATATCATAATATAACTATTTGTCCACACTCTTTAGCAAATCCTCAATACTTATCACTGTAGCGAATAGACAATTTAATATTTTCGTTTCATTGTCGTGACATCCATTATAATAATAAACAAACAATGCATTCAAAGAGTCTGAAGATGATATGTTGAACGTCAAGGTTAAAAGTTTCTTAAGTCAATAATCATGATAGACAGCTTCYAAGGATTCTCATTCTGGATGATAATGAGAAGGAAATGCTTTATCTTWAACAGGTTGATGAATCTCTGAGGGCAGAAGACGTGGAGATRTACTACGACCCAGCAGAGCTCTTTGGCGGGCTACTTAAAGGCCGGCCTYTCTCCGATGACCAGACTTTAGAGATAGCCCAAGGCTGTCCATTTCACAAGTAGAAGAAGTAATTTCAAAGTATTTCCCTTGTAATACATCTGGTGTTGGCCTGGATTTGTAATACTTTCCTGGTGTTTCTTGTACTGTCATAATTATTAGGAAATTGAAGGTCATACAATCTCTATTCACATCCTACAAACATTTGAAGCAAAAGCCTACTTAAATCGTAATCCATACCGGTGTTTTCTGTAACAATGAGGCGAGTTCATGAAGCCTGKAGAACAAACCAAAATATCAAGAACAGAGTAATGCTAACCAGCAAAGCAAGTTGTAGTAATGAAAACCTCAGCTGATCAAGTACGAGAAACTATTGCTCCTCCATTTATTTGAGGTGGATTTCGGGATCCGAAATGGAGCCAAAGGACCCCAGAGAACTGTTTGATTACAGGTACCAGTTGGAGAAGTTGTTCATCCAGCTGAACAACAAAAAAAGGTCACCCATGCATAACCTAATGAGGTAAACACTACTAACTGTTCAATGCTCCTAATTTGGTACAACAGAGAGATTTCCAGTGTACTTCTGATACCAGATGGTATAATTGACTACAAATAAATTACAATAACAGCAAAATTTCATGCCTGTACAACCACTATATAAGCACCTCACTGTYKTGTGGTTCAGTTTTGGGATTTATGCCAAGCCGACTTTCCTCTACAAGGGCCAAAGTTAACATTTCTGTGCAGAATTGGTCGTTTGGATTGAGCCATAAAGCCTGTTTGGAAAGGTGGAGACGAAACTAAATGAGAACAGTATGGAAATGTATGACTATAATCACAAAGAAAAGATACAACTAGTCTTTCATGTGCCAGAATAAAAGGATGGATGCATAGAGAATTTATTTTCACCGCGATGTTTGAAATTAAGAAGGTTCATTTAGCACTTTAATTGTCAAGATGGTAGCACTAGAGAGAAATTTAGCTTTACCTTGTGATAGTAAGCAATTGCTGAAGTAAAATTGTTCTGCAGAACAAGTTGCATCGGATCAAATATAGAAAAAGAAATAATAATTCCAAACCATCAACCAATAGTAGACATCTTTGCAAAATTTACCACCTGCAGGTGATATGTGTATGCAAGACCTGCATAAGTACTCAAACTTTTTGTGGATAATGCAAGAGCTTTCTCATAATATGCAATTGCCTCGTTGTACCTCCTGATACACAAGATATATTATATTTGCATTAGACACACACAAAGATACATCTTTATCATGTACATCTTGAGATTAAACTGTTGCATTTACATCTAGTCAACAGGGAAAAGGGCATTTCTTCAATGATAAATTAGTAACAAGTACCGTATATAAAACAATAATAACAAAAAACGTATCAGATGTAGGAGATGATCCTGTAGTACCCAAGGACTATAGGTACGATTACATGATCACATGGAACACCTTAGTGCCTGGAACTACCCATGATACACAAACGAACWAACGGAAGTGAAAGAGACGTACTTCAATTTTCTTAAAGCATGAGCAAGGTTGACAAGAGTTGGTTCCCACATCTCACTTAGAGAGGATGCAATGTGCAACAATGTCTTCTCAAACCACCAGACTGCCCTTTTATACCTGAAAGAGATTTGGATGGAAAAAGTTAAGAAAATTTAAAAGATTAAATCATTCAAATATATGAATCAAAAGGATAACAAGTCAAACACAACAATAAACTCTTGTCTGTAGGCGATGGGTACCATACTGTTATTAATGTAAGGCATCTTCTGCTATTTCAACTGTCCCAAAATGATGTCAGCTTTTCATAAACGTAGGTATCATTGTCTCTAGGGTAGYCACTTCCAGCTAAATATCCCACTGTAAAATAACCTAAGTGTCTTGCCTCCTACAGAACTTTCTCATATATTTTCAGATCTAACACTCAGCAAGGTGCTTAACTCTGCATCTCTATTCCTAATTCACTATACATAATATTCTTTCTCTTTGTTAATTCATCTTTTCCCATTAATTGGGGTATAGCTGATAAACTAAACCTACATCAGTGCCCAAGGAATCACACTCAGTTAAAGCAGCCAAGGAACAATTGAGGCTAAAATATGGCAACAACAACTTAAACCGATATTTCACATCTCTAGTTGGACATTAGAAATTGCCATTTGCTAAAATAGCAGAAACAATTCAATATTACTTATGCTCAGAAAACCCCAGGAAGAATGCAGCAAATTTGTGATTAAAGATAAATTTCTAAAAGTAAGCTACACAGAGAGATCAATAGTAAGAAAACATTCAAAATCATCAAGAAGAAAAAGGAAATAGGACCAAAAGACAAAAAGAAATATCTGCAGAAACAGGTTCAAAGTCCTTACTCCTTCATATGATACGCAACAACTCCAAGTTCATTATACACAAGTGGATCTGTAGGACAGATMGTCTTTGCCTGCATAAAAAACTGAAGGAAAATTCCTATCAAAAGGCTGAAACATAGGTATAGCAGATGCTGCATCTCCACACAYAGAAAATTTACATAGGAATGATAATGACAAATATTCCTGGTTACATTTATAATAGTCGTGAGATTCTAGTCGTTTCCAGAAAGTTTGTCAATTTAATTTACTAATACTAAGATACAAATGATAGATCACCTGCTCAGCCAGTTTGAAACTGTGGGTTCGCATGTATTCCATTCCAATATACAGAGTAGGGAGATGGCACCTGGAATAAGAAAAAATCAACATTCAACCTTTTGGAAGACAATTTTAAATGTAAAGCGCTTTGATAATGTATTTTAAAATATTCAACAAAGTGAAAGAAAGAACCAAGAAAGGAAAGCTTTTTATTACTGTTGAAGGCACTGCACTTGTTCAATGTATTCCAACATTTTTTCCTTCATTTTACCAACAGAACAGTATGACCGCAGTTAAATATCAAAAAAGAAAGCAGATTGATTTCACAAATATTTTGAATGACTATGACATTCTAAAGAAGCTCAATTGTTGGCAAGCTTGCAAAAGAATAGTTAGTTCAAATATAAGAAGATTTTCCATGAAAAAGCAAGCATTTTTCGAAATGAATGCAGCAAGCAAATTCAGATAATATCATTTACCTGAAATTTTCATAATCTATGATTCACAATGGATAGTTATGAATTTACTTCCCTTCTAAATTGAGAAACTACAATACCACCATTCCTTTTGACTTAGTGAAACAGTTTGAAGTCCTAGTTACCTAACCACCATAAGAGCCAAGCACAACCCCTCGTGAAAAGGGATAAACAGAAAAAGCCTCCAGATCCACAGAACAAACAAAAAGAGTTGGCACTGATTAAATCATGAAGAAGTACCAATATTAAAATAGGAGCCAAATCACTTAGTGGTTGGAACTGCTTAAAATGTGAACAGCTAGATGTTTATGGGAATGGCCAAAAATATATTGAATTGAAAGGAAAAACTTACCCAGGAAATAAACGAGCAGCTGTCCGGTAAGCTGACATTGCATGGTCTCCCTCTTCTTTAGCTGCATAAGCATTGCCATAACCTATCCATGCTGGAGCAAATGTTCCATCTAAACTTGTTGCCTTGCTGTCAAAGTAACAGAGCTAACAAGGAATTAACCGAACAATTTCGTATAAAATTTAATTCAAAAATGTAAAACAATATTTTAAAAAATTCAGCAAGTATGAGACAATCTTTGGCAGAATACTCAACAGATTTGTTTTCTAGACTTGCAGGCATATCAAGAGATCTTTGACTCAAAGATAATCCTTCAACAAATAACTTCCAGCCCCAAAAGCAAACCAATGCTTCCTTGGAATACCATGTCATCGATGTACAAGCATTAAAATAAAATCAGGCACAAATGACAAAAAAGGGTACTGTTGTCAAGTGCAACTAGTCAAGGAAACTCTCTTTCCTGAATATCAGTCTCTTGAGCAGTCAACCAACTCCTCTCCCTCCTCTTCCCAACGGCACAAAACCATGGGGAATAAAGAATAAAAGTTCTCAATTCACAATTTCATCATGCAAACAACTTATTTAAAGATCAAAATATGTCCATAGTTTGGATGCTTAGAGTGCTAGAGGTAACCCATCTTCACACAAATACTTGTCCCATTCTCCAGACAAAGGAAAACAACAAAGAAATTCCCAAAGCCATCTGATCTACCTCACTCCACTTCYATGACATAATTCAACCACTTGCCTACGCCCTATAGAGTGTGTTCTTAGAGACTGAAGGCKAACCTCAAAATATAAAATAGAAAAATATATCATATAATCAGACAAGGTGGAATTTATCATAACCTTTAACAAGGAAAGTTTGACCAGGCAATTTTTTCTTAGTTGATTTCTCAAGCAACTCTGTATAGGGAATGCCCATTTTTACTGAAACTGACCTACTTTATCAATAATTAACTTGTTCTTATGRTATTAAAAGAACAAAGCACATGCACACACTCCCTTTTGCATACAGAGCCTTGGCAAAAGCAAACATAGATTTCATTATGAACTAAATAGTCGAGTTAAATTAATTGGACCTGTTAATAGACCAGCATAGGATYGAAAATCAACATAAACATGGTAGTGTTTCTCAAGAAATCCGGCTAAATTGCTCAATGGTATGTGCTTAACACCTAAAATAACGGCGTGATTGATCAAACTTCTTGATGCAATAGTAGTAGCAACCGACAGCGAACCATGACAAGGCCCTGCAAAAGAATAGGTATGGTTAAATGACCAGACATACAAGTGTAATCCAAACGAACCTTAAACGAAGGGGGAAAAAATCAAACATCTTTTTTCAGGACGTGTCATTTAGATAAGGAGACACAAATGTAAAATGCAAAGAAACCCCAATTATTTTTCTGGCTTATTGAAACCAACAAAAATTAGATAAAACTAAGCCCCATCAAAAGCATCGTTGAAAAAGATTCCAAGAGTCCATCTTTCACAAAGTGACGAATATCAGAGTTACTGCACAAACAAGGCCGACATAACCCAGACCCAATATTCTCCCAGCCATCCTCCACAGGCAAGTATTAGGGACCAAAACATACTTGTTCTTTTCTKTGCTCAATTAGTTCCACYTTCCATTGCCAGCGGATGTGATTCAAAGCCACTGTTGAGAAAAAAACTTGATAACATTTACAAAATGACATCAAACATAAAATAATGCTAACAGAAGGGAAAATGAGATGCTATGCGTGAGGATCTTTGAAAGATGTTTCAATTCTAAAGCCACTGATCTTGTCTACGGGAGGTACTTTGATGCCTTAAAATAGAAATTTCCTCACATTCTTCAGATTTTCAGTCACAGATAAATTGATCATTTTGTATTAGGTTATTTCTTCAAAACATCAGGCATTCATGTCGAGTCGGTCATCAAATCCAGAAAACATACTGGTGCATCAAGCGGAAAATATTTTACAGCCTGTTTCCATACTAAAATAAGAGAACTTCCCAATGAAGCAAACATGGACAACAAATTATTTGCAATGTCACTAGATGAACAGAGAAGATTTTTTGACCAAAACGACAAAAGATATGCATTCTCACTTCTGAGGGTAGTCCTTCACTAAATTGCACGCCATAAGATATAGCTCATTTGCTTGCCCAAGCTCCATAGCTGCTGCTAAATGCACCAGCATACACTTCAGGTGGAAAGGGTCCTTTTCAAGCAAACTGATTTACATAATATACAACAAACTAAATTCTCAATCAAGTAGATCAGACATATAAGATAACTAAAACCACTTTTAAGCCTGTCAAGAAATCAACTTACACCGATGTTAATTGGAAGCATTTCTGATATTCACCACATTGATGATAGTACTCAGCTTTGCATGCCAAAAGATCAGTGTTGTTTCTTAATATACACATGAAGGATTTTCCTGAGTTTGCATTAGAGTCATCCTGTTCCAGCTCTCTAAACTTGGCTTCCACAACATTTTCTTTATCATTCTGGATAAAATCATAACAAGGATTKTATGCTTATTACATAGAAAAAAACAACGTGATGATATACGAGTGAATAAAGAGTGCAGATAAAAAATAGTGCAATATTTCTTGCTGCTCATTATCTAAATTATGATGACAAAAGAAGGACAAGGAAACAAGAAAGGTTAGAATCTAGCAAGCAWGTCACCTTCTTTATCAAACATGTATAAAATGAAGAAAGCCAACCATCTTCAGGACCAAAGTGCAGCGATGAGAGCAGACTTGCCTCTGCAAATAATTGGCAATATAATAAGGAAAAATACACTTATCATTTTATGTTTTAAAGCAAAAACTAGGCCAATGCAGAAGCATACATAAAGTCCAAACAGATTCCATGCCAGCAACGAAATTGCACAAAGAAACTAACAAGACAGATAGTAGATGGTATGAAAACCACCCTAAGGTTAAGGAAATAACATCGACCTTTTCTTTTTTTTGAAGACAGGAAAGGAAATGCATTGGTAGGAATTATCATCATTTGATTGCAGTGAAATGTGAAATGGAAGGATTATTTATTTTGTTATCTATACAAATGTAACCTGCTTTTGTCTTTTACATTAATAAGCAATACTATTATAGCAACAACAATTCTCCATTGGCAGTTGTTTTAACCATTCAATTGAAATAGTAACTATTTTTGTTTTTCTTTGCACTACCAAGAAATTAGCACTTTAAACATCAGATAAAACATTAAAAAGATATCAAAGTAACAGTATCCAAAGAAAAACGAACTTTAGATAATATATCATGATATGATATTACTGCCGAAGTAAACCATATCTCATGACAGATTTGGAGTGTTGGCATCATTATATGGCTGTGATGACCCAATGTTGGAGGGATTTAATATATGATGCATGCGCAGAGACCACCATGTTTAATTTCCCCTCCCAATTTAACATGTAAGAAATGACTCTAATAGCCTATTTACCTACATATTTGCTTCTGCCTTTCGTACACGTTGCACATTTTTCCCCAAACATAGTGTTACATAACTTGTAGAAATGGAAAAGTTTGATGGATACTCACCTTCTTCACAAGTGAGCATATGATTTTCTYTAAGACATTCCAATGCCTGTAAGTACAAGAAAAATAGTGAGGCAAGAGGCTGAATACAAAATAAGGAGATACGCACATAAGAGAAGGCAGGATAGTAACACCAACRATATCTATTATCTTTATGTTATCCGAAAATGATTCAATGTCAAGAGAAATCAGAAAGAAGGCAGGACAATATTGACTCAGCTATYTCTATTTTCTATGTCGGGCAACAATATGCTTCTTTGGTACATTGCTAAACTTCACTTGGCAATCTACTATAATACAATCCCCACCCAACCCTCTCCCTGAAATGCTTTGATGATTTCTTTTTTCCACAAACAAGGATTAGAAACAACACCAATAAAGCAAGTCATTGACAGTCACGAAGTTSTGGAACCCAGCTACTTATTACACAAAAGAAGTATCGAGGTTCAAATATGGGTAGGTTAAAATGGGAAGGCGACAAGAATTAAAGCTCCAGCTTGCTGTTCCTCCTCAGGCATGTTTTTTGTTTCTTACAGACCTTAAGAACAATTTTCTTAAATTCTTTTAGAAGAAGAACACATAATGACAATAATACAACAAAAATCACTACAAAAGATGCATACCTCATAACATAGAGGATCAGCCTTTATAGCAGCCTTGTACCTCGAGAATCACATGAAGAGCACAGTCATGTGAGCAACTACCATAAAACATGTATCAAGTCCAGCAACTGGCAGCAACAACATAAGAAACAAGTGGAAAGGAAAGAAACGAAGGAAGAAATTGAATAGCATCCACTCAAACCAAATATCCAAAAGATAATGTTCATCTCCAAATAGTCTTACTAAATATATCGAAGCATAAATTCAAACAGAAACACATTCAGAAGGTAACTCACCATAACCGAGCCTGTGCACGATTTTCTTGTGCTTCATATGCCTTGCCTCTCAAGAAGCAAATTGCTGACGAAATCTATCATGACATACATATTTGAAGGTTACAATGAGGACAGCATTATCATTCAAAATATCCCTATCATAGCAGAATAACCAAGAAAAGATATGTACAACTTTGTCTACTTTACAATTAGTCATGTTCAAACGCTTGGAAGGTAAGTTGGATATGATCAAGGAGATAAGAAAAAATCAAGAAATGCCCATGGATGAGATGAGATTGAAACAAGATATGCTTCATAAAGTACATGTACATGAAAGTTAGCTCACATTGGCATGACGAAACAGCCAGAAGAAAAAATAGATCCTGGTAGGTCTATTCTATGAGAAACAGTATTTTTCAATGCTTTACATTTCCTCAAGTAAAAATTATAGTCTTTTGCAAATAGAGCGGGCGCAAGAAGTTTCCAGAACTATTGAGTAAAATATTAGGTCAATTCCTACTCTAGCCTTACAGTGATTTTCTTCAATCTGTGTTCGTTGATGATCATATACTTACATTGATTTCCCGATCTTCACCATCTTTATCCAAATACATGATATTGCAATCCCTTGTGTCGGTAATATTTCCATGTTCATCAACTTGTGCATCACCAAGCATCAGCAAGCACTGGTCCCATTCCTTCAGTTCCTCCTGATAGTGTATGTGTAAATTCAAGGAAAAGGTAAAGAGTCTGAAAGTGAAAGAATCAAGCAAAAGATACCAACTCTCATATACTTTTCTAGCTTAAAGGCTTGTAAAAACYYAAACGACACTGTAATAGAAGAATCCTAGGGGATAGCAGGCAGGGAAACACAGTAGCTCTGGTCTCAGTAACATTAGACTCCTGTAAATGATAGACCCACACAGCCGTGACTAATACATACTTATAATTCCTCAGTCATCTCAAGACATAGCTGAGAAATGAGAAAAATTAAATCTTTGCAAACTGGCACAGTATCACTCCCTAGATAAGCACAAGTGCATAACATAGTAGTTGCCAGATTAAACTTTCCAACTAAGTCTTATCTCTTCACAGCAACTCCCAGTACTCGTTCACAAGTAAACTACTAGAGAATTGCATATTTGACTATTAAAAAAAAAAAAACAATAATAACAAACTTACCTAAATTCACTTTTCCAAATGCAAAAAGGAAACGGATATTGAGAAAATGATATTGACATATGTAATCATACAGATTTAGAGGCCTAATACTTACGAGACATTTGGCGGCCAGGTATCTAAAACGGAGGTCGCGGAGGACGATTTGGGAGGCGTTTAACAGATGAAAAGCTCTTCGGTAGTGGCGGCCAAGGTAAAGTGCTTGGGCCTGCATGTAGATATCGGCCGGGTCGGCCGTAATGGCCGCCACCTTATCGGCGAAAAAAATTGCAGATGAGTACAAATGTTTGCTCACGCAGTCCCTCACCACTCCCCTCAGCCTCTCAATTTCTTCTTCCTTCATGGTTATAAACTAATTTTTGAAATGGCAGCAAAAATATTTCCACTTTGGTTAGGGATTCAAACAACGAAGAAGGAAGATAGATTAGAGGTTAAAAGGGCGGGAGGTTGGTTTGTATTTTGTTCTCGATAAATCTGATGAAAATTGGGCTGGGCTATGGCTTATGGGCCACATGGCTAAAAAGTTAAATGTCGAATAGGTTGAGCCTCAAACGGTGTATCAGGGTATTAGTTCAAGTTTTCATGGTGCAACCGACTTGGGAGCAAACGTACTGGTCTTGTAATAGGGTCATAATAGGGTTCAAGGGATACTGTGGTGTCTTAATTAGTTGTGTAATATGCAATATTTGTAGTAACGTGCGCGATGAAGAATTATAGAGAGCCGTTAGAGGTAAGTAGATAGTTTAAGCTGGTAATTTGTTTGATAAATTTATTCATAAGTGCCTAAAAGCCAGGAAACGTCGCTTTTCTCCGGCATAAACTAAGTTTGTAAAACTCCCGAAAGACCACGGCTTGCCCGAGACGGTAATTTTACTCGTATATACATGTTTTTTAAATGAAGGGAACGTATTAAGCTCACAGAAAGAATTAAAGAAGTTGCAGAAGCAGGTAAAAGCAGCTTGTAGAACCGAGACGGCATTCGGACCGTCTACCACTCAGTATCGTCTCTCTTTGTCTCATTGCCGTTTCCGCAATTAATTTTATGCTACGGTTATTCTCCCGAAGCTGCCAAATTGTTTCATACTCCATTGTCTCCTAGTAAATTATACATGAACTAATTTTTATATGTTTGTAAATTAGTGAATTGAAAAGCGCGAATTAACCGTTCGATTTAATACGAATTTGGTCTTTTAAATGAACGGAAGAAACGACGCTCACCGGACTTCCTCAAGAAGACCGTGCATAAATCTTAACGGGAGCAGAGAAAGAAGAGGAGTTTGTTGAAGACAATAATATTTTTTTTTGAGAAAATAATCAAAACCCCTTTTTTCAAGGATCGGGGAGGTTGAAAAAGGGACAAATGTATACGGTATTTCA
>MEJB01000008.1:4994143-5019178 GCA_001752375.1 Rhazya stricta
TTGAATCAGATGGCGGAGAAGGGGTGCAAGCCAGATTTTGATTAGTTATTGGTGGGTTTTGCATGGAGGGGAAACTTAGAGAAGCCAACGAATTGTTTGAAGATATGCCAAGAGGAAAGTGCTTGCCAGATGTGGTCACTTACAGGACACTTTTCGATGGGCTTGTGAGGGATGCTGTTGAAAGAAGCAGCTTTTYTTTTGGATGAAATGGTCTTCAAAAATCATCTTCCTCGCTCTTCAAGTATATTTAGATTTGTTGAGAGCATAATTCAAGCTTGGGATACAGAATTGTTGTGGATGGTTTTGGAAAATCTAGCTAAAGGAAATTTTATTGATGTAATTATATGGAGGATTGTGATTTCTTCTGTGTGCAAAAATAATCTGTCAATTACTTATGCTTTTCCTGATACTCTGTGAGTGGGACAAGATTATTGTGTTTCAACCCTATAGAATTGGCTGTTCAGAATAGAGTATCATTTCACTGTCAAATTCTTCTAGAGGGGAGATTGTTGGCTGTATCAGTTTCATTTTGTGACTAGGTATGAGTTTCCATGCTATGTCCTTGCTCTTACTTGTGAATTAGGTAGCGTGAAATCAGTTTGTGGCTTTAGGCCGCAGTTTACTTTATTCTGCTTTATTCAATGGGTTTTGCATAGTGAATCATATCGCTGGAGTTTAATAAGATGTTTCCTCTTTATGTCTAGCACCATAATAATTGAACTTCTGAATTGGTATTCATTCTTCGACTCTATATGTTTTTCATTCATTRTTCTTGAAAGGAAAGATGTTGTGAATTGACTGGTTTTATGCTGATCAACAATTTATTGGATTGATCTTTTGGTGCATGTGCGTACCAGGGTGCAGATTCAACACCATTGGACGACAATTTCAGATATTGGACAACACAGTTTCACTGAAGCAGGTATTTGTATTTTTATGTCATACGTGAGGCTTAAGAAACTATTGTTCCCCAAGCTATTTTGTGCTTGGAATGTACATGGAAGTGTTAAGTTTTCACGTGCTCGTTAGTCGCCTCAAAATGGTTATGAGAAAAGATTCTCTCCACAAGATCCAATTTGTTGTTCAACTATACAAAGTCAATCCAAATTGTAATGGTTTTTATATTGCAGAAATCTCAGTTGTGCAGTCCTTATTATCCAATCCTACTTAGCACCCAAGTATGTGTTTTTCTTTTACTATTTTAATCTATAACAAACACAAACACGAGCGGCTAGTCGGTTCTAAGTACGGCTGAATCTATATTACGCATGGAAGTATATAGTCTTCTCTATTGTGAGGTTTTCTTCAATACGTTGTTGAAATGTCAACCGTCTCTCTCACATCGGGAGGGTTCTTCTTTGCTTATTGTTTATTCTTTAGTGTAATTCAATACCAATCAAAACTTTGTTATAGTGATAAATTCGTCTTTAGGTTACTTTTGTTTGCTTTAGTTTGTCATCTCCTGCACTAGTCTTTATTCCAACTAGGCAATTCGAACTTCATTCAAAGTTCAAACTTGTATCACGGTTGTGTTCTCATAATGAAATTACTCTGCATTATTTCTAGGCTGCTATCCGGTTCAGAGCTTCCTTTTCATGAGGGAACTTTGCGACTTGTGTCCCTTTTGGTTCCTCTTAAAGTCTTCCCCTTGGAGAAAGAAGTGAAATCAACACTACAGTTCAATATATCGCCATCAACCAGGTGAAATGAGCATGTATCAAACTACTTGAGCTAAAGGCGCAAAAGACCATTTCAGAATCTGCCCACTGGCCGGCGGCTTAGTTCACCGATACCTAGGCATTTTCCACGAGGCATTCACAAAGACATTAGTAACTCCACAAGCAAAATATTCCTCTTCCAAATTCAACCTTGTTGACCCAGCTTGCCAACTTAAACACATGCCTTCATCATTTTGTGTACATATATAAAGCATGCCACTGCCAAGACATCTTCTCATTCCATTCCAATATTCTCATTCCACTCCCAAGAAAACTCTAGTACTCTACTCTTTTTTCTTCTCTGCTCTAGTCATTAACTGCATGGCTTTCTTGGGAACYAGATTGCTCGTTTTGGTTCTTATYTTAGTGTATTTTGCACAATCCTCAGAAGCAAGGAAGCTTTTGGGCATTCAAACAACAGAGATCCCTTCCMTAGGGGTCAGTATGGTGTTGAGTTCCCTCCCCAAGGGCTCTGTTCCATCTTCAACACGGAGTAATCAAGGCCATGCAGCAACTCTTGCTAATGAGGGACACTTCCCTCATCTCTGTGGCCATGTTGATCGGAATTTGGAGTTTGTACCCAGTCCCGGAATCGGCAACTGAAGTCATCAAGTTTTGGATTCTTTATCCGCGGGAAAAATATAGTGACATTGATTATATATTCTTCTCCATTTTGAGAGTTTCTTTTTTTTTTTTCCTTTTAAATTCTGACTTTTAGATGAAAAAAACAATTAATGTATTTGTTAAAATGTATTTCTTCTATTAAATCGAAGAAGAAAATATGAGAAATTGTTATTATTAAGAGGGTGGTTTGCTATCTCTGCATGACTGCTTCTGACGTTTTCTTGCAAGTGTTGCTTTGTTCTCACGATTATTCTAAATCATCTTTTGAGAAACTGAAGCGAGGTTGAACTTTAAACATTTAAATTTGAATAGAAGCATTGATAAGTAGTAAAATTTTTAAATATTGAAATTTTACTTCATAATATCTAAATAAATATTAAATTTAATTAAAACGTCTGATAATTAATTTAACATGAATAACAATACTATCATTTCGGTAGTCGAACAGGAAAGAGAGAGGAAATAGTATGTTATTTTTTATAATAAATAAAAAAATTACTTAACTCATTCGTTTGAATGTATGAAGGAGTACTGAGTGTTAAATTAAAATTTTTATCACACTTAAAATGTATTTAAGGATTTAAAGAATAATTAATATTTTAAATTATATTATTAAATTGTTTTAATATAATACATTATTAATTAGTTTAATTGTAAGTATTTGAATTATTTAATCAAAGATGTCAAAATCTCAACATACGCTAACCATTAAAGAGAGATAAACTTAGTTGAGGTTGAGGTAAGAAGACAAATATTTGATTTCCGCATTGCATATTATTGTAAGAAATGATAATTTACCTGCACTTATTATCAATTGAGGCAAGTTTGAAACAACGATAATTTGGCTGTCTTATAGTCTAGAAAAGCTCGTTACTGAACTCATCCTTATTTTAAAACGAACCTTTCCATTCCTTTGCAAGCTATGGTCTATTTTGTGAAGATTGGTTTGCATGGGCCAGATCGACTAAAACACCAGACTATAGAAGAAGTATATCAAGCTCATATCTGACTCTGAAACCCATATGACCGGTCAGCTTTGGGCCAATCTGGATGACCAAATAGGACGTGGTCTACAATCTCAAAGAAGAGCACCTTTCCTTTCAAATTTACGAGCATTGATTGCAATGAGAGACTTTTTGGCATTTGCCCAACAAACTCAAGTTCCATTGCTCAACAAGAAATTGCACTCAAATCTGATCTTATTATTTGCAATGATGGACTTTAAAACAATCCATGATGAAATAATATGAAAACCTCACCCGTTAGGGATTGGAGTAGGACCTTAAGCTTTGCTCAGCATGAGTAGCAATCAAAGCTACATTAATCTCATAGATGGCCAATCTAGAATTTGAACATGTNAGCACCTTTCCTTTCAAATTTACGAGCATTGATTGCAATGAGAGACGTTTTCGCATTTGGCCAACTAACTTAGTTCCATTGCTCAACAGGAAATTGCACTCAAATCTGATCTTATTATTTGCAATGAGGGACTTTAAAACAATCCATGATGAAATAATATGAAAACCTCACCCCGTAGGGATTGGAGTAGGACCTTAAGCTTTGCTCAGCATGAGTAGCAATCAAAGCTACATTAATCTCATAGATGGCCAATCTAGAATTTGAACATGTGGAAATATCAGTAGATGACCAATCTACATTAATGCCACAACTGCCTCGTTTCGCTGTTCACATCAACCCTTAAATGAGCAAGATTTACCAAATCTTCTTAACTATGGTTCGTCAGTTTCCTTTGCTTTGCTGCCAATTTATGACCCATCCTTCCTCTTTAGTTTGATTCGGATGAAACCCCTATGCAAAAAAAGCCTAGGCATAACTCGTCATGCCATAATCAGCAGGTTGTAGGTGTTGCACCAGAATTGGAAGTAAAAAGAGTTTGCGAATAACTAAATCAAAGTGACGTTCCATGCAATCCCTATTCGTAAATTGAACTCAAATGAATCTCATTAAACGAGAATATTGAAAGGTAAAAAGAAAAAAAGTCTGAGAATAAAAAATAAGTAAATACTAAAAAAAAATTTCTTAGCCTCTGAACTCGAACGTGTGATCTTGGTTAAAATGTTTAATAATCAACTTGGTAAAATTTGTGATATTATCATTTTTATAATTGTATCCCTTCTACATATTCGTCAAATTTGTAAAGTTTACATGGACACTCTATTTGTAAATATTTGAATAACAAAGTGATCAAGAAGGAAATACATGTAATTTTATCCAATAAATAAAAGAATTATTTAACTCGTGTGRATCAACTTTCGGAAGTTTGCATATACTGATAATGTTATAACATAGTTCTAATAGCGATGGTTTGTCCAAATGTAAGATATTTATGCATTAGGTGTAGATTTAAGCGAAAGGTACGCAAATTCAACCATTTCTTGAAAAAATTACTCTCTGATTTGATCTAGGCTTTCTTAGCCCCTATCTTGGGTTTTTTCCAAAGAACTACAATTTTGATATATTATTTTAATTAAGCTATTTTGAGATGGTCTCGACTATGGAAACTATTGCTTTCACAGTTTAGTTGAAAAGGGTTAGCTTSAGAAACATCCTTAGGAGTACATCTCAAAGCCACTCATCATGGAAGCAAGAACCAGATATGGCACAGTTCGATGAAGGCATGGAGACGCTGCAGAGACYAGGAATATAATATATACTAGTAAAATTTTTCATTCAATAAAACTTGCATAGGGAGGCATACATCCTACAAAGAGGAACGCTACTTATAATATACAGCTAAAGATCCCTCTGCCGACTTGTCTGAGAGTACTATAAATAAAGAACCTGGGAACGCTTTTCTGGGCATATTTATATATCATATTACTACATATGAAACGTAAAAGATCGGTGCCATTCAACAATCTACGCGCTTTTCCTTTGATTTTAAAGAGGAAGAAAAAGCACATAAACAGCAACTAAGCAGGCCAGCCATGGCTATCATCATTCTCTATGATTTAACATATTCCAAAATAAAATATCTAAAGCCGGTGGCCTCCAGTTCACTTCCTTCATGTTGTGGGATCCCACTTGATTGATGGGAGGGAAGTCAATGGTTTTTACCTTTCCTTGATTCGTGCATGGTTAACAAAGATATACCTGACATTGAACTGCAGTTTTGCCTATCCTAAACCCTGGAACCACTGTAAAAGCCACCCGAGGCTCAGTTTCCGGTGAACCATCCGATGACCTGAAGGCTTCGTCACTTACGCTCTCCATGTAAACTTCTGAGAAACGACTTCTTTTGCTTACTTGGAAGATTGAGGCTTCTGGGTTGAAGGAAAATGCCAGGCAGTGAAGCAGCCAGATGCGTTTTGCCATTTCTGCGAATGTAATGAAGAACGATGTCTCGGGAAATTCCCCTGCATTTACCAGATTTCTCTGATCCATGTTGCCAAAGAGCGACGTTTCCAACTTGGGATGAATGAGTCTCAAGTATTTAGCACGACAYTATTTGGCGAATGTTGATTTAGGCTTCCAAGCTAGGTAGTCCATAGGTTTTACCGACTTTAATTCCCTGAATCTGTCGAAGAATAGCCGCTCTTGTTTCTTTTGCTCAGAAAAAGATTCATCTGAAATGGAGAATTCTGGATGATMAAAACCATCGAACATCTCTCTGCAGACAAAGGATTCAAATGCATAACATTTGTGGCTGGACTTCCAGAAAACAACATCAGGTTGAATTGAATTTGCTGCAGCATCTAAATCCAACTCTGCAGATTCCATTGCACTTATAAGTAACCGAACAAAGCTCCGGATCGATTTAACTGTTTGACGAAGAAATGTGATGAAKTGGTTGGGCTTTAAGCTTGATAACTGAAGATTGTCTAGAACCAATAATTGACCGCTTGAACTCAATCTCCTTTCCACTAACTTGTTCTCTCTATTCGCTTCCTCTAACTTCTCTTTCAGAAATGTTATTTCAGAGTCCTTCAGCTTAACCTGAGATTCCAATTTCTTCCCTGTGATTTCATATGTTTTGAGTAAACTTTTCTGCTCCTGAATTTCAGCCAGAATCTGGGTGGTTTCTGGAGAAGATTCATCCAATTGTTTCTTCAAATAACACTGCTTCAATTCTGACAAATTCTTCAACTCTGAAATTACCATCTCATCTGCAGATTGAATCCCATCTGGATCATAAGGAGACTGAGAGAATTGCAACTGAGCATATGCTGCCTTTATAGCTGAAACACTGGCAAAGAGCTTGGCAAGAAAAGCCTCAATTGTAGCTCTATCACATAAATGCTGGTTCTCATCTTCAAAAGACTGCGAATTTGTCTTTTTCACCAGATTATCCTTGACAATTTCACCAGACTTAACCTTCTGGATGCCATCATCTGGAGCTATCCCGGTCACAGCTCGAATATGTAAAACTTTAGCAAATGTGCGCGCCAATCTGCTTTTGTTCTTACTTGGGGTCACAGCAGCCCGGTCAACTGAATCCATTCTGAGCCAAAGAATAACAAATGATGATCAGAACCSAGCTGCAAAAAMATACTATTCTTGATCACGAAGCCTTCAGCCAACAATAAGAACACCATAAGGTAAAAGGTAGTATGAGAATATTGTGATGATCATGACTAAKGTGTTTCACATAAAAGAAAAAAAGCAGTYAGCTTTAGCTCATGGATCGAGGACTTTTAAAGCACAAGGAATTTCTTTTTGTTTTTCCCTTTGTGTGCTTCTGATTTTCTATCTTTTTGACAGAATTATGAAGTGGATCCAAAAGGAGGTAAAAGAAGAATGAATAGAAATATGGAGGAAGAACAAGGAGGAGAAGAATATAGATTCTCGGATGCTCAAAAAACATCCAAGAGTACAAAGTTGAAAGTTTCATAATAGGCCCCAGTGGGGTCACCAAGGTACCCCCCCAACCCTCCAAACATCAAAACACAGGTGCATAGTCTAAAGAAATAGACAAACAAATAAACAAAGCATAAACCAGGCTGAGAATAAGAAAGAAAAGGAATATACAAGAATACTAAGAATAGAAATAGTTCAAAAACTGAAACGATAATAATAGCAAAGCTGCATCTTACAATATGATATGCTCTGCACATAATTGTCAAGTTCATAGAACCAACCAACGTTTGACCATAACTATTTAAAGTTCTCTTCCTACCTTAAGAATATCTTCTGTATCATACATCGTTCGCCTCCTTAACATCTTTTTTGTCTTTCTAGCTAGCAAGTATGTAACAGATGACACAACCACAACAAAGTTGCCCAACGGGCAAGCAGATAAGGCAACAACACTTTCCTCTAGAGTGATCTTCTACAAATCCTTAGAGCCATTCAAAGAATCAGCAATTCACGGCAATAGTAGCAGAGTTGCATCTCACTTTTATTATATGCATATGAAACTAAATCTCAAGAAGTAGAATACATCAAACTTGTGCAGTTTAAGGCACATCCAGTACAACCCTCCATCAGATAAAGTTGAGTGGAAATCCAGACTTCCCCCCTCAAGCTTTCATGAAAAGACTATGCATACCTCATTGCAAACTAAAGCTGCCATTCAGATAAGTGCAGCACACAGTACACTACACCTTTAACTGTAGGAAATGCCTAAAAGCTCTAAACCAAACCACAAAATTTAAATGACATATTCAGGATTTGGCATTTTTGTTATTATTTTAAATATCGATATGATCTGCGGAGTCAATAATTCAGTGATCGAGTAAATTCCATATTACAAGGACATGACCCTAACCTCTGGAGAGACCAACCACCTGAATTTACAACACTGGATACTATAGGGACCATGACGTAAAAGTTTAAACCCTATTAAAAGAATATCTGACTAAGCATGAAGCGAAAAACACGTGTCGACACGTAATAGTAGGACCCACTACAATTCTGACCTGTTGGGCTCAATTAGCACAAGTCACATATCCTACTGAAAGAAAATCACATGGGTCCTCATGAATATTTCTGTAGAGAAATATTTGTCATTTCAGTGATGTCAAATCAACGGCTTTAAATGTGGGAAGTCATTAAGATTCGAGCCCAGAAAAGTTATCCAACGGCCAAAATACCTCAAATCCCCAGGACAAATTTTTTACCTGCAAACAGTGGAACCCACATTCCAACATGTGATCCCTCACAACATTTATTCAGCGATTTGCATAATTCAGTCACGCGCAAAGCACGTGTTACTGACCGTCACCCTTGTAACTATGGAGTCGACCACAGGTGAACATACTGAGACAGAAGACTCGTGCAGTCGTGATCCGCACAAAGTTTACGAATACGTATGATTCTCTACATGCGGGTGCAGACAGATAATCATATCCATTTACGAATAATCAACGGCGCCGTTAAACGCTTAAAGCAATTTTACCGTTACCTTCTAAAAAAACACACCTTCAGAAATGGCGGAGATTTTCTATCTCCCTTGCATCACAGTGCAGAATCTCGAGTGTCAAGAACTCACAGAACACAATAAAGCACCTCTTGACTGGTTTCTCTCTCTCTGCAAACCTATGAGCAAAAACCCTGAATTCGAAACATGGCCCGGTTAAAGGAGGAAAAGAGAGCTACGTACGACTCCATGGGAACAGAAGAGAAGCATTAAATCGCGAAAGTGCCAGCGGAAAACCATACCTGATGGAGAAAGAGAGTGTCTTTTAAGAGTAGAAATCTTGCTTCCGAGAAGAATCTGAAATCAAGAAAACCAGTGACTACAAGAGGGGAAACTGGAGAGAAACTGATCTTTTTTCTGAGTCATTTTCCAAATATTGAGATTAAATGGTTGTTGACGTTGGAGATATATCCAGCTATTGAATAAATAAAGAGTAACAAATGACTCAGAAATATAGAAGCTTTATGGAAGTTTCTAAAAAAGCCATAAACATACCTTGAAGTCTACAAAGAAACTTCGTGGTGTAACATCAAAGAGCAGGTTGGCACTGAGGTAAGTAAACTACGTCTTGACCAGCTGGGATTATCTTGATTGATTTATTAATCAGTATTTAATGGAGGTTAAAAGAGGAAAAAATTATTGGGTTGGATTTTGAGGAGGTTTATGAGAGCTTCTRTATGGGTTTGGCGAGTGAAAGTGAGATTGCAGAAAATGGTTGTGTGCGCTTTTGGGGAGAGAGGATGAGCGTGTATCTAAAGAGAGAAGAATAGAAACGGAGTTTTTGGAGGAGAGAGAAGGAGGGAGTAGAAGAAGAAAAGYACGAATATAGACAGAGGATTGAGGAATTGTCCAACATCAAAATTCAGAGCATTGGGAATTAAAAACACTGCCCAGTGATCGAGTCCATTTTTTATTCTTTGACCGTCTTACCCTCCAAAATATATTTATTTTTGGATGCTTTAAAGATTAATATATTTGATAGTATTTTCAGAAAGGATTTAGATTATAAATGCTCATTTTCTGAAAAGATTGGACGTTCAATCATCAAAATTTTCTTTTATTCCTTTTCATATTGATAAGAAAAATTTGACTTCGATCACTCTTCTCATATATTTTTTCTCAAAATTATTTTTAAAATTTATATAATCATTTCGAAATGATTAATATAATATATATTCGGATATATTATAAAAAAAGAAGCGTAACTAATAAAAAAAATTTACTTAAAACTTTAATTTTTTAAAGATGCCGACCATAGTGAGATCCCTTAAATCTCACACAAAAGAAAAAAGAAAGTGAAATAAAAATGGAGAAAAGTGATCTGGTTTATTAGAGAGGATAAAATTGTTGGGGTATATTAGTCAATTGAGAAAAAGGGCTAGCAACGCGGGTTCACACAGATGTCTGCATTGGATGAAGGGAGGGTGGAGGATTCTGGGAGGGAAGGGTATGGGTGGTGGACCGGTGGCAGACTTGGACTCAGATCATAGACAATTTCATTATTGGCCCTCCGATCATTTGGTGAGTATCTAGCCACCGATTTTTTGTCTACCCATCTAACTATTACCCCCATACGTATACGACTGTTTGGTAGGTAATCAAATTTCATATTTCACTTGTTACATTAATTTTAAAGAATATATAGATTATTCTTTTTGTATTAAAAGTTTCGTTTGATAAAATTGAAATTTAAAAATTGAAGGATGAAATGTGAAAAATAGCTGAAATCATGAACACTATAAATTTACTTTGAATTTATTTTGCACGTCTAATTTTGAACATTAAATTTAATGTTMTAATATATTAAGTAAGAATATCACTATTTAAGATTAAGAATTATTTAACGTATTAAGATATTATTAAATTATTATATTATCAAGCTATTTTAAATTAATAAGTTCTTAATTGATTATGGTTTAAGTGCTGAATTAGATTATAGAATAGGAGACCTCTATTTACAGTGTCAATTTGAAATAATTTTGGATCAGATTTTACTAAGAACAATGACTCTACATATGTAATCTAAATTAATCTCGTTAATCGAAGATATTAGATAATTTTACAAAGAAATTTATATTCTTAAAATTCAATGGATTAGTTGTGAATTTTAAAAATATAAATATTTATTTTTTGAAAAAAAGGAATAATAATTTTCAGTGCCACATAATTGGACATGTTTGTGTTTTTATTCTCAAAGTTGGGTTCCTCCGAACTGATCCAGGCCGAAGAKAAGACAAGTGCTAAAGAGATATATGCCAAATAAAAAGGAAAAAGAAAAAAGAAAAAAGAAATGCACTTGAGAAGAAGATGCTGAATTATTGGAAATACTTTTGGAATAATTGAAAAAGCAATATTCAAATTTTTTGGAATAATTTAGTTAGTATTTGAGTTGTAGTACCCTTCTTGTTTTCCACATGCACATTCTTCGCCTAATATTTAAAATATTTTTTTTCTTTTATGGTAGAATAAATAAAAAGTATTTACTGAAAGTCGAAATTAGATAGTACATAAAGTTGTTGTCCTGACCTGGTCCTAATTTTCTCTAGGTCTTAAATCAATAATTGATCATCTTACGTTGTCATCTAATGAGAGAAGCACATCTTGCCTAAGAAAATGGTTATTAAATCCTGCAATAAATGCATGTATATTTGTAGAATTCCATTTGAAAAAAAATAATGTTTTAAGGTTATTTATGGCCCATTTTTTGTTATGTCATTGCCGTTACGTGGGTTACGGATCAACTAGTATATTAGAGTATAACGTGCATATACACTTAACTTCTCTATATACATATTTTTTTTTTTTTTTTGATTGGTGTGATGAAAGGTATGCAGCTATGAGTGTACTAGAAGATTCAAAGTCACTCGAGAGAGGAGCATACATTTAATCGGCTCCAAATTTTTTAATACATATTTCTGCTATGCCAATCGAAACAGGATAGAAGAGAATGGGTGTTAGAAGGAATAAAATGATACATTCACGTCGTGATTTTATTATTGCGTAACGGAAAACGTGGTAAAAAATATATAGATATTAGAAGAATCTTTTAATATACTCATTGCTACGCTCTCTAATATAATAATAAAAAGAAAACGGGTAAATTAAATAAAAGAATCAAATTCAAAAGAAAAAATCAGTTGAACTATCATCTTTAATTCTACCAAGATTTCCATTGAAGGGTAGAAACCTGGTTAGGATGTCCCAATAATGGCAAACTATAATGGATCAATGATCTTCTTTGATGGGACAATATCATGCATTAAGGACTGATATTTTTCAAATTGGGAATGGTGGGATTTTGTAGATGTATGTACCCATTGCGAGAGACAAACAWACTAATTCTTTAAGTAGCAAATCATTAGTGGTTTTGTCCAAAATTCCAATTAGGTAGTATAGGCTTAACATAATAGATTTGGACCAAGCATTTCTCCTTCACTCTTCTAATGACAACGAATGTTTATGTATTGTTTGTCATTCAGAATTTGGACAGTCATTTTTATTAGACATGTAATTTGATCACTCAACTTTTAATTAAATCTTGTTTTCTAAAATTTTACATGGTATCCAGTTCAATGAGTTTTTTTTTTTTTTGGTTGACAAGGAATCTCGTTAATGGTGGAACCTGTTTATGTGATGCATCTCGTAAGCATTATAGAAAAATTAAAGTATATGAAATAAACCCTCTATCAAAAAATCGAGCAGCAAAAAATGAAAGGAGACCAACGAAATTATTCCTTTCATTTGATCGCTCCTCTACTTACTTTTAGAAAAGAAAAGATGATTCTATAGATTCCAACTAGTATAATACTTAAGACTCAATTTATGTCCTTGTTTTTACTCTAATAACTAGCAAAAACATTCTTGTCCAGGCCACATAATAATCTCCTATGCAAAGCATGAAAGGGACATTATAATTGGGTTTTTGGAGTGTTAGGCATGGCTATAAAAAAAATAACCCTTTGTTAATTAGTCATAATCTCGGTCCCTCACGTGTTGAAACATGCAATTAAGATTATGCACTTGGATGATTAAACGCCATAATCAAGGGAAAAGGATTTGTGGTGATAATTTCTAATAAATATTTCACATCAATTGGGTCCGAGATAAAGAACTTGGGCTGCAAGCCTTTGAATTGTGATCACAAAAGAACATGACTTAAAAGTGGCTTAGTTTTTGAAAAATTCTTTTGAATTGACTTGTAAACCAATTAGAGCAGGTTAGGATCTAGTCATTTTTGTTCCTTTTGCCATATATGCTTGTCCAAGACTGATCTTGGCATCCAGGGAAGAATCTACATTTAGAACACTTGGAGATCGACATAGACTTATAAACTTAGATAGGTGAATATTTTTATGTTCTTGGTGCTTCAATCTTAATTAGTCCATTTCATGACACTACAATGACTGCTTAGAATCTGACAATCCAGATGGTTTTCTTGTGAACTTAGAGATTATCATTCATTTTTTTTTTTTTTTTAACGATATGTTGCATTAGTGTTTCAAGAAATAGATGGCACTATCAAAGAGTTTTGGCTATATTTATATTGCGTTTTCATTAAAAAAATAAACCTCTTTTGACTATGTTGAAAATATCATTTATGTAGCTTTTTCAGCAAAGCACATAATCTTGCTTTAATAAAAAATTTATTTGTACTGTTTTTTCCACTAAAAAAATCTTCCTTCGATGAACTTRTTTCACTACAAAATAAAAATTAATAAAATAAATATTTCATCAACAAATTATAACCCCATTGTTTCCAATTCAAATGAAATTTTTACTAACTTTTTTTTTTTTTTTTCATTTAGGAAACGATTTCAAAATTCAACATTTTTAATTTTTGCATCTTCTCATTTAAGAACTCTTTTTTCCACCAAAGATTTTTTTTTTTTTTTCCTTCATGAAAAGCCAATCCAAGAACTTGGGGTAAAAAAAAGAAATGCATTTTGCAACTACCATTGAATTATTTCATATAAGTAGAAAATGGCAGAATCAAGCAAAAGCATCAAGAAATAAAAATTATGAAATACACAATGTAAAAGATTTTTATTTATATAATCATTTGGATTTGAAGAGTTTTTCAAACGAAACCAATATTTCAGTTTTCAAAAATTTGAAATCAAACCCAAACAAATCTGATAGTGAAAACATAAATTTTGTTTTTCCTTTTTTTTTTTCAATTTATCAAATTGAGAGATTTCCAATTTGTTTTAACAACTCTACTATTTTTCCACCTTGATCGTCTATCTAAATCTAACCGTTAAGATTGCACTTGCAATAAAAACGTACTTTACTTAAGAGACATTGTAATCTAATATTCAAGTTACCTATTTTATAATATAAAAACTTCGAAATTTCAAATTTTAATCGACCGTGCTTCAAATGTTAAAAGAAAATAAAATAAGACATTATAATACCTTAATAACTTAGAGATTCTTCAAGTGTTTTTCTTGAGTTTTTGTACAGTGAATCTAAAGAAATAATGACAAGAAAAGGTTGCATTAGCTTATATGTTTTGTCCATAGTCAAAGAACAAGTATTTGAGCGGGCATCCAGAGATAATAAAGCCAATTTTCATCGATGATGGATATACCAACTTGGAGACACCAATTATATAACTGGACATTGAGATGTTGGTGTCGTTTTGTTCTTTTTCTTCAACCGTCATTTTTGGTCCTTACCAGGAAAAGAAAGTATACCGAATCGTCAAATAACGTTACTTTAGGCAAACAAGAGTGGCGAATATATACTGATGTAGATAATCCCTTAAATTTTTGTGGTATTTCAATATACACKAAAAATAGGGGGTCGCTTCAGACCCTCATTGAAGAAAGTGGGAACATGAGCTTTAACCCCCCAAGCCTACGCTGGCTAGGCCTTGAAATATGGGTGCTGAACCAGAAAACCATATTTGGAGAACAGACATGCAGATACATATATTTGCCGGCCAGAGGGATCTAGACAAACTCTTAACATCCTAATCCTGGTTTGGACAAGGGATAWTAGCAATATAGGTGCTCAATCTTGAATGGAAGTAATTGTTCAATGAAATTAATTTGAATAGGAAGAGCTTTTAGTAACTACTTAAAGGTTTCAACCGCAAATAAYATGGTTCAACGCTATGTTGTTGATCAGCTCCTCTATAAGAAAAAAAGTATTCGACTACCTTCTAAGTTCTCAGATTTGAAACTTCTGGTGTCAGGCAACAACTACATGATCTCGTGATCAGCAAAAATGAACTGAGAGCTAATGGGAACACCAACCCTTGCTCAACCTGTTGTAAGCTTAAAGACCAAAGAACCCAAGCTCACTGGCCTTCTCCTTTTCGAATGTCTCGAAATACTGGTATATGATGGTCACAGCCAGTAAAATCCCCGTACCCGAACCAATTGCCCCCATAAAGTCGGCCAACACAGTGAGTGCTCCAATGCACATGCCACCAAAGGCTGCTGCTGTGGGTATGTAGCGATTCAGCTCCTTCTGCAGATTTGATTCTCTATGACCTGGCATCACCATTTGTTGTTCCTGCATCATTTAGAAATAACATAGGATCACATTCTACACTTAGAGGCATGTGATTCAAAAATAATCTTGTCTTTCAAGGCAAGGTTTATCTTCAGTATATCCAGAAGTGAAGTAAATTGAGTTCTTTTCTTAACCTCATTAGTCAACTGAAGAAGGTTAAGTTTTTACAGCTGCATTAGACACAAGATAAACTAATTCCGTAGTCTCACTCCTCGAACTGCCCCTCTTCTTGGTTGCGGGGAGGGGAAGGGAGGGGGTCCAATTCTCCATGATGAGCCTGAACTATTAATCAACAGGGACAATAATGTGTGTTTTAAGTCAATTGGACAGTTCAATCATCAATGAGTGAGTTGAGGCCTGCATTATCTCATTTACATCTGCTAATATTCAGGAAAAGGTCATAGSAACTTGCTCCAACTCCGGTGCACTAGATGGATAAGGATTTCCATGACAACTGTAAGATCCACCCTTGTCTCAGAAAACATAGACATCTAGCAGTATGYAAGGGGAAAAACGAATGCCAATAGATGAAACTGAAGTTAGCATGAAGGAAGCCAAAAAATCCATTTCGATGCTAATTTCTACAAACAACTGTAGCCTAAACAGTTGGCTACTAATATGAACAGAAAATAACTGTCTCTCCAAAGAAACATCACAACCTCTCAACAGAACAGATATAACTATTGTATGTTTATTTACCATCTCAAAGGTCAAGTCTCCATTACTATAGGCCTAATTCAAAATAGACACATTCACAAACCTTCTAGTGCCAGTAACAGTCCTAAGGCTAATGAGGAAGTTAAGTTGCACAAAATAATACCTTAAGCTGCTTGGCAACATCTCTGGCAGAGGATCCTGAAACTTCAATCCAGGTTTTTGAGAACAAAGCACATGCGGAGAGCATAAAAACTATGTAAAAGAGTGCATGAAATGGATTGGCTGCCATATCTGCAAAGCTGCAAAACCAGCAGTAAACAGTATTAGTAAAGCATGAAAAGAAAAGTAACATCTACAAGTCAAATGATGAAAAGAGCATGAAAACAAGTATGAACAAGAATTGAATCTCGTGAATGCCTCTACCTTGATGGTGCAGTAATATAATAGGCAATACCCCCAACTGGGACAGATTGACCAGAGTATTCGGATTCCTTCCACTTGCCCAAAAGGTTCACAAGGAAATTTCCACTGTACCTTCTGTACAGCAGCTGTTGACAAACAAACAAAATGAAATTAGTAACTGATTGATAGAATTTATCCAAGATAACTTCCAGTCAAGCATAACGGTTCAAATACCTGAGAAATGAAATATAGATTGGAAACAAGAGCAGATTGCAAGATAATGGGCATGTTGGATGTGTAGAACAGCTTAATTGGATATGAACCCTGCTGTCCACGGGCATTCTTTGACCTCACAGGTAAAACGACACGGAAYCCTTGGAAGTAGATAACTATAAGGAAGATCAAGACTGTGGCAAGCAAGTTGGTCACATTTGGAAGATTCTGCCGATAAAATGCTTCTCGAAGTGCCCTTACTTTGTCTGTTCGGGTTATTAGCAAATGGAACAAAGCAATGACAGCACCTTCAAATTCAGCTCCACGGCCACTGTTGATTGTGGTTGGGCTAAATGCTTTCCAAATGATGTTTTCACTGTTGAAGCAACCAGGAAAAAAAAAAAAAAAATTGTAAACCAATTCTTAAACCAACTAGTAGYAAAAAAAAGCCGCATATAAAAGCTTACCAGATATTGGTTGCAATGAAAAGCGAAATTCCAGAGCCTAGACCATATCCTTTCTGAAGAAGTTCATCTAGACAAATTACAATTATACCAGCAAAGCAGAGTTGAAGAATTATAAGAACGGCATTTCCAACTCCAAGTTGGCCAACACTGCCGTACATCCCTGATAGGACATATGCAACTGCCTCACCAACGGCAATAAGGATGCCCAATAGCTTTTGCGCACCATTTCTGGAAGCCCCAAAGACAGAAACCATTATAAGTAAGATGATATAAAACACAAAGCAATTTTACAAAGGAAATACAAGTACACATGCATGTGGTCAAAGCTGTACTTAGATACATTCCAAAAAGATCATTTAAGAGAGATTTAGCCTCCTGAAGTACTTACAGCAAAGCTCGATCCTCACGTACGTTGTTATCTACCTCAATGATTTTTGAGCCAGCCAAGAGCTGCATAACTAGTCCAGATGTGACAATAGGAGTAATACCAAGCTCCATTACTGTTCCACGGTTCGAGGCAAGGATGACACGCATCCAGTAAAACGGATCAGCACCTGTAGTAGAGTGGATGCCATACAAGGGAAGCTGACTGCATACTAGGAATATGAAAAGAGAGATCACAGTGTAGATGACCTTCTCTCTGAATGGGATTTTCCTGTCAGCACTCTGAACTTCGGGCAGAAACGAGAGAAAAGGTCGAACAAGYTGCAACACCCTGAATCCTCCCCCCATCTTTTTCAGATCAAAATCAATCAATCGAGTCAACCTACAGCATTCATTTATCGGGATCAATGAACATGRWAATAAGAAATARGACGACAAGTTCTAAATTCAAGCATTTGATTCATTTGCTGATCACTGAGTCAACATTCCATATAGACCTATCCTTGACTGAAAATTCATACCCCGATTGCAATTTCAAGTAGGTAGTATAAAACACATCACCAGGAAACAATAAATGGTACAGAAAACATTCCATATATACTGAACAGAAGGTTATGTTCAGCGCATTCCTGACAACATTCCGTGTCTTTACACTTGCTTTTGAGTTTCGATATTAACAAAATGATATTCACAGTCAGAAGCTTTCTCTATAACCAGCTCCTCCTAAAGATAGATGGAAAGAGATTGGGGAGGAATAAATGCCTCCAATAGACAAATATCTGGTTTGTAATGCAATCCATAAACTTGTATCCTATATAGATACAGTATATGAGTAATTAGTATAGTATAATTATCCATAAAAGCAACAAACAAACATTAATTCCATGGATTTACAAGAGAAGCAAACTGTAAAAAAACATCCTACAAGAAGCAAGCTCCTTACTGCTGCTATCTGAATTGCTGACATCCCAAATTTATTGAAACAAACTTAACCATAAAGAAAAATTCCTCAACTCTTTTGAGGTTGATACAGCATAAATGAAAGATTAGAACTTTGATCCAAATCCATGGTGCGATAGATTAAAAAGTTCTCATGGTCCGCTCATCTCTAATTTCTTTTCTTTACAGCAAATTAAAATCACCTCGTATAGCTAGCAAAAATACAACACAGAATTGAGAAAACGATTTGTTCGCGATGCTTTTGCAGCCCTGGTTACAGTTACAGATTATGAGGATTAGAAAGATGAGGATTAGTTACAGATTACAGTTACAGTTACAGTTTATGAGGATTAGTTACAGCAGATATCTTCCACCGAAAAAGAAACAAATTAAACAAATCTAGATACCCTTAAATACCCCAAATCACCAGTCAAACGAGCAGCATCTATTGTTTGCGTTGGTTGTTGAGGAACCAATAAATCTATTAAAATTTCAAACAAAAATCTAGAGATTCGTTTCAAATCTTAATTTTCCAATTGCTCGCGAAGAATTCGCAATACTCCAATAATGAAAAAATATGAAACAAAAAGTAACACTCAATCAGGATTCCAATTTGACAACAGAAAAACAGGCAGACTAACCTCCTTTTGGGGAAAAAGAGATGTCAACYGGGCTGTTGATTCTTCGGCCGCTTTGTTTTCTGAGATCTGTTTGCCCCCGAGAGAGATTTTTCATGTGATGCTCTTGCGTTGAAGGCGTTATAAAATAGGTGCCAACATGGCTAGTTCCTTCCACGTGTTCATCCAATAGCTTAGAGACATGTAGACATTAAGGAAACTAAAAGGCKACGCTTTTCATTTTTTGTCCTTTTAATCCTTATCTTAGTAGAATTCTTACTCTTTCCCCACAAATTTGCTTTAATTCCATCAAAGGAAAAGAGTATGACATATTGTGATATTTTATTATTTTCCTTCAAGAGAAATTGAATTGCAATTGAAGCCTCTCTAATAATTCCTTGACCTCACTTTTGCTGTTTCAGGTTTATATTGCGTTTTGYTTGAAGATGCTAGGGTTTCATGCTTAAAAAGTATTACTATTTTTATTTGTTTTCTATTAATCTATATTTATATTATTACGATGCATAATTAAAAAGAATATAATTATATATATCTGTTAATATTCAATACGTAATTTTTTTTACATATCTCTTACAATATGAAAATACGTCGAGTGTTGAAAACTTCAATTTTAAATTTTATCATGAAAATTAAATCAAGTTATAAATATGCCTAAACTGAAATCMTAAAGTGGAAGTAATTTTGGTTTAGTTTTTTATAGTTCAGTACAAATAGTATTTGGCCATTTACTACTCAATTCTTTTGGGTCAATTGACCCCATCTAAGGATAAATATTAACTAAATCAGGAAATACGAAATTATACAAAAAAATTAGATATAGCTCTAAATTTTAAATTTACAAAAAAAAAAAAATGGTTACTTCAATGTATTAAAAATTGAAATCAAAATTTTCTAAACAAAACAATCGAATCATACTGATAAATTCAATTAAAAATTTTTGATTTAAATTCAAATAACCGAGAGCTTTCGCCATCCAAATACAGGTTTCATTGACTCTAAAAGGTCATACATGTAGTGGGAAAACGAATTACAGACTCTGAAATGAAAACCATATAACTAATGTGAATCCATAATAATTTACATTTTACATGATAATATTGACCATTAGATGAGAGATTCATAAACTTTAAAGTCTGGCAGCCCAATTTGATAAGAACAAATTATGCAATTATTTAGCGAATGGAAACCATCCCATGTCATKGCCGAAACCACCCCGTATAATATCAATGGTCAGAGCACTCTCCACCAAATGCCAATAACAACAGGCACCAAAATCAGTAGCCTGGCATCCAGGTTATGGGCACCTCATATGTTGGCTGTAAAAAATAGGCTGATGGGAGATTAAAAGAGTGATACTTTAACTCCAATAATCTACGTAAGGTGCAGAATGTAAATAGAGAGAATGAGATTTTAGCAGACAAATTGTACACGGCAAAGATTATTCCATGAATGTTTTCTTCTATCTATGAATCATTCAAAAAAGATGGGATCATTTGAAAATTACAAATGCATATTATTGTTATAAGCACTCAAAGATCACATTCTTGGACAAAATTAACACTCTCCAACATCTTTGCATTCTCAACAAAATAATTCTTCAACTTCTCTTGTTCTGCAATATCTTGAAAGTGCACACATTTGACTTCTACTTTCTTTAGGCTGTGGCGCCAACAATTGATTGGTAGTGATACAGCACCTGTTGTCCTCCACCCCATCCATGGACCTCTTCTCATGGATAAACTGAATCAAGAAAAAGATATGCATGTAAGAAAACCTCCAATCAGCATCAGCAGATAATGACTACTAACCTCCCAAAAAACAAGTTCGGAGAGAAAGAAATAGAACATAATTTGACTGCCCTTTCATAAACACAAATTACCTTGCTCTTAATATCATCATTCATCAAGGATAAACTGTCTAAACAAGGAGCAATCCCTAGCAAAGTATCCAACAATTCGAAGAATATTGACTTATATTTTTTTCGATCATAATAGTTTAGAGTTAAAGATTTAACACCATAGAGTGGAGAATGAAAGTCTCCCCTCATGCCTTTCACAACAATGGCCTACAAAACAAAAGCAAAGAACAGTAAGAAATTGATTTAACTTACAAATTATCAATTATCAAGGTATCAAGATATTAATAATTGAAGAACCAAAAACATACCTCCTGTGGATCATGAAAGCTTAAAGTCACAGCCTTGAAATGATTCTCTCAATAAACCTAAGTAGTTTATTTTGACACCATAGAGTCTTTTTTTTAGATGGACCAACGCTAATGGGTTGGATTGCTGGAGCTTTCAAAGAGAGATTTGTTGATGCATCACCAATATATTCAAACGAGGAGAGGTTAGCAGTATCAAGCTCAATACTGACAAGGTTAACACAATTCCATAGAAACAAACTTTTGAGACGATTGCTTGAGGTATGAATTGCCTCAAATCCCTCACAATCATACAAACTGAGACATTCGAGAAGGGGGGAAACTGGATAATAGGTCATTTGCCCAATTGACAGGAACGCTGGTTTCATGTAAATCTAGATGCTTCAAAGATTTGCATGCACCTAGGTTAACCTCTAATAATTTGCTCTCATAGAAGCAGTAGTAGCGGAGGCATTCAAGATTTGGTGCTTGAATTTCGATCTTCTTGAGGCCATTATCTGGATAATACTTATCAATCTTAATCCTTTTCAACTTTAATGCTCCAACAATTTGGACCCTATCGAATCCCTTGCATCCACAAAATTCCAAATCCTCTAAATTAGGACAGCCGAAATAAAATGTTGAATGAAATTGTTGTCCAGATAGGTTCGGGACAAATACAAAACTAATAATGATAAGAATGATAAGGACAGAAGTTATGGCAGAATGAGGGGAAAAGAAAGACTTTTGCAATTAAAGCTTATGCAAAAACAACAATAGAAGTTATGAAATTCATACAAAATTGAAAATTCTGTCAGTTAGGGTTTGGGAAAGAATGATATGCCATCTTCTCGGTTTGAATAGGGAGAGGGAGATTTYGTGAGTAAGSAAGAGATAGACACAGGGATTGGGAAAGCTGGTCCGAGGAGCGAACTGATCTCTCTCTGACTTCGATACAGCTGCAAAGAGCAGAAATATTGTTTCAATGTTGGCTTTTACTTTGTAATCCTAATCATATCATAATTGCCAGATGGGCCAATCCACCAGACCGCGGGCTGGCCCACCACCAACCCACCTGTAGGCGGGCCGGCCCATTGGGTAGGTTGGGAAAACCCCAATCCACCAAAAATTAAAATAAACAACCAAAAAAAACCATAAAATCTATTAAAAAAAAAATCCCTAACAAAACATTTAAATTATTGTCATAATAATTCATCATATTTCAAACTAATTAATAAAGTAAATGGAAATATCATTTATCAAAAAATCCATCAACAAGTAATAAAGTCTATAACAATGTTTTTTAAAATTTATCAATAATACTACATCATTCATTCACTGAAATCCTTTCCCATCTTCTCCTTTATCTTCTTTAATATCCTCTAAAATATTTGACCCATGATAGGACAKAGTTGTTTTACTACTTAGATTATCTTCATTATCTGCATATAAKACTCAATCGTAGTAAAACAACGTTACAGATTTGGCAACTAAAAGAATATCGACTGCTACTTTAAATTCAATGAAAATATTATTCAAACCTCATGACAAATTACTAAACTTCTCCTGTGCAGCAATTAACAATAGTAACAATTTTAGATGCATTTGGTAGTAAAGCATAATCGAAATGATCTGAGATTGCAGTCCATATCTCTAAATGGCTTTGATCATCTTCTAGATTTTTGACAAGCCTCTTCTTGGGTTGGGTGACTGTGAAGAATATGCTAAGAGTTCGTCTTTGCTAATTCCACTACTGTAACAGTTRTTGACAATCTAAAGAAGGTTACTAGAGATAGGTTATTAGAATCTCTAATTTGTTTGCTATCTAGGWAGTGGATTTGTTGGTAGCTTCATTAATATTATTACTATTTATTTATGTTTGAATGAAAGCACATGAAACCAATTTGGAAAATTAATATCTTTAACTCACATTGACCTAACACTCAGTATTGAAAATCTAAACCCATAGAAACTATTCTCCAAGTGATAACTAGGAATCTCACAACAGAGAATCAAACAATGGCCTACATGAAGAACAAGCACTAGCTACTTCATATATTAGAATAACTTATTATTTTTACCAATATTAATAAAAATATATTTTTTAAAGATTTGTCTAAACTATATTAGATAAGATATTGGACTTTTTAGTCTTATACAAGTGGTTGACCATTCATGTACTTGGACAAGAGTCACTATGACGAAAAGACTACAAGACCTAAAGCACAACCTTTGACCATGATTTTAATTTATGATCCATAACATTGTAATTAAAACCCGTTTATACATAGATTCTTAATCTTCTCAGTCTTTAAAAAGTGAAAATTTGATTTCAGCATCTGTCCTGTATTCCCTGCTATCTTATGAGAAAAATATATGAATCTATAATGTTGTTCCACATGTAATTTAGTAGTTCTTGAAGCTAATTTTTTGCCTAACACAACACGAAACAGGCATTGTTTATTCTACACATTACCAGCCACCACCAACACCTCTATCTTAATCTCAGTTTTCTTCTGATTAAATCAATTATCTGCGTCATTCACACACTTTGTCGAACAGTAGTGGACCAACTAAGAACTGCTAATTTGCTGTGTAGTTTCTTAAAACAAGAAGCCCTTTTAAAATGTTTCTTAACATAAATCACAAAACKWCAACAACCAGCAGTCAAAMCAAAACAAAATAGCAAAAGATGAAGAAAATTGACTTAACAGTTACAGGAAGGAATCAAGTTAAAGAGACAATAGCAAGAGACCTGAGAAAGGAAGGGCAGAGAAGCGAGAGCTGAGCGAGAGACGGATCGGGACAAGCAGCAACAAGCAGCGAGAAGGAATGGCAATCGGAGAGTTAAGGAAGAACAGCAGCGGCCGGAGAGCTTGAGGGAAGGAACCGACGTGTACGTCTGTGCGCGTGTTGAGTCTGTTGCGGAATTTGGAACATTGGATTTTACCGGAAGCATGGCTGTATTACAAATTGTATCATAAATATTTTAAATATATATAAAAAATTATTTATTCAAAGCATGATTTAGCAATATAATATGATGTTGAGAACTACAATGACACTTAATCTAAATATAATTTTAATTTTTAATTTATTATACTTATATTATTAGGATTATATTTTACTTAATTTTGTTATTGTGACCGTTTAAATTCATAATATTTTTCTCAGGTATCAATTAAATTGACAAAATGATTAAGAAATTGAATGTGAAGAAAACAATTTAGTAAAAAATGAGAAAATATATTCGTCGTTGAATCAATACAATGCAATCATATTTGCTATAAATTTTGATTTATTGTGTCCCTCTACTACTTCAGGTTCAATCAATATGTTTAGACGTGATATTTCAATTTATTTTAAAATTTTGATGTGACATTTTATGCACATTCGAAGACTATACGATATAAGATTACTATCTATTAATTATATATTACTTTTCATGTAAAATTATGTTTTTTATTTATTTTTATTATACATAATTCATTTAGTTCTAATGAGATAATATTTGTCCATTCGTACAATAAAGCATTATTCAAATTCCTCCTATGATATGAAATTTTAGAATTTAAAATTGAACCCAATTATATYTGTATAAAAAAYACGTGCAYATCAATTAATCCTATAGATTATCCTTTTATATTCTAAATAATATTATTATGGACAAAATTTAAGCAGTGAAGGGCTAAAATTATCTAAAGATGATTCTCATAGATTTTTTATATTTTAATATAGTATAAATTTAATAATTGAATTGCAATTGAGTTTATTCTTTTTTTTTAATCCTCAATATGACAGGCGAGTKTGCAACCCGAACCGACTCAACTCGCAGCCCAATTGGATCAGCCCCTGGAGACCCGACTTTAAATGGGTTGGTAATTTTCCAACCCAAGAGCCACCCTTTTTAAGGCAGGTTCGGTTGGCCTAACGAACCCAACACATTTTGA